>SJYA01001948.1:1393754-1495949 GCA_006410615.1 Neotragus moschatus | reverse complement strand
TCACCAGTTGAATGTTGGGACCTTGAGCATATTAAAGATTTGAGAGCAAAATCCATTTTTGTGTCACTCAGGTTGTCAAAACTGGTGGAACACCAAAAGTTCCTGACTGCTTCCAAAGAACTCCTAAGAAGCTTTGTATACCTGAAAAGACAGAAATACTAGCAGTGAATGTGGATTCCAAAGGTAAAGATTTTATAACTTTTCCAACTGGTGTACTCTATAAAGTGTAAAGTATGGAACGAAATGTGTCTGTATTTGAAATGTGACTGGGGGTATATAATTTGATGGGTACTTACCATTTACTAAAGATGTATAACAATTTTTTTTTTAACATCTGTGTATTTCTGAAGGTGTGCATGCTGTTTTGAAGACTGGAAATTGGGTACGGTACTGTATCTTTGATCTTGCCACAGGAAAAGCTGAACAGGAGAATAATTTCCCTACAAGCAGCATTGCTTTCCTTGGTCAGAACGAGAGGAATGTAGCCATTTTCACCGCTGGACAGGTATAGAGGTTTATTTTTGTTTTTGAAAGTGTATATGGCAACGTCAGCTTTTTTGTGAAGCTGAGTTTGGTTCTAGTTTGCTTGTTATTAAACTAGAAGAATTTAGAAGAACTAGAAGGATTAAACTGAAGAATTTAGAATATTCAGCACATTTTTGATAAGTTTCTGTTTGGTCACTGTTACAAGCATATGTAAAATGTAATTTGAAAATAAATATACCTTTTGTAAAAGTCAGACATGTATTTGATTGGGAGCCAAACTTATTATTTTCCCCTCTGTTATAGGAGTCTCCTATTATTCTTCGAGATGGAAATGGTACTATCTATCCAATGGCCAAAGATTGCATGGGAGGAATAAGGGATCCCGATTGGCTTGATCTTCCACCTATTAGTAGTCTTGGAATGGGTGTACATTCTTTAATAAATCTTCCTGCCAATTCAACAATCAAAAAGAAAGCTGCTATTATCATCATGGCTGTAGAGGTAATCTGTTTTTTTAAACTACTTGGCATTTCAATTGAGAAGACCCTGCTGGAGTCTACGGAAACAGTTTTCAATAGATTATTCATTGCCTGTTCTCTATAGGAGCTAAGAGTGTATTAGGATAAGAGAGAGGAGTATGCTGTTAGTCACAGTGTGATACACGTGTTGGGTAAGCATGGACAAAGGTGTAGAAGCACAAAAGGGAGGGGTTAAATTAGACTGTGACTGGAGAGGCTTCTCTGAGGAGGTGTTGCCTGGACATAGTTTGAAATAGTCAGGTAGGTGTTTCCTAGACACAGGATAAATGTAGGAGGTGTTATCCCAGACATGAAGAGTAGCCTTTGTGAACCTCAGTAATATATTGGGAGAACTTATACATTCTTTTGATTCTTTAAAACTAGAAGATAGGGCTCATATGGATCTATGAGTGGCAACTGATAAGGCAGGGAAAGGGATTGAGGTGCCTTGTGTATCAATCTACGGGACCTGAACATTCCCCTGAAAGCTAGGAGGAGAGGGTTTTAAGCTGGTGTATTTTTTTGTTTTTAAAGAAGATGAGCAGTGTGGATGGAGAAGCAGCAGAAGTTTAGAGACCAGATAAAAAAGTTAGTGTAATTATTCATGTTAGAAACAAAGTAAGCTTGAAGTCTTGGAAATGAGGAGGGGGTGGACTTAAGAGATCTTAAGGAAGTAGAAGCTTTAAAGCTCAATGACAGGATGGCAGCAGTAAATGAAAGGAAGGGGTTATTAAAGCTTTGATTTAGGTGTGGTTGATGGGGAGATGAGAAATAGAAACAAATGGGATAAGGCGAGATGAGTTTAGTTTTGAACACACTGTGGTTGAGATGTTTTTATTTGTTAGATGTGGAGGCAACACTGCTCTAAGTTATTGGAGCAATTTGAGCAGAGATTGACCTGATTTGCCTAACATTTTCAGAATACCACTGCTGACATGCTAAGAATGCATAGGGGATAGGTTGGAAGTAAGGAGGCCAGTTAGGTGGAAGGTGTTGTTGGCTTGGCCCAGGAAGTAGAATGATGAGTGACTAGACTCTAGATATACTAGAAATGTTTTAAAGTAGATCCAACAGGATTTACTTATGGCTAAATACAGGGTGTCATATAGAGGAAGTAAGAGGGAGAACAGTTTTGAAGAATGATGTTGCCATTTATTGAGATGAGGACACTAAGGATGAGTGAAGCAGGTTCAGGAGGGTAACATCAAGTTTGTTTAAGTTTCTTTTGTTTTTGGCAGCACTTTGTTGTGGCACACAAGCTTTCTCGAGCTGTGAAGCTTGAGCTTAGTTGCCCCACAGCATGTGGGATCTTAGTTTCCCAATCGAGATGGAATGTGTAGATTCTTATTCACTAGACCACCACGAAAGTCTCTAAGTTTTGTATTAGATTATCTAAGAGGGGTTAGTGAAGAGAGAGTTGGGTGTGAAAGTTGGAAGACCAGGAGAGAGAGGACCAAACTGGAGAAGTGTACTTAGGAGCTATCTGAATATCTGTGATATTTAAAGGAGTTAAACGGCATGAGATTATACTAAAGTCTTAGAGAAGGAAAAACCTAAGGACTTAGCTATTGGAATAGTCTCAGCATTTAAATGCCAAGCGATGAAGAGGAACCTGTATAAAGGCACTGAGAAAGAGTTAGAGGAAAACTAGAATGAGTGTTGTCCTGAAAGCTAAGCCAAGAGCATGTGTCAAGCAGGATGTGTTGTTCAAGTGTATCATGTGATGCAGTAGGCCAGTGAGCCTTCACATCATTTAAAAATTCTTGATTTGTTGCCAGCATTCCAAGTCACAGGATTTATATTTAAAATCCAGATTTTCAGTTGCTCTTAAAAAATTAGAAGACCTGGTAACATTGGGCCATCACAAAACATTAATCTGCTCCTTTTAGGGGGCTATGCATGGTCTCTCCAGTTCATTGCAGAGAATGTTTAAAATTTTTTGCTCTGCGTTCAGTGTTAGTCACCGTTTATTACATGGTTTATGTTACCTTTTTTTTTTCCAGCCAGCTTCCTCCATTCATTTTATACTATTTCAAGTGCTTCTGTAGGCCTAATAATTCTATGAACCCTGAACTTTGTCAGCGTCTCAATGGTGAAGACAAAACATGCCATCATCCTAGGGGTAGGGATGAAGCGTGTCATCATTTATCTTTGTACCTCATTTACCAGGACTTGATGCACAGTAGACATGCAAGAAATTTTTGCCAAACTCTGTGCCTTGTTGGACTTCCCAGGTAATTCAGGTAAAGAACCCATGTGCCAGTGCAGGAAACACAGGAGACGTGGTTTTATCCCTGAGTTGAGGAAGAAATGGCATCCACTCCAGTATTCTTGCCTGGAAAATCCCATGGACAGAGGAGCCTGGTTATAGCCCATGGGTTTGTAAAAGAGTCAGACACGACTGAGCATGCACACATGCTGCCTTTTGTTGTAAGAATAAGTGACAGCAAATAGTGATGCAGAATCAGCTGTCTCGCTCAGACATAGTAAGAGTGGTATTGATACTGTCAGCATAATGGCCCCTGTATAGTCTAGCAGGTTGGAGATGAGAGCTCCTGTAGAGTAGCTGCTTCCAACCAGACAACTGATTTATTTGAAAACACTTGATATCACCGCCATGTGCAACAAAATATCTTAATTTGTTATTTCAGAATGTACTGTGCTTTTTATTCTTTGGAGAGATTTTGACATATTCTCTCAATGTATTGATTAATGCATATTTGCCACTAGATTTTGACAAATTTAGTCCTATGTGGCCCACCTCATGTTCTTGAACTGGAGTTTGTAATTTATGGGCTCACTTCAGAACCATAGTTAGTTCCGCAGTCCAAATAGCCTGTCTCACGTGTCACATACTGAAAACAGTTTTTTTGGTAATTTGTAAAGAGGTGGCAAGTTTGGAAGCATTTCTCTTCTTTCCTTTGTATTTCCGTATATTCTTTTCCCACCTGCTTTCTTCCAGTTCCTAATTTTAGTTAAACAAATTTTCTTGTTTTCCTTAACTAATGCTTCACATTCAGTCCAGTAAGCCTCCTATAACTATAATTTACATTCTAAAAAAATACATCTCAACTCTGATATATTAATGCTGTGTCTTTGTTGAGGCTGCTAAGGTCAGAGTGACTTAACTGAAGTTTGCTTTTCATAGTTCAGGAAGGTGGAAAGTTCAGAATCAAGGCTGGGCGGATTTGGGGTCTGATGTGATCTTTCCTGGTTCATGGGTGGCCATGTGTCCTCACGCAGTGCAAGAGGGGAGCTCTGGTCTCTTCAGGCCCCTTTAAGGTCACTGACCACCTTCATGAAGGCTCCACTCTCATGACCTAATCACTGTCCAAAGTCACTGCCTCCAAATACCATCACCTTGGGGCTTATTAGGCTTCAGCATGAATTGGGAGGGAGCAAATACTCAGTCCCTAGCATGCTGTTTCTCAGGTAGAAAATGGTATGATCTATAAATAATTTATCATTACTACTTTGTCTTTGACAATGAAGTGTGTATTTAGCTGTCACCTTTGGGGAAGTGCATATGTCGTGATTTCTGCAGAGGTAACGGTTTTCGTTTTCATAGTGTGATGTAACCTTAGAGAGCACAGGAGGGTGAGAATAAGCTTGGAGTGAAATGTATACCCTGCGCTTAATTGGCTAACAAAATTATTAATAGGGTTCTAGTTTGCTAGTTGTATATGATGTAAATAAGGGTTCTGTAAACTACGATCTGTGGGACTTCCCAGGTGGTGCTAGTGGTAAAGAACTCACCTGCCAACACAGGAGACTTAAGAGATATGAGTTCAGTCCCTGGGTCGGGAAGATGCCCTGGAAGAGAAAACGACAACCCACCCAAGTAATTCTTGCCTGGAGAAAACCATGGACGGAGGAGCCTGGCGGGCTACAGTCCATAGAGTCGCATAGAGTCGGACGTGACTGAAGCAACAGCACACACACAAACTGTGATCTGTAGGTCCAGTCCAGCCCCTCCCATTCATCATTTGCACATTGTTTATCTGACTGATTGTCTGCTGCAGTTACTGAGTTGAGTTAGTTGCAGAAGCTGAAAATATTTATTGATCCTTTGCATATCACTCCTCCATTCCTGTCAGTTGTTGTCTCCGCTTAAGGGTATCTTTTAAGTTCAGCTCCTTGTGCCGGGTCACCTTAAACTTACTGCAGAGCTGATTTTATTCTTGTGTTGGCCATGTGAAATTTTTGACACGTGTATTGTGGTATGCAAATGCATTGAAGTTTTTTTCCTAATTTTTCTGCTCACAGAAACAAACCTTGATGCAGCACATCCTGCGCTGTGACTATGAGGCCTGTCGACAGTATCTTATGAGTCTTGAGCAAGCAGTGGTTTTAGAGCAGAACCTACAGATGCTGCAGACATTCATCAGCCACAGATGTGATGGAAATCGAAACATTCTGCATGCTTGTGTATCCGTTTGCTTTCCAACCAGCAATAAGGAAACTAAAGAAGAAGAGGGTGAGATGAAGAACTATAACATGACCTTTAAAAGGAATTTTGGGCAATTTTGAAAATACAAAAATTACTGAAAGAAAAAATCACTGTAAAGAATTTGTGTGTGGCTTTGTATATGTATTTTCACTTGGCTTTGTAAAATCTTGGCGTTTCAGAAGGTAACATTCTCAAAAGGTAAAAATGCCTGTTCTCTTGATAGGATGAGTATATAACATGAGTAAGTAAATTTTTCATCAGTGTGTTTCTTTGGCTTAAATTCTCTTTTCGTTTAGTACAAAACTATATATATAGAATCCTTAAGAGCTTTACTGGTTTTTAATTGCAGGTGACTTTTATTACCATGGGACTTATTTAGCAAGTTAAGTCAAATTATATGGAGGCAGCTTTTATCCAAGTTTTTAGAATGTAGAGGAGAAAATGAAATAGTGAGTTTTGAGATGTTTTTGGAAAAGAAAATAAGCTTTTCTTTTTGATGTAAGGTTTTAAATTAGCTGATTAAAGGGAGGAAACTGAAAACCTGAAGTGCAATTGTGTAGTTCATAATGGTTTTCCTTATTTTGAATTCTACTGATGACATTTTGATAGCTACATTTTTGAATAGTGGTTTGCGAGTTTCTGACTTCTTATTCATTATCATTAACTGACTGAAGGCTTATAAGCAGTGTAGAAACTAAGACTGAGATACTGATATGTCAGTCTTTTCTTCCTTGGTAGTGAGAGCTACATTTTAGCCTACTTGTGAATGATACTTTTTATCTTTGGGGTTGAAAAATAAGGCAGAATAAGGAAATAATTCATGTTAAAAGTCATAATTCAATCTAGCTTAAGTGTTTAAGGAAGCAAAATTAAGCTGTTATCCCTAGTATGTAAATTAGAATACTAAAACAGCAGTTAGCATTTGATGGCTTGTGCATACTTAATCTCTTAGTTATTTTTTGAAGTTTAAATTGATCGTGATTTTTTCTCTTATGTTTCAGAAGCAGAGCGCTCTGAAAGAAACACATTTGCAGAAAGACTTTCTGCTGTTGAGGCCATTGCAAATGCAATATCAGTTGTTTCAAGTAATGGCCCAGGTAATCGGGCTGGATCATCAAGTAGCCGAAGGTAATGTGATTTTTACCAGGGAAGTTCAGTTGATGGAAATGTAATCCAAGTACAGAAAGAAACATATCTGTTATCTCTCATATGCATGAATTGGTGGGTCCTTTTGTTTTGTTTTGTTTTGTTCCTGCCAATATCAGTCTGGGAAAAATTTTTGACACTATCTCATATTTAGGTATAGAATAGTAGGACCTAGGATCTTTAAAAAATTTGAGGTAATTTAGACAAGTAGTTTAAACTTGATTCTTTGAATGTGTTTTAAATTTTTCATCATTCTTTTTTCCTAGGAAGTTATTTTCTTTAGTTGGAGAACAAATAATAATTGAAAGAACCTCAATCTTTTATTTTCAGATTGTTTACTTAGCTCAGTCTTTCAGATGTACTAATGATCTGGGAAGAAAAGAAAGGCTGGTATATATTATGAATGTTCGGTATTTAAAACTTTCAGGCCTTCAGAGTTCTGGGATGGACAAAACTTACAACACATTAAAAATTACTAGATGTTTGAATAGATGAAGACTATAAAGAATTCAGGATATAGGTGTTTCTTTTTTTTCCGGAAGAGAAAAAACATTTATATTAGACATGAGAGCCAGAAGTCCTGGATGCTTCACAAATCATTAATGTGGAAGCACTGCTTTACTGTGCTCATGTTGTAAAGTCAACTTAAAGTGAAGACTCTCTTTGCTTATTTGCTGTTCTATATTCAACTCTTCCTTTTAAAAATGATTCTTCTAAAATTGGTTCCAACCTGAGAGCTTCCCAGGTTCAAAAACATTCTGAGGTGAGATTTATCAAAAACTATTTATGGATGACCAAATTATAATTTAAAACCATACAGAAATATTATATAGACTATGCAAAACAAATTATCACCAGCTTATTTATTCAGGACTTCACTAGGCAGACAAAGTGTTTGGTCTAAAATGGAAAGCGACTTAAATTCTTCATGAAGAAATTAGTGTGTGAATTATTTCAGGTATTTCATTTCCTCAGGGAAAATACAGGTTGAAATCAAGTTGGACTCTGATATGGTTGGTCCAATACCAGTGCTGCCATCTTTTTTTCATGTAAGGATTATTTTGAAGGCAAAGACTAAAAGGAGCTTCAAGAGTGGGTGATGTGTTGCTCACAGAAATAATTTGCAGAGTAAGCTCCTTTGAGGCATTTGCCGAAGATTTCACTGCAGTGCTCTTAACCAGTTCAAACTCAGGGCTGCCGGTTGAACAGATGAAAGCACAGGAGTCTTATTATCCACGCCGGGCAGTAGGAAGTCCACAGACTCTGCTTCATTGAAGTGAAACCCTCCTCTAGCCTACAATGGATTTTCTAGGCGATGCCCCTTGATGAGTATGCAGGCTGGGATTCATGAGCTGTAAGCTCAAAACCGATGCAGTTTCAATATTGAATGGAGTACTGTTAAATGCCTTCAGATGATGATTTGACTGAGAAGTTTTGTTATGTGACTGAATAGTGCCTGAGTTCAAAGGGCAGATTTAGTGGAAGGCTTGATTGATGCATCTGATTACAGGTGTATGTACTCTAGAGATTATTAATCTGGAAGACACATGACCTTCGCTTTTTTGTCACAGTGGTATGTTTGAACATGACTGGATTCTAAGGCTTCTGTAGCATGGATATAACGTGCTTACAAAGAGGAAATTACATCATCCTTGAATTCTTCCATATTGTCAGAAAATACGATGACTCCAGGCAAGCCTATACGAAGAAATGTCAAAACTCTGAATCTTAGCAGCCAAGGTGGTATCTCCTCAGTATTGTCCTCAGCCACTGAGGATACAGGTGAATCTTCATGAATTGTGTACAACATCTTGAAGAATAATTTTCTTTTTTTTTTGTTTTTTGTTTTTTGTTTTTTTTTTGTTTTGAAAGAATCGGTAAGAGGATCTGGGCATTGTATTTAAAAATGTTCCCAAGACCTAATGAAGAAAAGAGGTTAAGGACAATTTTTTTAAATGACAAGGAATGACCCCTCATTTAATATTGAATTGTCTACATCACAACAACAAAGTTGGGAGTTTGCAAGTTCAAGATGAGACTATGGTCTCAATTTATCTTCATACTTAATCTGCTCTAAGCTAGAGATTGGAGAATAGTCCATATGTTTTGTTTGGCCTGTGCAATGTTAAAATTTTTTTTTTCCTTAACATTTGAATGCCTTTAGATGAGCATGCACACTTCTAGTTTGCCATGACCCCCTACTTCTTACACCTAACTGTCCTTTCCTCAATTTATTTTACTTTCCAGGCCCAGTAGGCATTGCGTTTGTGACCTTGGTGTAAGCCTTCTTCTTGATTAGCCCAAAACATGCATTTATTTTCAGGTGATTTGCACTGCTTCCCAATTATCGCTGACTCTTTCTCTCTCTCTGTGTTTTGAGTAAGACACATCAGGACACTAAATATCTGTGTTGAGCTTAATTATGATTGTGTCGGAGCATCACAGTGTGAACAGCCACCCAGGCGGTGCTGTTTGGGTAGCACTGCCGTGCTCTGCGGGTGATGTCTTGGACAGGAAGTGACCTTGACTGAAATAAATCACTGTGCTCTGCTCCCCTCCATATTATAAAAGCTTCTAAATTGGGAGAGAGAAGACATGTTACCATAAAACAATTAACTGTAGGTATTTTTTAATAGTGCATACTAGAATGACTAACATATTTTTTAGACATTAAAATTTACTTTGCAGAATCTTCCAAAAAAGTTACTCTAACAAAAGATAAATTATCATACACAAGCCTTATAAAGTAGGTATGTTCCTGAAGGTAGCTCCTAAAAGAAATTTTGGTAAATGCTTTAAAAAATTTTTTCTTTATGAGACTGAAAGTGTATTGGTCTGGAGAAACACATTTACCCTTGGATTAAATTCAAGCATTAATACAAATTACTCTGAATTACTTATTTGCAGACATATAATGTGTACGTGGTAAGATGTTAGGTTTTTCGCATCAGAACTGTCATGTCTTTGGGATTAAATCTGCCTGGGAGAAGGAAGTCCCTGATGTGTGGCCTGGCCCTTAAAACTGAATTCTTTTTATTCATTTAAGAACTCTAAAATCATGGCCGAGTAAAGGGATTTGCCTTATGCGCTCTCTCAATTGCTGCTAGTTCTTAATGTATTAATTTTGTAGCCTTTGTAAGCTTTTATTCAGAGGTACAGATTTTTGTACAGGTAATACACTAGTTCCCCTAATGAAGTCTTGTGTTTGTGATTATTTTTTAGTGATGTGCACACCTGTGCCATATTTTTTTCTGTATAGCAGGAAGAAAAATATATCCATGCCCAGACAGTATTCTAATATATTTTATAAGCTCCAGTTTCATTATTTAATTTCCTTGGGATGAAGATGTATTGTTAAAATTTTTTTTGTAAAAAAAATTAAATCTAAATTGGTCTTATTTGAAAACTACTTACTGTGTGGATATTAGTTTACTTGGTTTTGAGATCACAGAAAAGGGGTTTAGTGGGCTAACAATATTGGTTTTGTGCTAATACATATGTTTTGTTAATGTATATATTAAATTTAACTCTTACTGTTAATAAACAGGGGACAGAATTTTTTTTGTTTTAATGTTCAGGTATTCATTTATCTTAACTGTGTAAAAGATTATTTCTAATTTTACTTCACCGCATCTTTTGTTCCCTGTGCTTAAGTTTGTGTGGGAGCTTAATACAGTGGTTTTAAGTGCCGAACTCCGTTCTGGGATCCCCCAGTTGAATTTCTATTCCTTGCTGACTTATTTCATGATTCCAGAATTGGCATTTGTGTCACTTTCCTGCCTGGAGTATTTGCTTGTAGAACAAACTTTGATCTCAGATGAGAAGTTCTGTGCACCTTATTGTTACATTTAGACATAGTAGTGAGCTCTGATTTTGTCCATGTTCTTCTAGTTTGAGATTACGGGAAATGATGAGACGTTCGTTGAGAGCAGCTGGTTTGGGTAGACATGAAGCTGGAGCTTCATCCAGTGACCACCAAGATCCCGTTTCACCCCCCATAGCTCCCCCTAGTTGGGTTCCTGACCCTCCTGCAATGGATCCTGGTAAGACCTGTTATTTTGTTAAGTGTTAAACAAAAAGATAATGTCATGAAAGAGAAGAAACATTTCAGTGGGGTATTTAGAAATCTGAAATCGTTAAAAATTGGTGTAAAGATTATTATAACTAGTCTGTGAAGATTTGGTTTAGGGTGTTTGTAAGTTAAAAATTAAAATTCTAGAAAGTCTTGTTAGATAGCCCTCTCCTACTAAAATACATATTTCTATACTGATAAGAAGCCAATTAGTATTATATCAAGTCAATAACTTGTCTAGTGGATTCATCCTCTTTTAGTTTGGGAAAAAAGTTTCCACTGAAACCTCTGTCCGATTTGACCTTTGGCTTGCAGAGAAAAGCCTTAAGGCCAGTTAAATGAACATGGTAGGGATATGTTTCCTATAATGATGTACATCCTGCTGTTCTGTTTACTGAAAGATGGTGACATTGATTTTATCCTGGCCCCTGCTGTGGGATCTCTTACCACAGCAGCGACTGGCACCGGTCAAGGACCAAGCACCTCCACCATTCCAGGTGAGAGCTCTATTATTCTATCTACCTGTGTATTTGGAAGATGAAATACACACTTTGTGTGTATATATTTCTAGAGATCCACACTTTATCTCAAGGAGACTTTTCTTGGCTTGAAATATGTCTAATCCTCTGACTTCCCTTCCATGTGTCAGTGAAGTTATGGTGTGTATGTGCATGCATTTCATCAGTTGAGATTTGTCAAATGTGTTAGTGTGTGTAAATTTTCTGTCATGAAGTTATTAACTGGTTACTAATACCAGAATATTTTTCTGGTGGTATATTTTAAAGATCCTTGGTATGTTATTCTAGAATAGTCTTTCACTCTTGTTTTGTTACCAAATGGATATGCTTAATTGCAGGTCCTTCCACAGAGCCAGCTGTAGTAGAATCCAAGGATCGAAAGGCCAATGCTCATTTTATATTAAAATTGTTATGTGATAGTGTTGTTCTGCAGCCCTATCTTCGAGAACTGCTCTCTGCCAAGTAAGAAGTTTAATATACTTTTGAGATAAAGATTTGGCTTAACTCCTTTTTCTGTTGTTATGTCAGTCCTTTTGCAGTATATGGAACAACAATTATCTTAATTGAATTTAAGATAATTTATCACAATCTAGCATTGTATTCTCTGTTACTAACCTCTCTTTAGTGAAAAAAGCTTTCTGAATATAATACAGATAAACTAAGTGAATACAGGGTGTATCTTTATATGTTAGCTTGATCAGGGTATATATTTATTTGTTAAAAAGATCACTGTATAGTTACCCATAAATGTTGAATCCATAAGTTAGTTATATCACTGTCACCTGGAGAACTTTAAAAATTATACAGATTCTTTTCCAAGCTTTACGCTAGAAATATGACTTTCTTAGTAAATATTCTGTTGTAAATGCTCATTAACCATTAATAGGTTACATCTACTTTTAGTATGCTTGTTTATCTTCCTTTACAGACTCATAATGATTATATAATAGTTATTAATCTGTGCCAAATTCTACTTGCATTAATTCTTTTATTCTAGATATAACTGTCTGGACTAGATAGTTTGCAGCAATGGGCTTAGAGGTAATTAACTTGCTCAGGATCCCAAAACATAGTGAGTAGCATAGCTAGAATTCCAGACCTGGTCTGTGTCTTTATTACAGAACTGAAATTCCCAGTTATGACCGTTATGCCACTTTCCCTACTTAAGTTCAAGAAGATGTTTTGAGTTTTTTGTATTTTTGAGGGCAAGGGAGTTTTCCTGTTTAAGCCTTATTACTCTTAGAATGAAAATGACCACATGTATGAAATTTTGATTACTTTAATGAAGGCTGCCCCATTAGTTAGATAAGTCTTTGGATTATAAATATAGTTATTACTACAGAAGCATCTTACTAATTTGTAGTTTGAGGCATAGATAAAAAAATACATATATAGACACGCATATATCTTTCTGCTTTTATTTCAGTTGTCATTTTTGTTGCATTTATGATATTGTTAAGTATATTATCTTTTTATGATTTTTCTCGTGGTGTTGTCCGAAAAGTTACTCTGTGTTCTTACTCCCTTTCTCTTTGTTATTAATGCATCTTGTATTTCTACAATTAATTTCTTTTTTCGCTAGCCCTTTATTTTAGTACCCTCACAACGGTTTACTTTTTCCTCTTTATCTGAGAAAATACATATCTGGAAAACACCAGATTAATAAACTGATGTGTCAATAAGCTGATATTAAGAGAGGTGGTGTTTTTTTGCCTGACATTTAGGTAAGAAGTGTAGAGATTATCAAACTGGCCTTTTTTTGTTTTTTTTATCCTGCAAATATAGGAGAATTTTCTAGAGTTGCTAACACAGTTTCCTGTGTGGTGTTTTATTTACCATGGAGATAACTAATTTTTTTTTTCTTAGTGCAGTAGAATTAAAATTATATTTGTTTCAGGTATACAACATACTGATTTTTTTTCACATTACAAAATGATCATAAGTTTAGTTACCATCTCCCACTACAGAAACTTGTTACAGTGTAATTGATTATAGTTCCCTATGCTGTACATTCAGAGAAGGCAATGGCAGCCCACTCCAGTACTCTTGCCTGGAAAATCCCATGGACAGAGGAGCCTGGTAGGCTGCAGTCCATGGGGTCGCTAAGAGTCGGACATGACTGAGCGACTTGGCTTTCACTTCTCACTTTCATGTGTGGGAGAAGGAAATGGCAACCCACTCCAGTATTTTTGCCTGGAGAATCCCAGGGACAGGGGAACCTGTTGGGCTGCCATCTATAGGGTCACACAGAGTTGGACATGACTGAAGCAACTTAGCAGCAGCAGCATGATGTACATTAGGTCCTCATGACTTATTTATTTTGTAACTGAAAGCTTGTACCTTCGTCTCCCTCACCTCTTTCACTCATTCCTCTAACCCACTCCCCTTTGGCATCCACCAGTTTGTTCTGTGTATTTGTGAGTCTGTTCTGCACAAGGCTTCCCTTTTCTCCACATCCTTGCCAGCACTTCTTATTTGTTGTCTTTTTGGTAATAGCAATTCTGACAGGTGTGCGATAGTGTCTTACTATGGTTTGGTTTTGATTTGTATTTATTTCCCTGATGTCTAGTGATATTGAACATCTTTTCATGGGTCTCTTGGCCGTCTGTTGTATGTCTCCTTTGCAATAATGTCTGTTCAGGTCTCCTGCCTAGTTTTTAACCAGATTCATTGTTTTTTTTTTGATGTTAAATTGTATAGTTTGGATATTAACCCCTTAATGGATATGCCACCTGCAGACATCTTCTCCCGTTCAGTAGGCAGCATTTTCCTTTTATTGATGGTTTCCTTTGGTATTCAAAAGCTTTTTAGTTTGATGTAGTCTTATTTGTTTGATTGTGCTTTTGTTTCCTTTCCTGAGGAGACAGAGCCAAAAATAAACTAAGACCAATGTCAAAGAGCAAATATATATATTTTTTTTCTAGGGGTTTTATTAGTTCAGGTCATACATTTAAGTTTTTAATCCTTTTTGAGTTCATTATATGTTGTGAGAAAGTAGGCCAGTTTGATTCTTTTGCTGTTAGCTGTCCAATTTTCTCAGTACTATTTATTGAAAAGACGGTCTTTGGTTCTTTGTATATTCTTACCTCTTTGTTGTGACTTAATTGACCATGTAAGTGTGGGTTCATTTCTGGGTCCTCTGTTCTGTTCCATTGACAGAATGTATCTGTTTTTGTGCCAGTACCACACCATTTGATTACTGTAGCTTTGTTAGTACTGTTTGAAATCAGGGAACATGATGCATCTAGCTTTGTTTTTTTTTTTTTTTCTCTCCTCAAGATTGCTTTGGCTGTTTGGGATCTTTCGTGGTTTTGTTTTATTATTTTGTGGAAAATGTCATGTCTGTTTTGATAGAGATTGCATTAAATCTGTAGATTGCTTTGAATAGTATGGTTATTTCAGTATTATTAATTCTTCCAGTCCATGAGCAAGGTTAATTTTTCCATTTGTGTCATCTTAAATTTCTTTCATTAGTGTCTTACTGTTTTCCAAGTAAGGTCTTCTACCTTCTTGGTCAGATGTATTCCTAGGTAGTTTATTATTTTTGATTATAAGTGAGACTATTTCCTTAATTTCTTTTTCTGATAGTTTGTGGTTAGTGTATAAAATGCAACAGATTTCTGCGTATTAGTTTCCTGCAACTTAATTCATTTATTTGTTCTAATTGCTTTTTGGTGGCATCTTTAGAATTTTCTGTATGTAGTATATATCATCTACCAATAGTGATAATTTTACTTCTTTCCAATTTGGATACTTTTTTGTTCTTTTTCTTGCGTAATTGCTGTGGCTAGGACTTAAAATACTTGTTGAATAAAAGTGGTGAGAGTGGGTATCCTTGTTGGATCTGAGAGGACTTGCTTTCAACTTTGCAGCTTTTATTATGATGTTAGCTGTGGGCCTGTCAGTATATTACCTTTATTATATTGAGATACATTCCCTCTATATCCACTTTCTAGAGAGTTTTATCATATGTTAAATTTTGTCTCAGTCCTCTGTTTCTACTGAGATGATCATACCATTTTATTTTATAATTTGTTGATACAGTATATTATATTGATTGATTTGTGGATATTGAACAGTACTTGCATCCTAGGATAAATCTGCACGTGCCACTGCCCCCCCCCCCAACACACACACACACACACACACACACACACACACACACACTTCATCATAGTATATAATCCTTTTAATGTATTGCTGGATTTGGCTTGCTGGTATTTTATCTAGAGTTTTAGCCACTAGACCAGGGAATCCCGTGATTCAGCTTGATTCTTGATAATCATTCTGTTCATATTTTCTGTTTGTTTCTGATTCAGTCTTGGGAGATTGTATGTCTCTCAGTTTATCCATTTCTTCTAAGTTGTCTATTTTATTGGTGTATACTTGGTGATAGTAAGTCTCTTACGATGCTTTGTTACTTGTTTGGTGTAACTTCTCTTTGGATTCTGATTTTACTTATCTGAACTTTTTCCTTGGTTGACTCTGGCTAAAGGGGACACATAAGTATACTTTGGAGTAACAGGAGTGAGAAATGTGTTCATTATACAGAAAGCAGCCTTATGAAGATTAAGTTTGAGTAGAACCATGAAAAATAGGGAGAAGGAGCAACGACATGGAGAAGTATGAGTATTTTAAGAAATCATAATTTATCTAGTTTAGAGTGAAGGATTAGAGGAGGACAATTGCGAGTGGATCTGAAAAAAGAAATAGGTCAAAATCACCACTTTGGTCTCTGTTCTTTCGGTTCAGTGCTCTGAATAACTGCCTTTGTTAGACTGTAATATTATCAAAGTGGGATTATAAGAATAGTAATGAGATGATGGTATAAAAGAGATTAAAATAGGCATGAGTAAAAAGGAGGGTCAAGAATGTTTTATATGTCTTTTATAGCCTTTAATATGTGTGTTGCAATAAACTGAAAGAGTTGTTGAAAGTGGAAAAGAAAGATGCATTAAAACATGGTTTAGGTGAAAGACTTCGTGAGAAATCCACATTTTTTTGTCTGAAGTTACTTGGGACAGTGATCCTGTTGGGTGACATAGATAAGTTAGATAGAGAGCGATTTTGAAGAGAAAGATTATTTGAGTTTTAGATATGTTGAATGTAAAGTATCACTGCTGCTGCTGCTGCTACTAAGTCGCTTCAGTCGTGTCCAGCTCTTAGCGACCCCATGGACTGCAGCCTGCCAGGCTCCTCCGCCCATGGGATTTTCCAGGCAAGAGTACTGGAGTGGAAAGTATCACTGGGAGATCGTAAATAGGCTTATCAAATAAGCAAGTGTACATGTTGGAACTGAATTATGTTGAAAGAAGTGGTAGTTGCTATAATGGAAGAGAGGGAGGTACAAATGGCTGAGAAACTGACTTTTGGGAAATGCAAGGGTCTAGAAGGGAATAGAAATTCAGTGGAGAATATTTAAAGTATATTTTAAAGTGGAAATTCTTAGAAATAATAATAGCTAACACTTACTGAATACATGTTTTTTGCTAAGCAGTCTATTGAATTGAAGTAATAATTCTTTTGCTCCTCCTCAAAATTGTATGAGATAGAGCCTGTTACTATGCCTACATCTTGAAAGTGTTGGTTTACTCCAGAACCCTTGCTGTATTCTTTAACGTTACTAAAGCCAAGAAAGGAAAGTATGGTTTAGAGACACAAAGATTCCACAGAAATGACTGTCTTAAGAGATAATATGAGACCAGAAAATACCACCAATGATTTTCTTTGAGCATTGACATTATTTACTAAAGCATAACTAGTTTTTTGTTTTATCCTGAACATATTTTTCTTTTATAATATCAGGAAGGAAAATAATTGATACTATTTTTATACAATTTTTCTTACTTTAGGGATGCAAGAGGTATGACCCCATTTATGTCTGCTGTAAGTGGCCGAGCTTATCCTGCTGCAATTACCATCTTAGAAACAGCCCAGAAAATTGCAAAAGGTAATTTATTTCAAGTTCTAAATGAGTTGCTTATTTTTTAATTTGACTAGATTCTCTTCTATAATTGATTAGAAACTATCAAGATAATTCTTTTGTGTATATGTATAAAATTCATGTACTTTTTTCAAGCATATATTCTGTCAGCCTGTTAATTGGTATTGGTGATAAAATTTTATGGAAAGAACAGACCAGATGTCTTATTGTTCTTTCTGACTGGGATTTACCACCTAATAGAAAGTGTTAAGGAATATCAGTTCTTGCCATCAGCCTTTAAAAGATTCAGTAGTTATCTTTTGAAAAATAGTGGCTATGAATAATTTATGTGATTATCTGTAATTTGTTAAATGGAGCTGGAACTTGAATCTTAACTGCATAATGTAGAGTTGAACACTTAGATGGCTGATGTTTGATGTATTTTTATTGTTCTCTTGTGTGGTTATGATGTAATTATACTTTGCTTTACTTTGCAACAGAATTGACTGGATTTCTTTGCAATGTTACCTTTGTATGTCATTTTATTTCATTAATATGTAGTAGTTTCTGATTTATACTGTGTAAATGTTAAAACTTTTCCATTTGAGGAAAGTAGTGCTTAAGTTCTTTCTCGATGTATGAACTACTGTGTTTTTAATCTTAGCTGAAGTATCTTCAAGTGAGAAAGAGGAAGATGTATTTATGGGCATGGTTTGCCCATCAGGTACCAACCCTGATGACTCTCCTTTATATGTCTTATGTTGTAATGATACCTGCAGTTTTACATGGACTGGAGCAGAGCACATTAACCAGGTAAGTTATTTTACATCTACCTGTATTTGTGCTATCTTCAGATTTTCTTTTCTTCTCTTTGACCATCACTGGAGTTACAGCTCTTAGCTTTGGAATCGGAAGTCTAATGTTTAATTGTACTACTTTTTTTGGATGATGTAAATTATTTTCACTCTTCTGGTAATTTTTGATTCCCATTTGTGTATCCATTTGTGACTGTTTCCAGAGCATATTAATTTTGCTCTACTGTTGTTGTGATTGAATTTAGAAAATACCAGAAATAATCCTTTTGAGGTATATATATCATTCTTTTAAAAAGTATATCCTTTTAATTTTAGGATATTTTTGAGTGTCGTACTTGTGGCTTGTTGGAGTCGCTCTGTTGTTGTACGGAATGTGCAAGGGTTTGTCATAAAGGTCATGATTGCAAGTGAGTGCGATTTTAGTTTCTTAATGCTGTAAACTACTTAGAGTCATACTGCCATATTAAAAATAGCCTGATATGCAAAAAATACATGATCATACATTGTAACTAGGATCAGTCTGTTAAGAAACATATATATACAGAATGTTTTTGTTTGTATTCTCCAGCCAAAGTTGCAGGTCCCCTGTAGTGCAGTCCGTTAGCTGGCATTAAGGCTTTAAGGGAGTCATGGTTTGGCCTGTTTCTTGTTTATTTCTTAAACTAAATATAATAACCTTCATCTAGCAATAGAGTTGCTATGGCTAGTTTGTTGGTGTTCACATTCATAGACCTAAGAAGCATAAAATACCCCAGCACTAACATTTGCAGTGCCTCAAGGTCTCAATAGGGACATCGCCTATGGCTGTGCTATAGATGTAATAGTTAATAGAGAATTGGTTTGTAAAAACCATCTATTGTGCTTTAAAGTAAATAATTATGTGGGACAAGTGGAAATTTTTTATAGATACTATACTGATACTTATAATTTTTATTAAAAGAATTCTGGCTAATATGTTTATCTTATTTAAACATCTCAAAGTGATAATCTGCTTATTTATTGATTGCTTACTAACAAGTGCCGTCACTGTGCTAGATGCTATGTGGTGGTGGACAAAACAGTTAAGATGCCTCTTCTCACGTACTGCTTTACAGACTGTATACCACTGAAGTGATCCTTGCTGCATTATTTGAAAGTTAACAAGGTTTCTCTTGAGTTTCAGTGAGTTAGGCCTCTGTAATATCAATATGAACCTTTGTATTTTTTAAGAATTTCTGTGTTTGTACTTGTATATGAATTCTTTCTAGACTCAAACGTACATCACCGACAGCCTACTGTGATTGTTGGGAGAAATGTAAATGTAAAACTCTAATTGCTGGACAGAAATCTGCTCGTCTTGATCTACTTTATCGCCTGCTCACTGCTACTAATTTGGTCACTTTGCCAAACAGCAGGCAAGTTGTGGGATTTTTAGGACATAAATTAAGTTGTGAAGCACAGCATAGGTAAGTAGCCTTCTTCCTCATAACAATGTTCTGTCTTGCAGAGGAGAGCACCTCTTACTCTTTTTAGTGCAGACAGTTGCGAGGCAGACGGTAGAACACTGCCAGTACAGACCTCCTCGAATCAGGGAGGATCGTAACCGGAAAACAGCCAGTCCCGAAGGTGAGTTGATTTGACACTTATGACACCTAGGAAAATCAGTATGTGTGTTTCTGCACAGAAATTGCTCACAATTTCTTCTTTTCTTTGTAGATTCAGATATGCCTGATCATGATTTAGAGCCCCCAAGATTTGCCCAGCTTGCTTTGGAGCGTGTTCTGCAGGACTGGAATGCTTTGAAATCTATGATTATGTTTGGGTCACAGGAGAATAAAGACCCGTATGTATCCATTGAAAGTTTTTTAGACTCGTTTCCTGTGTTAGTGTAGGCAGTTACAGTGCATTCTTTCTTTCCCCTCAAGTCTCAGTGCCAGCAGCAGGATAGGCCATCTTTTGCCAGAGGAGCAAGTGTACCTCAATCAACAAAGTGGCACAATTCGGTTGGACTGTTTCACTCACTGCCTTATAGTCAAGTGTACAGCAGACATTTTGGTAAGTCCTTTGAATGGTTATTTACAAGCACATGAAATGGGTATGTGTTACATAGTTTCCCGTAATTTTACTAATTCAAGCTCCCATGTACCAGTAAGCACTCATTAAATACTACAATAAGGGGGATGGAATTTTGGAGGTGATTTACATTTCTCATTTTAAATCAGTCAATCAGTGAGAGCTCCTTTTTTTTCATTCTAAATACAAATCCTAGAGTGTATTAAAAATACAATATAAAAATGTGTGAAGTAGGGTTCTAAATTGGTAATAACTCAGTGCAGATTTTTAAAAAATAACTCCTTTTGCTGTGAATTTAGAAAAGAATATTAACTGTTAAACCCACTGCTGGAGAGATTATGGCAAAAAGAACATACTTGTTCACTTCTTTTGGTACTCCTTTGGAAAACAACTTGGCAATGTCAGGAGCCATAAAACTAACATTGCCCTTAGAAACTGTCCTAAAGAAGTTATCTATGATATGAGAAAGAGAAACATTGTGTCACAAAACAGTATGAAATGGGTGGGATTATGAATTCATTAAAATAAACATCTGAGTCTACTTTGGTGTTTTGTTAAGTATCCTATATATTGAGGGAAGTATATTCTTTCTTTGATTGGACATATTAGGTATTGGTCTTCTAAATATTAGTTGTTATACATAGGAGTTTAAGGCAAGAAACGAGAAATCAGACATTTGAGACCCACTATAAGTCAAGCATAGTAGTGGACATGTGGCACAAAGTTAACCGCTGGCATTGTGTTGATTCAGTATATTTTTATATTTTTATCATGAAATGTTAATATTGAACACATGTTAGAACTTTTTATTTATCAATGCCTACATCTTACAAGATGTCTCAACATTAACAGAGTGATTACTGGTTTTAAAGCTTTTAGATACTCTGCTAGGTACACTAGTAAAAGAACTCCAGAACAAGTACACACCAGGACGTAGAGAAGAAGCGATTGCTGTGACAATGAGGTTTTTGCGATCAGTTGCAAGAGTTTTTGTCATTCTCAGTGTGGAAATGGCTTCATCTAAAAAGAAAAAGTAAGGCATTCTTTTTGATTTTGGCTTTTATATTTTTACACACATTTTTTGTGGTAATGATGAAATTATGTATATGAAAAGACTCAGAAGATTTCTGTATTTCCCTTTTTGCTCTAGCAACTTTATTCCACAGCCAATAGGAAAATGTAAGCGTGTATTCCAAGCACTGCTGCCTTACGCAGTAGAAGAACTGTGCAATGTAGCAGAGTCACTGATTGTTCCTGTCAGAATGGGTATTGCTCGTCCAACTGCCCCTTTTACTCTGGCAAGCACCAGCATAGATGCCATGCAAGGCAGCGAGGAATTATTTTCAGTGGAACCACTGCCACCACGGCCATCATCTGATCAGTCTAGCAGGTAAATTTCTATCTGGTAACACATTCTGATTGTTTCTCTGCAAACCTTACAGATGTTACTAAAATCTAAAACTAAACTAAACCTGAGGCATAGGCACTCTAGTTATGTACAAGATCATTTGTCTAACAAATGGTAAAGATTTTATCTTGTTTGGAACATGAGAAAAGCACTTTTAAAACTACATGTCAAAAAAAATAATAAAATTAAAAACCATGTCTGTACATCTAAAGTAATAGACATATAATGGGGAGGGGTTGCGATTTGGTTTGTTTGTTTGTTCAGAATGGCACTTTTTATTATACCAAAAAAGTAATCAGGTAAGAAAGTTTACTTCAGGCTTCTGTGCTTCATTACTTTTGTTTTTTTCTTACCTTTAAATATAGCCTGCTAGAAGGCCAAGCTGAAGAATGAAAAGACTTAACTTTCTCTGTGTCCGGAGCTTTGGGCAAGGGGGGCAGGTTATTATATAATGTAAATAACAACAGAATGATGGAATTTTAAAATATTCTATGTACTCATATAGTAGTGGTCCCCAGCCTTTGTGGCACCAGGGACCGATTTTGTGGTAGACAGTTTTTCCGTGGACTGGAGTGAGGATAATTTAAGCACTTTCCATTTATTGTGCACTTTATTTCTGTCATTATTACATCAGCTCCACCTCAGACCATCCCGCATTTGATTCTGAAGTTCGAGGATCCTTCTTATATAGGATAAGACTAAAACAATTCAATTCTAGTTACAGCATTGATCTTAAATCTCATTTTTCCATTTGTTTAATAGTTTACCTAACTAGGCTCTAAGTTGGCTGAGTCAGAATGTTTAACAACTGAAATGTTCTGGTGTCTTTTATCACAGTGCTTCTCAAATTTTAACATGCATGCAGAACTCTTGGGTGTCTTATTAAAATGCAGAGGCTGATTCTGGAGGTCTGGGTGGGGCCTGAGAGTCTGTATTTCTTGTGAACTTGCAGATAGGACCGTGCCAGTACTGTTGCTCTCAAGGCCACACTTTTGAGTTGCAAAGTTTCTAAGATGTACAAGAGACATCTTAGACATCTTTTATAATGGAGACATCTGTCCATTCTTTGCTATTTCCGAGTCACATTTTTAAGAAAGTGAAATTACTGGGTTGGCCAGAAAATTCGAACTTTTTGGCCAACCCAGTATTTTGCCACCCCATCTTTTGTTATGATTTATTTTATAATTGTACTTCTGAACTTATTTTTTCCCCCACACTCATCAGCAATCAGTGGTTAATAAGCTGATGCAAAGTAGGTCATGTTAGTCAAATTTCTTAAAGAGTAGGTTACTTGTAAATAAGGAACTCTCCTTAGTGGGTGAAGGCAATGGCACCCAACTCCAGTACTCTTGCCTGGAAAATCCCATGGATGGAGAATACTGGTGGGCTGCAGTCCATGGGGTTGCGAAGAGTTAGAGACGACTGAGCGACTTCACTTTCACTTTTCCCTTTCATGCATTTGGAGAAGGAAATGGCAGCCTACTCCAGTGTTCTTTCCTGGAGAATCCCAGGGACAGGGGAGCCTGGTGGGCTCCTGTCTATGGGGTCGCACAGAGTCGGACACGACTGAAGCGACTTAGCAGCAGCAGCTGCTGCTACCAGAGCCTTTGGAAGTTGAAAGGTTTAGAGATGGAAAGGGAAACATTGTCTCTGTAGAAATATTTCAGTGGGGAGAACTCGAAAAAGTATGTGCATTAACACAGATTGGAAATGCCTTACTAAAAAGTAAAACCATTCTGAGATTTATAAGTTAAATCTTAGGTAAGATGATTTCTTTGGGACTACACATTTTTTGATATACCATAGGTTAATTATTGTTGGTTTCCAAGAAACATTCGGCTAGATTGGAAAGAGCAGGTTGTGAACCACGTTGAATAACACCAAGGGATCTCTGCTGTCAGGGTGGTGGCCGCAGCGTGCTCATAAGCTGCTTCCTTACAGCTCCAGTCAGTCTCAGTCGTCCTACATCATCCGGAACCCACAGCAGAGGCGCATCAGCCAGTCACAGCCTGTTCGCGGCCGAGATGAAGAACAGGATGATATTGTTTCAGCAGATGTGGAAGAGGTGGTTTTAATTATTTTAACTGTGGTATATGAGAGAGGCTTTTATTTGGGAGGGAAGGGGAAAGTAGTCACTAGAAGTTTTATTAACGATAGCTTACCACTGTTACATGTATATGCTTCTACCTTTTAGACTTCTGTTATATGTTCTCATTTGTAGTTATACATATTAAAATATGTTAATCCTTGTTTCATTGGCTAATAAGAAATTAGAAGTAAATGTAACTCTACTTAAGGGTTCACAGAAAAGATATTCTCAATGTTAAAAATGTTTTAGTAGTTTTGTGCAATGTATTTGAAGGTAGAGAGGCTGCTGCATATTTATTATATAAATTTTATGATTGCCGAAGTTTAAAAAACATATACTCCCCACACAGTTTTTATATTTCTAATTTTAAGCTTTTGTGTATGGATAGTAATTATAAACGTTGGGATATGTTGGCATAATTTTTGATACCAAATTTTTGCTAACAAATGAAAAATTTCAAAACTGCTTAGTGTTACAGTTCCCTGTGGTTAGTGATCTTTGTATTTTAGTTACTAAATGATGTGGGGGAATACTGGTAGAGATGTGGGTTTATTTTGTACTTCGATTGTCTACAAATAAGATCTGGATTTAGGTTGAGGTGGTGGAGGGTGTGGCTGGAGAAGAGGATCACCATGATGAACAGGAAGAACATGGGGAAGAAAATGCGGAGGCAGAGGGACAGCATGATGAGCATGATGAAGACGGTATGCAGGTTACTGGCGAAATTACTCAGTATGAGAAAACCGGGGGCCTTTAAAGAGATACTAATACAGAGGAAATAGTACTTGATGTATAGTGAAATGTCCAGCATTCTTCTGCCAGGGGATTCTGTGCTATCTGTCAGAGTTTTACATACATAAATATAAATACTGGATTAGCCAAAAAGTTCACTTGGGATTTTCCACATCTTCAGAAAACCCAAGCAAGCTTTTTGGCCACCCCAATCAATGTACAGACTTTTATATGTTTACATGTATAAAATAATTTATCATCTCTCCATTTACCGTTTGGTTTACACTTTCTATTTTCTTAAAAGTCTTTTGAAAATCAAAATAATAATAACCTACATAACATTTGAAAATTGAGGTAAGGGAAGACAATTCCACCCAGACACTAACAGCTGTGTTTTTACTTTCAGTCCTCCCCTGTACTGCCCCATTCTCATGTGTGTCTTTCATGTTATGTGTAAATTTTTTACTTTGATTTTTCATGTAGGCCTTTTGCTCCATAGTCATCATTCTTCTTAATAGCCATAGGATAGACTTCTGGGATCACCTTTAGTGAGGTTTAATTGACACGCAGTAAACTACACATGTTGAAAATTCATAACTTAGTATGTTATGACATGTGTGTATATACAGTAAAATACAAAGGATACACATGTTTATTAGCCTTCTTCCCCTCTTGGAATCCCAATATGTAAAATTGATGAAAATGGAGCAGTGGCCCTAACCCCGAGCTCTGTCCACTTGTTGAAGTCCGCCTGCCTAATATTTTTTACCTAAGGCTATGCAGGCCAAACTTTGTAAAATCTGTGTTCCCTGAGTGCCATGATTTACCTGGTCATCCTGCTGCTAAGTGGGCAGTCACGCATACCCTAGTATTACCGGTCCTTTCTGCCCCGCTCCCTTCCCTTTCCACCCTTATAGGATTCTGTCTTATCAGCCTGTCTTGATCGATAGTGAGTTTGTACCTTATTTTCTTGTTATTTAAATATATTTGCTAGGGAGCGACATGGAGCTGGACTTGTTAGCAGCAGCTGAAACAGAAAGTGACAGTGAAAGTAACCATAGCAACCAAGATAATGCTAGTGGGCGTAGAAGTGTTGTCACTGCAGCAACTGCTGGCTCAGAAGCAGGTATGTTACCTTCTAGCAGTTTTCTTGCTTATACTAAGGCTGTGTGTGAAGAACGGGTTAAACTGTGTTCAGTATGATATTCCCAAGGGTGGCTAACCCTTTTTTTTAAACTTTGTTTCTCTAGAGATATTAGTGAAGAAGATTATTATTTCTGTGACTCTTTTGTTCTTTTTTCTGTTTCATTTTTCTGATTTTTAAATAATAAATTAATTTTAAGGTTCACTGAAGAGTTCCAGAATATTTCAATGATGGGTTTTGTGAAATATTGGACATAGTCTGGCATTCTAAATGAGGGGTACACTGTAATTTTAAATACAAACAAACTCACAGTGGTTTTGGTTTAAAAATTAAAAATTTAGGTGCAAGCAGTGTTCCTGCCTTCTTTTCTGAAGATGACTCGCAATCAAATGACTCAAGTGATTCTGATAGCAGCAGTAGTCAGAGTGACGACATAGAACAAGAGACGTTCATGCTTGATGAGCCGTTGGAGAGGACCACAAATAGCTCACATGCCAGTGGTGCTGCCCAAGCTCCTCGGTCCATGCAGTGGGCTGTCCGCAACACCCAGCACCAGCGGGCAGCTAGCACAGCACCTTCTAGCACATCCACTCCAGCAGGCAAGTCTGTAAACTTGGTGTTCCTGAGAGTGCTTAAAACAGGTTTAAAAATTACACATTTTCCTCTAAATAACAAATAATTTCATAATAGTTTTTCTCTGTTTTGCTGAGTTCAAATACAGAATTATTTATTGCTTATAGCAGGGTTTCTCAGTCTCTGCACCATTCCTACCTTGGGCTGAATAATTAATTTATGATCATGCCCTGTAGGGTGTTTAGAAGCATCTTTGACCTGTACTCATTAGATGCCAGGAGCACTGTCTCCCCAGTTGTGACAACCAGAAATGTCTGCAGCCCTGCCCGTGTCTGCATAAGGAGGCAGTGGCAGAATTGCCCTAGTTGAGACCGTTACAGTGTTAATAATTCTTACCCTCATCATTCCCTTCCCCAAATTAGTGTGGCTTAAAGGAAATGCTCATTTACAGTATTTACTAATTGACCTTTTACTTCAAATATGTACAGTATTAGAGAAACACTGTTAGCAAGTGACATTAATTTATTGTGGTTGTCTTTTCTTTCCTGATAGCGAGTTCAGCAGGTTTGATTTATATCGATCCTTCCAACCTCCGCCGGAGCGGCACCATCAGCACAAGTGCTGCCGCGGCAGCAGCTGCTTTGGAAGCCAGCAATGCCAGCAGCTACTTAACGTCTGCAAGCAGTTTAGCCAGGGCGTATAGTATTGTCATCAGACAGATCTCGGACTTGATGGGCCTTATTCCTAAGTATAATCACCTAGTTTACTCTCAGATTCCAGCAGCTGTGAAGCTGACTTACCAAGATGCAGTAAATTTACAGGTATGAAACCACTGAAAAATTACTCATTCAAATATGTTTTTTGGTCATCTGTTATGAGAATTCCAGTATGATGGGAGTGAATGTTACAAGTACTTAAATGTCTATATCATAATACTCTATCAAATTTAACTTTATCTGGGTAGTTTTAACTGTTTTAGTTTGGTCTTTGTAGAACTATGTAGAAGAAAAGCTTATTCCCACTTGGAACTGGATGGTCAGTATTATGGATTCTACTGAAGCTCAATTACGTTATGGTTCTGCATTAGCATCTGCTGGTGATCCAGGACATCCCAATCACCCTCTCCATGCTTCTCAGAACTCAGCTCGAAGAGAAAGGATGACCGCACGAGAAGAGGCTAGTTTACGAACCCTTGAAGGCAGACGGTATGAAATTCTTTGTCTGTTTAGACAGAAACCTCCTAGCCTAGAAATTGAGAACTTTTTGATTGCCATTATATATAAGACCCCACTCTGTTGTAAAGGAGGAAATATATGCCTTGTGTTACTTCTTTTAAATTGTTGTGTAGTTGAAACAAAACAAGTTATAATCCAAGCTGTTATCCAATTTTATGAGTTCTTTATATATTCTGGATACAAGTTCCTTATCAGATACAGGATATGCAGAAACTGTGTCCTGTTCTGTGGGTTGTCTTTTCACTTTCTTGAGGTGTTCTCTGAAGGACATGTTTTTTAATTTGAGTAAAGTGTAGTGCTCTTCATTTTCCTTTGCTTTTGGTGTCATTTTAGGCAGTGGTTCTCAAAGTGTGGTTCCCAGAAGAGCAGTATCAGGATCACCTAAGAGCTTGTTAAAAATACGAATTTTTGGTCCCACTCCATTCTTCTGACCCTATAGGGCTGGGTCCAGCAAGCTGTTTTCACAACCCTTTCAAGTGATTTTGGTGGACACAAGTTTGAGAACCATTGTCTCTAGGGAAGGAGTACCTTCTGGCAATCCAAAGGACATGGGAATTTCTTTCTTTTATAAATGTACAGTACTGTAAATAATACTCAGTGATTCTAATTCTAAAGTAGAGCCCAGGCGTAATTAGCTTTTATTTATGGATAGTCTCAGTTCCTGATTTTGCATGTTTATAACAGTGGTAGATTTGACATTTGTGTTCTTTTTGTAAACTTTTTTTTTTTTAATCCCTGTAGACGTGCCACATTGCTTAGTGCCCGTCAGGGAATGATGTCTGCTCGAGGCGACTTCCTCAATTACGCTCTGTCTTTAATGAGGTCTCATAATGACGAGCATTCCGACGTTCTTCCAGTTTTGGATGTCTGCTCACTGAAGCATGTGGCGTATGTTTTTCAAGCACTTATATATTGGATTAAAGCGATGAATCAGCAGACAACATTGGATACACCTCAACTGGAACGCAAAAGGTATTCATACCTGCTGTGAAATTGATATAAGAAATACTTGATCAGTGTGATCTTTATTAGTACACCGTCTGATTTTTGGAGTAGGGAGAAATAGTACAGGAATATTTCATGTAGGCAGGTTGGCTTGAGTCCATCCAGCCTTTCTCTATAGCCACTTCACTTAAATTATGAAACCTAAGAATCCATTTAGGCTTTATGTTTGAGATAGTTTGTCCTGATTTGTTTATCATGTTTCTGAGTTTGTGTAAGGACTCACTATTTCTTGATGCGATTAGCCTTTTGCTTCTTCTGGGCCTATTTTGTAATTGTAGTACATTTGGCTGATCAGTCTGCCATCCCTAGAATCTGAAACTTTTATCGCACTAATCAAAATTGGTTAGGTACTAAACTGACCTCTTCAGTATTTTTGCATCACCTTTGCTCCTGTTCATACAGCATGAAATACTCCATGTAAAATGACTCACTTGTCTTTTTAAGGACACGAGAACTCTTGGAACTTGGTATTGATAATGAAGATTCAGAACATGAAAATGATGATGACACCAATCAAAGTTAGTGTACAGAAAATCTGCTAACCTACTTCAAGGAATGGCTGCCTCAGTATTTCCCCTTCAAGCTTTTTAACTTCATTATTTTCTGTCTGGGTGGGAATTTCTCTTTTCTTCTCTATGTCCCGTTTCTTACATTTTCTGTCCATTTTTTCCTTATACATTCTTGCATTAATTACTTCATAAATAAGAATTATTGAACTTTTTAATAATTCATATTTTTTCTGTTTTGATTTTGTATCTCTCCTTTGCATCTTTTATGTTTACTTTTACATGTGTTGGTAATACATACATTTAAATAGAATTTTAGCAGAACTTTTGTTAATATTGCTGCAAAATAGTGTGTCAAGAAAATGGAACTCATAAATTTCATTGGAAATTAACAGTTAATGCAATTAAAAGAGAAAAAATATTCCAAATTCGAGAAATTTGGGGACCTTCTGCACTCTCATAGTTCTCTGACATTATTTCAAGTAGAATTAAAATACTTTCCTAGTGCAGCCCACTTACCTGTTATTTAATATCACCTTGTACTTTATTATTTTATTTAGCCCTGGCAAAGACAGGTTTCCTTTAATTTCTGCTTTTTGAGAACCCAGCCATAGCTCACTGTTATTTTCATGGCATACTGTAAGCACTGACAAAAGTTTTATTCCTTTAATGGGAGTTGGTGGGCTGATTTCCTGTTGGATTACTTGAGTTGCCCACACATTTCTCTTTTTTATCTGCTTATAGAGGAAGCAGAACTTAGAAGTAAGCAAATGCTTAAATTTTAGCTCCTTATTTTCTCCTTCTTTTGGAGTCATCAGTGCGCTAGATCCTGAATATGCTCAGGAAATTGGCTGTATTCAGGTCTGGATCTCCAGGGAGATAAGAGGTAGATGTGGCAGGTGTCCACTCAATGCAAAATGGAACGGTATTTGCTACTGCTAATATTTTTTGCAAGTTTTTATTAAATTGAAATACACATAAATTATATCACTGGAACCATTTAAAACCAGTATTTTGAATTATCACTTTAAAATATCAACACAATTTTAGACTGTTGTTTTTGAGTGACATTAAAATTTTATCAAGAGATAATAGTTATTTTTGGATTGAGCAGATGAAGATTCTTTTACCCTTCCCCAATAGGTAATTTTCTAAAAAAAACACATTTTATCTCTTCGTGTTTAGGTGCTACTTTGAATGATAAGGATGATGACTCTCTTCCCGCAGAAACTGGCCAAAGCCATCCGTTTTTCCGACGCTCAGACTCCATGACTTTCCTTGGGTGTATACCCCCAAATCCATTTGAAGTGCCTCTGGCTGAAGCCATCCCTTTGGCTGATCAGCCACATCTGTTGCAGGTGATTTAAAGGAACTAACCTTAAGGTTTCTTTTCAGTTGAACTTATTTAAGTGTTCAGTATAACTGTAGTATTTTTGTTAAAATTCCAGCCAAATGCTAGAAAGGAGGATCTTTTTGGCCGCCCAAGTCAGGGTCTTTATTCTTCATCTGCCAGCAGTGGGAAATGCTTAATGGAGGTTACAGTGGATAGAAACTGCCTTGAGGTAAGAGAGTAACAAATCTTTGCAGTATGATACTTGTAAGCTGAATACTTAGCCAGGCATTCAGTTTTTTGGAAATGCATTAATTCAGAATATTGTATTTACCCAAATAGAAGTATCAGAGATTCTTTCCTTATAAATTGAACAGTATTATTAGTCTACTTTGAGGCTTGCTGTATGTCAGGCTAATGCACCTGTAAAATGGTAGTTTCATTATGTGCTTCACCTATTTCAGGGTCGTTTGTTGTAATGCTACTGAATATTTAAATTTTTGCACATATGAGCATATATATTGACTTCTAACTTTTCTTTTTGAATCTAGAATGGGAATAAATAAAGTAATATTAATAATGATACCTAATATTTGTTGAAAAATTCTATCTCCTGGGCACTCTCTCAATTAGTCTTTATAACCATGTTGGGTAGAAAACATTATTATCCTGATTTTATGGGTAAGGCAAAGAACGGTTGCAAGAATTTCATGTGGGGATGCCTATTGTTAGATAACAAGTGGAGCGTCAGATCTAGTTTTTGAGCCTGAACTTACACTGTCCTGCTTCTCCAATGAAAAAGTGATAACGTGTTGAAGAGCAGGCATATAGAAGAATGGAATTGAATGGACTTTTCTTCATTATCTAAGTGATAAGGGAGGATTTGATGTACGTAGACGCTTAAGAAACCTTAAAGTTTATGAAGATGCCTTTTAAAGTTGTCTAAGGCTGCTGTGGTAAACGCATGGAATTGGTGCTCAGCTGTGGGAATCAGACAAGAAATAGGTTGCATCTTCCTAACTAGAAGTACCAGAAAGGGATTATTGAACTTCCATGTGATTTCTGTTGAATATAGTAAGTTGAAAAGGAAATTATAGTCAATTTGTTCTTAATATCTAACATTTAAATGTAAAAATTCATAGGTTCTTCCAACTAAAATGTCTTACGCTGCCAATTTGAAAAATGTAATGAACATGCAAAATCGTCAGAAAAAGGAAGGGGAAGAGCAGACTGTGGTGCCAGAGGAAGCTGAGAGTGCAAAGCCAGGCCCGTCTGCTCATGACCTGGCGGCACAGTTAAAAAGCAGTTTACTGGCAGAAATAGGACTGACTGAAAGTGAAGGGCCACCTCTCACATCTTTCAGGTATTTGTTAAGTGAAGGTCGTTTTTCTGTGCTATTCCTTTATGGCTACTATAATTTTTATAAGAATTTTTCTTTAGGAAATTTATAATCTATATATTTCATTTGTATATAAATAATAGGATGAAATGTTATTATTTTTGTTTTCGTAGTTTATAATCAGATTTTTTAAATTAAAGAGTTTTCTCGATTTTGGGGGAGTGGGTGTGACTGTTTTGTCACTGATTAGCGTTCTGATTTTCTCTGTTTATTGAAGAAATTCTGACTCTGTTTTTAATGTTCAGTGCTGAGTTACAGTATATCCACATCAAATTGCCAGTTACACACTTGTTAGCTGGAATTTCTAGATTTGTGACCTATACATTTGCTTGGTTTCACTCCTTTGCCAAGTTCACATTTAGTAATTCTCTTGCAACAAGAGAGTAGGTTCTTTGCTTTCCCAGTAAAAATTTGCCTTAGTATATAGTGTGACTCAGTATGGCTCATCATCTAATGATCTGTTTAGTAAGTGTTTTATGCTCTTTGTTTTTTTAATTATGTAATGTCAGGGTTGTTTTTTTTTTGTTTGTTTGTTTTTAACTTAGGAGGAGTTAAGCTAGTTTAGGAAACTATGTACATCATATATACACAGTCTAGCAATCTACAACCACAAAAGACAAGAATTGTGGACTGAGATGGCCCCAGCTTCCTAGAGACAGTATGATTTGAACTGAGATGGTTAGAAAGTGTAGAAGCAGATAGACTGAAGGAGAGAAGAATTAGAGGTAGAGAGAGAAGCTATTATTCATTCTGGCTAATGGTGAAAAAGGGACTGAAATAGAATATTGTCTTTGGGGATGAAAAGGAAACCATGGGGTAAAAAAAGAAACTCATGAAGGGCTTGATCACTCCGGAAGAACCGAGGGAAGAATAAAATTTGTTGAAGTCTGTGCAACAGAAAAATAGGCGGTACTTTTGAAGGAAATTAGGAGGCAGTGTCATTGTAGTGAAGAGGTCATGCTCAGTTTTACTAATTCTGAGCATGAGTTAAGTGTGATTGAAGTGGATATATTTCATGCAGTGGAATTCTGGTCCATTGTGAAAGTTTGAACTAAAAAGGGGCCTGTGAATCACCCAGTGGAGATGGACACCGGACTTTAAGGAGAGGAGGTAAATTAAAGATGAAGATAGGAGGCAGCCTGGGGAGGTATCCTTACATAAAGGACAGAAGGAATGATATACTAAAAATGAGAAGTTCTGCAAGGAACAAGTAGTTATAGGAAAATTCTCCATTAGAGAGTGTGTGGTTATAAATTAAGATCTCAGAATTTTAAAAGACCAAGTAAGTTACTGTTATTGACCAAAAACCAGGAAATTTTTAAGAGTTGGCTAAATTGTTCTTCCTCTTCCCTTAAATTTCTCACAGGCCACAGTGTAGCTTCATGGGAATGGTAATTTCTCATGATATGCTGCTAGGACGTTGGCGCCTTTCTTTAGAACTGTTTGGCCGGGTGTTCATGGAAGATGTTGGAGCAGAACCTGGATCAGTATGTATTTTGAACACTTTACATTCTATTCTGCCTTATAAGTACATATTCAGAGAATAGTTCTGTCATATATTTATGGGTTTTTTTCATTTTGTGTTTTTTTTTCCTTTTCTTTTTAAAGATCCTAACTGAATTGGGTGGTTTTGAGGTAAAAGAATCAAAATTCCGTAGAGAAATGGAAAAACTGAGAAATCAGCAGTCAAGAGATTTATCACTAGAGGTAAAGGTATTTAGAGTTTCTTATAATATACATATAGTATACTATTCAATACTATACATGTAGTATTTATATAAAATTTGAAAACAAAAATAGTAGATGCATACTATGTAATTAAAAATTTAAATAAAATGAATGGTAGTCATCGAATTTAGAGTAGTGGGTATCTCTGGCAGTTGGTTTCCCATTATCATGTAATGAGGAACAGTATCGTGAATACACAGATTTAAACTGTTGATGTGTTTCATTTCATTGATGCTCAAACTGTTTTCTTTAGCTGAGAAAGTGAGACTCTCACTGTAGTGAGAGTCCATCCAATCTTTGATAACTTCCCTACTATTTGATGTGTCTCATTTTCTGTTATTTTCTGTCACAGTCTTTAAATCAGCCATTCCTTTTAACAGGAAATTGTATTTTGAGATTTTAATCTGGACTTTAAATTGTTCCCTGCCTATAGCGTGGGTCATTGTTTCCAGGCCTTTTAGTGGATAGAACTAGGAATTGCTTCTTTAAAAAAATAAGAAAATTATACCATGTGTTCACACTGATACTGCCATTTCATATTCAAGATTTAGAAATACAAGTTTTGTTTTCACCTTTTAGTCTTCCTTTCTTCTGAACTGAATAATATCCAGCTTTCTAGCAGTACCGCTAAAATTACTCATTTGCTTTTATCTCACAGCATGCATATAGCAGTCTTAGAATCATAATGTCAACACTACTACTAACAAAACGATTATTGAAAATAGAGTTAAGATTTACTTGCAGTTTTTGTTCTTAGAGCATTTCCAATTGGAGATTTGTAGTCAAATTACATTGTTTTAAAGTCACTTGAGATAATTTCTTTTGTGTGGTTTTGGTACCTACCATCTTATCTCCACACAGTTAAGGTCTTTTGGTTCACTTTGCCTTCAGTTTTTAGGGATTGCTCTCCTTTTTTTTTTTTTTTAATTTGTTTTGTTTCATAATGAAAATATCTACAGTTGCAAAGTGAACTCTGTAGAAGTTTATATTCAGAGAAATCTAGTTTACATTCCTATCTCTTTATTTTGGTTTCCCCCTGCCCCCTTCTGGGATTTTTTGGTTTTTGATCCACCCCCCCCGCAAACCAGCTTATTTCCCTCCCACCTTTAAAAAATATAATCACGCATATGTGTTCATCTCTGTCCCTCACTCCCTAGCCCGAGCATTACACCCCAAGTAAAATGTTACAGACACATTTTACTCCATCTTGATTTTTCCAATTAACACTGTATCCTGGAGAGAAAACCTTGGCTACAGAGAGAGAAATGTTCTGTTTTGCTCTCTGTTTTCTAACTACCTAGTAGTCTTAGTACCACATTTTATGACTTTATCAGGCTTTTTTTCAACCAGTGTCCTATTGATAGACATTTGGTCTTTTGGTGTTACAAATAGTAGTGTGATGAATTGCTTTATGTGTGTTTCTCTATTTGGCTCGCATGTCTTTGAGATAGAATCCTAGATATGGTTTAGAGGACATGTGTATATTATAATTTTGTCAAATATTGCCAAATACTCCTACATAATGTCTGTATATTTTTGCATTTTCTGCATCAATACAAGAGTGTCTGATTCTCCAAAGTCTTGCCAGCGGTTTGTTGTCAGATTTTTAGATTTTTGCCAATCTGATTGGCAGTATAATTTTAATTTGTATTTCTCTTATTTTGATCAAAGTTAAGCATTGTTACATAGATTTCATGTACCGTGGCTGCTGCTTTTTCTGGCAACTATTATGTATGTTAACATATTTTGCCCATTTTTCCTATTGTTTTTTCCTCAGTTTTTTTTAGAAGCACTAAGTGATACATATACACTATTCATGAATCTTTGTTGGTAATAGAAGGTGCAAATATTTTCCCCAGTTTGTCATTTTTCTTTTACTTCACTATGGTATTCTATAGCAAAGGAATATCCTATTTTTTTTTGTTAAGGATTTGCTATTAAAAAAATTTCACCCTTTAATCTATTTGCAGTTTATCTTGCTATATACCCAAACTGGATGAATTGCTGCATTCTGGTAGATCTTTTAAGAAAATGTTCTAATTGAGTTAAATTCCATTATCTTGATTTAATGTAGATGTTCTTGTGTGATTTAGAGTTCTAGTTGGAATATATAAGCTTTTGAGAACCCAGATACTTTGTAGCAATTTCAACTATCAAGGAAAAGCAAAAATTAGATTTTCAGATTTTACACAGAAAAATGTCAAGGTGGTTTCCAGCACGGAATTCTGCTTTTCGTTGCGTTTCAATAGGTTGATCGGGATAGAGATCTTCTTATTCAGCAGACCATGAGGCAACTTAACAATCACTTTGGTCGAAGATGTGCTACTACACCTATGGCTGTGCACAGAGTAAAAGTTACATTTAAGGATGAACCAGGAGAGGGCAGTGGTGTAGCACGAAGCTTTTATACAGCCATTGCACAAGCTTTTTTGTCAAATGAAAAGCTGCCAAATTTAGACTGTATTCAAAATGCCAACAAAGGCACTCATACAAGTAAGTACCCTAGAGGTAACAAGCTCATAAAAATTCTTTCCTTGTTTGATTGAAACAATGATCATGGTTATATGTGTGTTTAGTGGGAGAAGTTTATATTTATACTTTTATACTGTTTTATTCTAGATCAATTACTTAACCATGTTTAAACTACTCTAATCGGTAGTTTACCAGTTGGCTCTTTTACTGCCACGTTCATTTACATAAATGATTATGCTTGTACGATTGTTTTTCATCTCAATTTTAATGTTTGGGAAATGGGAGGTTTAAGGTAATATAAAAATTCAAAGAGCAAACTGCAGGATTTCCCAGTTAGTACAGATACTGAGAAGAAAATGCTGTTATCTAGAACAGTGCTTTTTAAAGTATGGTTTGCACAGTTTCTACCAGTCTCCTGGGAGGTGGATTTTGCAACCAAAGGTAAATTAGCTATTTTACCTTTAGACAGTGAAGTCACTAACTTCACTGTTTAATTTAATAAGACTTTGTTTTTTGGTAATAAGATTTTCTATGTTAACATCCTGGTGCATGTTCTACCTCCTCAATGATCACCACTTTGGGGTTAGGATTCTCACCTGATTTTTAAGATTATGATAGTGTATTTTAAAATGTGAAAACTACAAAAGGTTGAAACTCAGGATTCATGTAAGGAAATCATCAGTCTTATAGGTGAATGGATACACTACTTGAGGGAGAAGGAGTTAACTAACAGAATCCTGTGTTTTATTAATACCTAGGCTATAGTTGTATCTTACTGTGGTTCATCAGTTTAACCATTTGGCTTTCTATAGGCTTAGAGTTTTTTAAAAAATTGTAAAATGTGAATGATGAAACCTAGGAAGTCATGACATTTCAGAAATAATTTTTCTGCACAGTTGTTAGGAAACCATACCCTGGTTTATGCTTAATATTTTAAAAAGAATAATAGCTGAGTGTCTTTAAATGCTTTTAATGCCCAAAACTAAGAATAGAGAAGATACTCAAATATGTAAGAAATATCAGCATTGTTTATGTCGAAACTAACATAGTCCTGGTTGCTACATTTTATTTCACAGCTCTGACATGACAAGGAGATAAATTCATTCTACAGAATCACTCCCAACACTCAAAACCATAGGGAGAATAACAGAAAGGCACTAACACAGATGCTAAGGAAAATGATCTTCAGTCGTCATGTTCTTACTGTGTTGTCTCATTTCCTCACATTGACTTTAACATTTCAAGTAGTTGTATTTACATTCATCTAAACAAAGTGTATTTCACTTTTTTCCAGGTTTAATGCAGAGATTAAGGAACAGAGGAGAGAGGGATCGGGAAAGAGAGAGAGAAAGGGAAATGAGGAGGAGTAGCGGCTTGCGAGCGGGTTCTCGGAGAGACCGAGATAGGTGAGATGATTTTGTATCTTTTATTGAGTACCATCATTTTGGATGAATTGGAGATAGGCCTGAATGAAAATAAGGGTCTCAATTATAAACTTTTAGAAAATGAAAGTTAATAATTGGATAAGTGATGCATTGTAACTAAAATAATCTAACCAACTGTTAACGAATATATTCTGGTTTAAAAACCCAGGGGCAGTTGAAATTACGTTGCCTTTTTATTTATCACTCAAGTTCCTAAATTTATTTTAAATCTTAACTTGTGGCAATTGTGTTATTTAAAATGTTCAGGTTTTCACATGTTAGAAGGAATGGCATTTTACTTTTGTCTTAAAACTTCCAGGAAATATGGGTGGGCTCTTGACTTCTGGTATTTTAAGGTCCTGTTCCCTTAGAATCAAATTAATACATGCATTGCAGACTTACAGATTTTCAAGTGACAAAATCTAGATTTATTTTCCAAGCATCATTCTTTGTAGGCATTCTTCCACCCTGGCACCATAACTGGAGCTAACGAACTATATGCTCTGGTTTCCCACTTTGTTGCAGTGATATTTTCCATTTTGCAGACAAGGGAAATGAAGTCATCCTAGCTTTGTTCATCTTTTCAGGGATTTTAGAAGACAGCTTTCCATCGACACTAGGCCCTTCAGACCAGCCTCTGAAGGAAATCCTAGTGATGACCCTGACCCTCTGCCGGCACATCGTCAGGCGCTCGGAGAGAGACTTTACCCCCGTGTACAAGCAATGCAACCAGTACGTATGGCGTGCTTAGCTACCTCTTAATCGGCTGTGCCATTTTAGGTTTTGAATTAAGACTGATATCTTAAGAAGTTGTCAGCTACTGGAAAGCCATGTGATTTGAGGACTGCCAAAAAAGGAAGCTTAAGAGGGAAAGAAGCAACACTTACTGGAGAGTAATTGTATATAGCTTGATGTTTATTTAACTACATGTGCCAGGTTAACATTCTACCTAATAATTTCCTTTTGTGCTAAGGAATTGTCTGTGCATTGTATTTATTTGTACAAATTATTGTTGCTTTTTAAAGCTAACTTTGTTATCAGCTTATAGCTGGAACATGTTGCAAATAGTGTACTTCACTCCATCAATATGACAGGATGGATTTATTTTGAATGTTCTGTCAGGGGTTTCTTTCATATAATATGAAACATAACCTAGTTTTCTTTTTTGTCTTTGTACATAACTACATGTACATACGAGAGCAAAATAATAAAATAATAAATCAATTATATTTCAATAAATCCTTAGCCTTAAATATGGGCATCTTTTTTCTTTCTGCTTCTCCTTCCTTCACGTCTTCCCTCTTTTTTTCCCTGCACTAAATGCAAAAAAAAAATGTTTCCAGGCCTCTGATGAAGAGGGGGAAAAAATGGACCTTGAGTATTTTTATGTTTACTCATGAATATCAGAAGTCTTTTAAAAAGGCTTGTCAACAAATAAATATTAAACTAGCTTTAATAAGACTGCTAATGCATAACTACTTATTTCCTACCAAAGTTTTCTATAATTAAGCTTCTAATCTCATAAAATAAACTCATGTGTTGCTAGTTCTAGTGACTTCTTTGTAGAGTCTGTCATTGTTTTCTGGAGAATCTGTTGTCTGTAAAAAAGGAGTTTTACTTCTTCTCTCCAATCTGGATTGCTTTTATTTTCTTTACTTGCCTTCTTGTACTAACTTGAACTTGCAGTACAATGTCAAATGGGAAGAAACATTGCAATTCTCATCATCAAGTATCATGTTAGCTGTGGCCTTTTTCATAGATATCCCTTATCGGGTTAAGAAAATTAATGTCTCCTCCCTTTCTCTTCTTCATAGATTCCAATTAGAAAATATTTCAGGATTTTTTCAGTTTGTTATCCAAGTTTCTCATATTTTCTTCTCTTTTTTCCATCCTTGATAAAATGTTGCTAATTCAGACAAAGGTTTCAGAGAGTAGAGGCAAGTAACATTTGTTTTTCCTTTACAGGCATTTGCAAGTAAAATCACTGGCATGCTGTTGGAGTTATCCCCAGCTCAGCTGCTGCTGCTTCTAGCAAGTGAAGATTCTCTGAGAGCAAGAGTAGATGAAGCCATGGAACTCATTATTGCACATGGACGGTAATATGCACATTTGGGAAGACATTTTAGTTTAAACATTAGCTACTTTATTTTTAGGATACAGGTGTTAGCATATCTTATAATCTATATTAAATAGTGCAAGACTTGAATGGTTTTACTGCTTAAAAATCTGAGACAGCCAAGTTTCACATGTTACTAAAAGGGCTGAATTTTAGCATTCACTTTAGGTTTGAAGATAAATTTTATGAACCTTATTTAGAAATCAACTTATAAGAAGTACATCTCAGGCTGGACGTCGCAGCCACCCGTGCTGAGTGCTGGTCGATCGGTGGCTCTTCCCGGTCACCGCCCCTGGCCTCGGACCCGGGGTGGTTCTTCCCGGCCCCCGACCCTGACCTCAGACACGATGTTGCTCCTCTCAGCTGTTCCCGCGCCGTCGCAGCCTGGTGCTCTCGGCCGCTGCCCCTGGCCTCGGAGGTGGGGTGTCTACTCTCGGCCGTTCCTGCGCACCGTCACGGCCCGGGACTCTCAGCCGCTGTCTCCCGGCTGCCGCCCCTGTCCTCGGATGCGGGGTGGAGCCGGCTCCGCAGCCGCCTGCGCTCAGTGAGCCGGCTCCACAGCCGCCTGCGCTCAGTGAGCCGGCTCCACAGCCGCCTGCGCTCAGTGAGCCGGCTCCACAGCCNACGGCCCGGGACTCTCAGCCGCTGTCTCCCGGCTGCCGCCCCTGTCCTCGGATGCGGGGTGGAGCCGGCTCCGCAGCCGCCTGCGCTCAGTGAGCCTGCTCTGCAGCCGCCTGCGCTCAGTGAGCCGGCTCCACAGCCACCTGTGCTCAGTGAGCCATTCACTTTTCTTTTACTTATTAACCTTAACAAAAATATCAACCCACATTCTTGTTGGAACTACACTTATTGATCAATTGCCACTATAAGTTGGCTATAGATAGAAGAGTTTTGCAACAACAACAACAAAAAGCATTCTGTAGGAATCAATTAGCTGTAGGAAATTTATAATAAAAGCACTGTTGTATCATTCATTGTAAAAAAAAAAAAAAAAGAAGAAGTACATCTCATTCTCCACCTGAAGACATCTTAATGGCAAAGGCCAGATACCTCAAGGAATTGGGTGTAATCCCTGAGTCTTTGTAGTGGAATAAGAAATTTCTTTTAGGCATCTGATTTATCTTGGAAATCATGCAAATGTTTGCTTTTATTGTGCAATGTATTTGTTTTAATATAAAACTTAAAAATATCGAACAGTTAAATTACTTACCCTTCTTTTCCCCAAGTGATAGGTTAAAGTGATAAGAAGATACATTTAATCTGATGCCACATTTAATCTGTGCCCTTCCATCCTGGGGCTACTCTAATATCCACTTTGAGGCTTTGAAGTGTTATTTTAAATGAAGATGGGTTTGTTTATTTGTTTTTCCCTCCTAGTCATGATATTGAATGAGGAACTTCAAGATTAGATATGGTCCTAGAAATGGATAAGTGGGTTGGCTAAATCCTGACATAAACAGCCACTTAATTTATTCTAGCTATTTACCAATCTCAGAGCCTTTGAATGGTCCAAGCCAAAGACTATTGCTAGAAGTTTCTTTTCTTTGCTGTTAACTATTTTTCATTTCTTGACTTTTATGTACTACATTTTCATTCCTCTTCCTCATTTCTGGACACAGTGACACTAATATAGCTTAGCCCATTATATAAAAAGTTGCAAATAATGTGCATTTTTTGGGGGGGGGAGGGGGGAGACATTTGTAAATATATGTAAGGATTGCTATTTTAGTAGTATTTTCTGTTGAATACAAGAATATATGACTACTTTCACCTGCCTTTGTGGATTGAACAGTGAATTTGTTAGTATTCTAGAACAATTAAATACACTGGAACATTTGATTCCTATTGTGGTTGCCTTCTGAACTTCTTCCCTGTTCTTTTACAGTGTCTCCCCTGAGCTCAAATTTCAGTCCCCCTATGAAGACTGCATTTGTCTTAAATCGGGTAGCCTTTAGTTCATTGTCTTGGATCATATATGTAGTATCTTTGTGTATATTATTGACATTTCTTCTCCTAGAACTGTGTTAAGACTAGTGAAGTGTCCTAGATACTTATTCACTTCAAAACGTAAATATATTGATAAAGTCTTAAAATTTTAAATGCATATGGTTTTCTCTACACTAAATTCTAGCAATTTCAGTTATCTAGAATATGAAAAATATTGTTTGTTTTTAGGGAAAATGGAGCTGATAGTATCCTGGATCTTGGATTATTAGACTCTTCAGAAAAAGTACAGGTAAGGGATGTTTTGTGGGCTTCCCTGGTAGCTCAGATGGTAAAGAATCCACCTGCAATGCAGGACACCCAGGTTCAATCCCTGCATCAGGAAGATCTGCGGGAGAAGGGAATGGCTTCCCACTCTAGTATTCTTTCTTGTCTGTTAAGTGCATGCTGTATTTCAATTTGTAAGCTACCTGAGAACTTCAATGCCAGCAATAATCATATCTCTTTAACTGATAACAACTTAGAACTCTGGAAAAAATTAAGAAAGGAACTGCTTGAGAATTCTGAAAAGTAAACAGTAGCACACAGATTGGAGGGATGTCAAAACTTTTAAAAACAACTGTTGGGGCATTATTTCAGGCAGGAGAGGAAAGCTGATCTCCATTGCTCCATCTTAACTGGAAGATAGCACATGCTTTAAGAAATAAACTATACTACCAGACTGTCCCACACGGTGCATATGCAGAGCAGACCCATAGTAGAATTACAAGGCTTTTGGTAATGGAACCCCTGACTACTCATTGGAAGGACTGTTACTGAAGCTCCAATACTTTGGCCACCTGATGCCAACTCATTGGAAAAGACCCCGATGCTGGGAAGGATTGAGGGCAGGAGGAGAAGGGGGGTGACAGAGGATGAGATGGTTGGATGGCATCACTGACTGAGTGGGCATGAATCTGAGCAAACTTCACGAGATTGTGGAGGACAGAGGGGTCTGGAGTGCCATAGTCCATGGGGTCATGAAGAGGCAGACACTGGGACCACTACACACAGAAGATACTTCCTATCTGAACCTAACCAGGTTATTAACTACCAAGGCCAAAAAATTTAGCATTCTCCGTATCATTTCAACAAGACCCAGAGTTCTATAACTTAGTAAAAAATGTCCAGGATATACTCCAAAATTATTCAACATACAGAGAACCAGCAGAGACACCAATTCTCTTGGGAAAAGAACCAAGTGATGCTAACCTTGAGATGACTCCACTTGTTGGAATTATCAAAAACTTTATCTCATGTTCTATAAGATAAGCAAATGAATGGAAAGGTAAAGATTCACAACAGAGGAAGAGAAAAAGAGAACTAAGGGAAAATTATAGAAAGTACTTATAAAAATTAAAAAGTTCACTAAATAGGTTAATAGCAGAATGAAGATGATATAGGAAAGTATCAGTCAATTTAAAGATAGAAACTATCCATTTTGAAGAGTAGAAAGAGAAAAGATGTCAAACAACAGTTTTCAGAGACCTGTTGGACCATGTTAAACATTAATGTCATTGGAGTGCCCAGAAGAGGAGAATGAGATTGCTACAGGAAAATATTTGAAGAAACAGTAGCTGAAACCTTCCCAGATTTGGTGTACAACATATTTATTTGCAGATTCAAGGAGGTCAGTGACCCTAAACAGGATAAACTGAGAGAAAACTATGACTAGGTATAATCAAGCTGCTGTGAAACTAATAGGAAACTAATCGTGCCTTACACAGAGACAGGAATGTGCAAGGCAGCGGATTTCTCATCAGAAGGCCAGAAGACAGTTGTAGCAGCATCCTTACAGTACCTTCAAAATTGTCAACCCAGAGTTCTGTCAAGGGAAAATAAATTTAAGGAATCAACATAAAAGAAGCTACCAGAGTTTCATTGAGTGATTTTACTTAAATGGACAGAGAAGTTAACAGGCACAAGCTTTGTATATCACAATTCTGAAAGAATGAATTAAAGTTCATTTATAGTTAAATATGAAACTTGCTTTACCTATCGAACTTTACATTTAAGTGATTTAAGAGAAATAGTTTGTATGCTTTATTAAATAATCATTCTCTTGTATACACATACACTAAAATATGAATGAAATCTTGGGGCTTGATCTCTGATACTCTGTTATTAGGAAAACCGAAAGCGTCATGGTTCTAGTCGAAGTGTAGTAGATATGGATTTAGATGACACAGATGATGGTGATGACAACGCGCCTTTGTTTTACCAACCTGGAAAAAGAGGATTTTATACTCCAAGGCCTGGCAAAAACACAGAAGCAAGATTGAATTGTTTCAGAAATATTGGCAGGTAAAGTCACTCTAATCTTATATTTGAATTTTTTTTTAATTTCAGTTTATGAGATTTTTCTAAAATATTTTAGTCTGTAAAAATGTGTGTATATATGTTCTACTATAAAAAATTATTTAAGTGTGTATATTATGTATATGGGGTTATGTAGTCTAGAATTTTAAAATTTAATTACTGTTTGCTTGTTTTTATTTTTAGGATTCTTGGACTGTGTCTGTTACAGAATGAACTGTGTCCTATCACATTGAATAGACATGTGATTAAAGTGTTGCTTGGTAGGAAAGTAAGTGATTTTAATGAATCTAACTGCTTTTACAGTTGCAAAAATTTTTTAAATAAAATATATTGTTATGACATTAACTTAATATTAAATTTTAAGGCATTCTAGTCATTATAAAGTCACTTTCAAGCATTTAATGGGGGAAAAATCTCAGTACATGGAGGAGACAGCATAGGAGAATGAGTGACACAGAGGTGAGTTTAGAGGGATTGGGGGACCTGGATCCCGTTGCAGACAGATCCTTGGACATTTATTCCTCATTTATACAATGGTAAAGACAACAGTATAATGCCTAGCACATAGTAAGTGCTCAGTAAGTTTTATTATTATTTGTTCTAGCAAGTAATGGTAATAGAAGCAACATTGTATTGAAAAGAGCACTCCTAGCTTCAAAACTGTATGTAAGATGGTATGTTGGTAGAAGGGAGAAAAGAAGGTAAGAACATCTAGCTTAGCAGTGCTTGATAATTATCTCTTGGTGACAGAATTAGCTTATTTTCTTTTGTGTTTTGATAGTTTGACAGCTTGTACATTCCTTTATGATAGGGAAGGTAGGAGGAGAAAAACACATTCTTTAAATTAATGCAGATTATTAATTATACACTATAAACAACAGAATATTGTATGGTCTTTGCTACAGATGCACACCACACATCTGATAGGAGTTAGCATTGTTAAAGTTGTGGTCTATCAATAATTTTCTCTGCTCAAACCCACTAGTGAATATTGTTTTCTATTATAGCATATCATACAATGATATATGTTTTTTCCTTTTTTTAAAATGCTGACTCTATTGACATCTTAATGTGTTCCAGGTAAAATGCTCTTGTGCAGAAAAAGAACTGGACTTAAAAGCTAGCAGCATAGAAATGTTGAGCCTTTAACAAGGTTTATGGAAAAGGTCATGGAATCAAACAGACTCAAGTTACAACCCAATGATATGACCTTAAGCAAGTTACTGAATTCCTTTGAGCATTAGATTTATCATCTGGAATTACAGGATGTGTATTTACGATCAGCTGCTCAGCATAATCACTTTTTAATAATCAGTGCTGGTTCCTGCAAAAAATTTAGAACGTAAAGCTATTACACTTCTGGCTTTAAATTTTTTCAGTGTATCATGTATCTTCAAATTAGATAAAATTTTATCATAGAAAAAAACTAACAAATTCAGTTAAGATGTTTCTTTCATAATTCATTTTCATATGATTATTCTCTTAGGTCAATTGGCACGATTTTGCTTTTTTTGACCCTGTGATGTACGAGAGTTTGCGGCAACTTATCCTTGCTTCTCAGAGTTCAGATGCTGATGCTGTTTTCTCAGCAATGGATTTGGCATTTGCAATTGACTTGTGTAAAGAAGAAGGTGGAGGACAGGTAAAACATATGAATTTGGTTAGTCTGTTGTGCTTGATACATAGAAAAACAATTTAGATAGATAGGGACCAAGAAAGAGCAAGAGAGACACACACACATACATACACACAAAGACACAGTAGGAGATGGAGAGAAAGAGATGAATGGATGGAGAGTTAGTGAGACAGATTGAGAGGTTGAAGAGTTTATAGTTACTTAGGCCTAGAATGTCTGGATTTCTTAGTTGTCAAATGCAGAATTGTCTTTAGATTTTAAAATTTTAGGAAATTGTTTTATGAACTGTTAACTTACTCCTGCTTTGTCAAAATTGATGTTAAATGGCACTGCTAAATTTTCCACAGGTTGAACTTATTCCTAATGGTGTAAATATACCAGTCACTCCTCAGAATGTTTATGAGTATGTGCGGAAATATGCTGAACATAGAATGTTGGTAGTTGCAGAGCAGCCATTACATGTAAGTTTTTTCCCAAAAGTGTTACTTGATCTGATGAAGCTATTTCTATCTTCTATGTTTTAAACTAGTGTATTCAGCTTGCTTATAAAGGGTCAAAATTTTTAAAACCAAAATGAGTTTATGTACAGTATAAATTGTACCTGAGTCCAGACCAACTCATTTCTTTTTGGTAAAACTACTTGGAAAAACCATGTAGTCATCAGAAAGTAGATCTGGTGAGTAAAAATTTGGAAAGGATTCTTTATGGGACTCATCGTTTTAGAGTCCTGCAACCATCCATGCCTCTGGTGACGCACTAGGTGGACTCCTTAGACTCGGAAGGCAGTTATTGGTATGGTTTATAGCAAAAGGACTCTCACAAGGGGAGATTTATATCAGACAGAGTCTGGAGGAATCCAGGTACAAGCTTCAAAGTTCTCTTTCTGGGGGTATGAGTTGTCACAAAAGAACAGTATGTTCTTCCTCCAGCAGTGATTTACAGCAATGTGTATGTAGTGTTTGTGTTTAGGGCCTACTTAAGAGTCGGGGCCCAGCTTTTTTATTGGAGACCAGTCCTACTAGCAGAGGAAATAGCAGAGTCCTGTCAGATTCCCAGAGGAAAAACACATGTTCATCATAAATCACCTTTGCACAGATAGTCTAGGCAGCTGTTACAGCAGAGCTTATTGCCACATCAGTTAGTAAAAATGTAGGGAACATTCCTAAAGCCAAGTTTCCAGATGCCTGTCAAGGACCATCTCCCTTCAGACTCTTCTAAAGAGCAACATCAGGCCCACTATGTTAACTGTTACTCCTCCTGGTGAAAAATGTTTATGAAGTGGTTTTGATCCCTATGCTGAGAATAATTGTGTGGGCTCTGGAATTAATACTGTCAGGGTTCAAATCATGACTGCAGCGTGCTCTAGCTGTATATTAGCAAACAACTCAAGTACTTTGTGCTTTTGCTCCCTCCTCTGCAAAATGAGGATGAGGTTAACGTTAATTAATTAACAGATAAGGTGCTTAGAACAGTTCTTGGCATTTCTCAGTAAGTTTGTGTCAGGGATATTGGTTTTTGTCATCATCATACTTTTCCTAGGATATTGACAGGATAACATGATTAACAGATTCTTTCTTAATGACCAGCCTGTTTGTTACTAACATAATTTTAAATACTGTTTAACTCCTGAGATAAAATAGTACTCCTTTACTGTTGGACCTGCAGCCCTTTTTCCCTTCTGTGCCTGTCTTTTGAATTTGTTAATAAACTCAAAATACAGAACTTCACTTTTTAGTATTATTTAGTATTCTTAGGCTGTTAAAATTAGACATTGGGCTTTAATGATAATAACTGCTATGTAGAAAATAAAGTACTGATAGTAATAAATAGGTAATTTTTGAAATCCTCTAGGCAATGAGGAAGGGTCTGCTGGATGTGCTTCCAAAAAATTCATTAGAAGATTTAACAGCAGAAGACTTTAGGCTTTTGGTAAATGGCTGTGGTGAGGTTAATGTGCAAATGCTGATCAGTTTCACCTCTTTCAATGATGAATCAGGTATGAAATTTATTAAGTGTTTACATAAGAAATAAACTATACAGATAATTTGGTCAGTCAGTTTTCTGGGTTTCTAATTCTTAACCTATTTATAGGGACTTAGAAATGCTGTTTATTACTCGGGTTTTTATATATTTTAAGATATAAAATATCTTAAAATATTTAGTTTGAACTATGATAGCTTATTATTAGGTTATTCTTAGTTCTTTTATTGCTTTATTTTTTTAATATTTTAAAGAATGTATGGTTTAGTATGAAATAGTAAAAATTTGTGGTGAACAACTATGTTGAAAGGGTTTTTATTTTTTTTATTTAGAAAAAAATAATCCATATGACAATTCTGTTGGCCTTTCCCAATTTATGTTTCTTAAGTCCTCTAAAGAATTTGATTGCATGATGTAGCCTTTTTTCCTTTCTGCCTCTCTTCTGAATTTGTTAATAAGAAACTCAAAAATACAGAACTTCACTTTTTAGAACTTCAGAACTGAACTCAGAGCACACTGAGAAAGATACATAACACACAACCACATGAGAAATCTAGAAAGAGTAATAAGAGGTAGTGATAATCCTAGAATAACATTTGTCTTCAGTGCTTGATTTGTTGCAACTTTTTCTTTTCAAAGTCCCATATTGTAGGAGTAGACTTTTTAGCTGTGACTATACAATAAAATGGGCTTCCCTAGTGGCTCAGATAGTAAAGAATTCACCTGCAGTGCAGGAAACCAGGGTTTGATCTCTGGGTTGGGAAGATCCCTTGGAGAAGGGAATGGCAACCCTCTCCATTATTCTCGCCTGGAGAATTCCATGGACAGAGGCACCTGGTGGGCTACAGTCTCTGGGGTCACAAAGAGTCAGACAAGACTGAGTGACTAACACATACAATAAAATACTGGAACTTCCAAGAAATTCATGCGAAGACTATATACCTCTAGTCCAGGATTAATTCCATACATGAAGGTCCAGTTTTTTTCCCTTTTATTCTTCATATCTTGCAAACAGCTTCAGCCAAATTATAGTAAGTTAAATTTGGATAAATTTTGTTGTTTTTCCTTCATGCTTGCTAACATGCAGATCACTGTATAATAGTTTTTGTGCTGAATAATAATATAGTTTTCAATATTCGTGACAGAATTTGGTTTATTTATTGATATAAACCACAAACCTAGAAGGGGAAAAAATATCTAAAGACACTCCAAGTATGATCCGCAAGTCAACAATATCAGCATCATCTGGAAGCTTTTTAGAAACGCAGAGTCTCTGGTTTCTCTGCGCTTTCTTCTCCATACCTAATGAATGAGAATCTGCATTTTAAAAAGATCTCCCAAGTGACTTGTAAACTCATTAAACTTTGAGAAGCACTGGTTTAACATCATGAGACAAATCATATCTTAGTGATGGAATTAAAGTCATGTGATTTTTGAGGCTACTGGTTCGTTTTTCTTGTCTTGGTCATTGGGATAGGCTAATGAACTATAGAAGTTTCACATTGTACAAATGGTCTTAATTTCCTGCATTAGGATTAGACTCCCTCATTCACACTGTAATTTTATAAGTAGCATTCTAAAAATACAACTGATGCAGAATATTTATTGAATTTATATTTATTTGTAGGAGAAAATGCTGAGAAGCTCTTGCAGTTCAAGCGGTGGTTCTGGTCAATTGTAGAGAAGATGAGCATGACAGAACGACAAGATCTTGTAAGTGTTTTCATAAAATTTGTAGAAAAAACTAAAAATCTTAAATACTGTATGAAAGACAGCCTTTTGTTTAAATTGGTAATGATTTTAATTTTGGCTAAGGAAATAAAAGGCAATTTTGTTTCTCTATAATAGGACATCCGAAGTATGAGTAAAACTATAAACAGAGTGAAATACATCTTGGCTATTAAAATGCTATCCTTAGTCCCGAAGATATAATACCAGCTTACTGTTGAGACCTGTTTTTCCCTCTATAGTGAGTGCTAATGTATGTTAGTGGCCTCTTTCGTCCATCCTTAATCTTTTTGACTAGTTGCAAGTGTTTGCAAAATTTTTTAATAGAATCATAATTGCTCTGTATAATATGAATAGAGTAACTTAATTATGGGTACTAGGTCTATGATTTTAATCTTTAAAGTATTAGGACTTCCCTGGTCGCTCAGATGGTAAAGAATCTGCCTGCAATACCAGAGACCGAAGTTCAGTCCCTGGGTTGGGAAGATCCCCTGGAGAAGGGAATGGTCTATGATTTTAATCTTATTACTTATTAACTTAAAGTTAATAAATTAAGACATAAATTAATAAATCATAAATTAAGACAGTATAAACTTTGATCATATTGAAGTCTGTCAAGTCTGTGGAGTTTATGTCCAACTGTGGGTATATCCAGATTAGCCTGTCCAGTAACCTTAAAAGGTAGTCTCCTCTAGACTTCTTGTAGAAATTTGAGGGACAGTCCTTATCCAGAAAATCTCTATTCATTTTCCTCATAGTTCCCTGTGACATTTCCCCTGTTGAACCAGCCTTAGTTCCCAGTATTCTAAACCAAAGCTCTATGGAATGTATAAAAAATGATACAATTTCTAGATATGTCCTCCAGTTTTATTTGAGAGGGGGAAATATTTGGGCAGGAAAGCACAAAGCTTGCAGTTTCTGATTTACCTTTAAAGGTAGTTAGTAACTTGGTTTTTGTGGGGAGGGGGCCACATGTTTAGCATTCCTTCATCTTCACATGGCCCCAGGCGCCTCCCAGTGTTTCCCTACTGTAGCAAGACGGGTTGTCCAGCAGTCCTAGCTGTCAGGTGGTTTGTTTTTGATGTAGCCATCTGGTAGTTTCCTAGGCTGTTCCCTAGGTTCATGCCTTATAATTCCATGTATTTTGACTTTCACAAACTTGTAGACCAATCCTGAAGTCCCTACCAATGCAGATACTGTATCTGCACTGAGTTGCTTATTAGGGTTCCTGTAGTCAGTCTGGATTCAGAGCAAAACCAGTGTGTCCTGTCTAGTCAGACAAGTTAAAATCTGACAGCATTTTTGCCATCTCCTAGAAGAGAAATTTGCTAACTATTCAGTCTTTTACAAAAGAGAGAGAGAGAGACTACCTCCCTCTGTGGGGGCCTCAAAATGTCCAGCAACTGCTTTAATTGTGAGCTTCTCTCTTTAAACTCCTGTATTCTTTGGGCTTAGCAGTATATCGGAGAAGGCCATGGCACCCCACTCCAGTACTCTTGCCTAGAAAAATCCCATGAACGGAGGAGCCTGGTGGGCTGCAGTCCATGGGGTCATGTCATGAAGAGTCGGACACGAATAAGCAACTTCACTTTCACTTTTCACTTTCATGCATTGGAGAAGGAAATGGCAACCCGCTCCAGTGTTCTTGCCTGGAGAATCCCAGGGACACGGGAGTCTGGTGGGCTGCTGTCTATGGGGTCGCCCAGAGTCGGACACGACTGAAGCGACTTAGCAGTTTAGCAGCAGTATATCACGGTGTCTTCTACCTCCTCCTTCCTCTTTTGGGAGGTTATCCTTCACATACTTCAGGCTTTTCCATATGTGTCTCAGGGACATAAGAATATAAGAGGGTTTCCTAAACTCTTCTTCCTTGAATTATTAGTCCTAGGGTTATGCATAAAACTACATACATAGTATATTTCCCTCTTGGAAAATCATAGTTCACTAGTAAAAGTTTTGAGAAGTCCTCTGTTATGTATTTATCTTTTTCCAACTTCTTGGAGGTCCAACAGTGTAGTAATCTGGCTCTGGGTAACCACATTTATCCTTGGAGAAACACTTTACATTGTTTGTTTTCTACCTGTAAAATGAATAGGTTGGGCCAGGTTTATGTCTACAGTACCTTCCAGCCCTTTTATAAATTCTTTGAAGATTTTGGAGACCCTGACACTTGTAAAGTTTTGTTTTTCCCTCCCTCCTCCTATAGAATTCTAGATGAGATTTCTCACATAACTATGCTTCAGGAACTAGTTTAGGGTTCCTAGTCACTCTGAGATAATGAATATGTTTGTCTGTTTGTATGTGTTAAGTCACTTCAGTTGTGTCTGACTGTGACACTATGGACTGTAGCCCGCCAGGTTCCTCTGTACGTGGGATTGTCCAAGCAAGAATGCTGAAGTAGGTTTCCGTGTCCTCCTCCAGGGATCTTCCCGACCTAGGGATTGAACCCACAACTCTTACCTCTCCTGCACTGGCAGGCCGGTTCTTTACCACTAACGCCACCTGGGAAGCCCTTTTATTTGTCTGTTTAGTTATGTACTATAAATGCAAGATTTTAAAAGCTTTACCTTAAGAGATAGTCACTGTCTAGTATGAATGAGGAAAGGTATGTATTAATAAAAATATTTTAGGAAAGTATATCTTTGGTTCTATTTAAAGAAAAAGTAATTCACAGTATATTACACAAATTAGATGTGTTTTAAAACTCAGTGTTAGCATGGCTTATTGCATGGATTTTGATGTACAGCAGATGCTGTCTGACACTTAATTACTGTTACAAAATTATTGTGTATCACAGTGCACCACTGAAAAGTATTGAGTAGTTTTGCTAGTAGATAAAATGCAGAATAACTTTTTGATAGCCTCTGTGAATTTTGAACCTTTTTTAGAGACCTTGTACCTTATTCCCACTAAGAGATGCCCTGTGAAATTTAGCAACAGGAAGGGCCCTTAGACAGCATTTGATCAAGTAGCCTCATGTTGCAAATGAGAAGCTGAGGCATTGAAAGATAGTCACTTTTCTACATACCTGAGACACTTTTTTCTTTTCCAACCCTGAAACTTTCCTTTTCAATATAAGAAATTTAAAAGACACTTCTAAATAATACCCCTTCGTAGGTTTTAACACAAGAATGGGGCTGTATGTATAATTGCCAGAATTAAGGGTTGAACAGTTAATCTCTTAAAAGCCAAACTTGTAATTATCATACTCCTGTTTAGGTTTACTTTTGGACATCAAGCCCTTCATTACCAGCCAGTGAAGAAGGATTTCAGCCTATGCCCTCCATCACAATAAGACCACCAGATGACCAACACCTTCCTACTGCAAATACTTGCATTTCTCGACTTTACGTCCCACTCTATTCCTCTAAACAGATTCTCAAACAGAAATTGCTACTCGCCATTAAGACCAAGAATTTTGGTTTTGTGTAGAGTATAAAACGTGTGTATTGCTGTGTAATATTACTTGCTAATTTTGTAGATTTTTCCCATTTGTCTATAAGAGTTTATGGAAGTTGATGCTGTCACATACCCTGTGGTACCTTTACCTTAAAGAGATGAATGCAAACATTCCTTGCTGAGTAGCTTAAAGGCCTGAGGAGCACTAGCAACATTTGACTATAATGGTTTGCTAGTCAACAACTTCTGGGTCTAACCCCAGCCAAAGATGACAGCAGAACAACATAATTTACACTGTGATTCACCTTTTTGCTGAGGGGAAAAATGTAAAACGTTCTGAAAACTCACTGCTGCCTTTGTGGAAAGTGTTTCAGCAAAGGTTCTTGTATAGAGGGAATAGGGAATTTCAAAATAAAAAATTAAGTATGTTCTGTGTTTCATTTTAACTTTTTTATGGTGTTTAATTTGTGGTTGGCTGCGGTTGTGTATCGTATATGGAACTTGTAAAAAAGTTCTGAACATTCAGATCTTAAGAAATGAAATCACTTTTACCTATAAAAACCACTTTTGTTGCGGTTTGACTGCATTGAGCTCTAGGATACTAAATGATATCACTAATATTTTGCATGTAATTTGTTCATTTGAGGGCACTTTTTTGTACATATGATGGGGGCCAATGCACAGTACTTTATCACAGTCAACTTTTTTCTTTGTATCCCTATTTCAATGAGCAGTCAGTCAGGTATACTGCACTTCAGTTCTAACTAGACATTTGTACTAAGGCATTTCAGTTATGTAAACTCAGCCTGGGCACTTTCTGATAACTGTAAAATGTTTTATAAGATCATGATTATTGAAGATACATTTTGGAAAATTTTAAATGTTCGTGAGCAGCTTAACTACTTTTGTATCTAGCCTTTTTTAAGTATCTTGTTACATTTACTTTTTTAAATAAATTACAGAAGAAATGTCAAGTAATACTGAAGAAACAATAGTTTTTATTTATGTAGTTGTACATTTTTTAAACTAAGGGCAATACAGTATCTGACACGGTTATGTGCATAAAAATTTTGTTTTAAAAAACTGAATGTACACACGGACTATAAGAAACAGAAGGAAATTGGTCCACATTTTACAGTTAGCAGAGAATCCTGAATGGCACTGGCCAGGCCACATTTTCTTTTATACAAGTGGGGGAAGTAAAATGAGCCTTCCTTGGCATCAGAAATCAATCCAGTTATATTTAATAACTGAGAAGTTCTTTTTTGATGATCCATTAACTATGTAGCTTAGGATCATTATCTCTAAATTCTTGTGGTTTTAGTAGCTTTATTCAGTGGCATAATAAGGACACTTTTCTTCACCATGTCTTCAATAAAGTGACTTAAACCAGTCACTTTACATATTGAAAATGAGGAGAGAGTCTCTGGAGTCCTTCCTTCTTTGTCGTTCCTTTGTAGGACTCCTGGCCTTTGAGATGTTTTTCACATTCAAAGGCACTGTGCTTTATTATACATGTGTGTGTATATATATATATATGTGTGTGTGTGTATATATATATATATAAACAAACTTTCTTCAGAAGACTGAACCACATTATTTTCAGCCCTGCTGACACAATAAATATTAAAAACTAAAGCAACAGTGGTGAAACTCATTGTACTACTTAAAACTTAATATGATGTATTAGATGTGTAAATTAACCAAAGGTTATTTTGCAAAATGAGACATTGGTTTTTATGTCTAAATGCTATTTCTGAATAAATGAAATAGTAAGTAGATTAAGAACTGATTTTCATCAGTGTGTCTGAGAAACTTCTGTATGCACATGATGGAATTGATAAAATATTAAATGAGAACAAACTAGATATGATTAGGACATTGAAAACCTAATTGTGAACTTATTTTTAATAGTTATTGGAAGAATGAAAGTATTTAACATAATGCACAATGTCTTAAGTCTTCCTAAATCAAGATTTTGGTTAAAATGCTTTTAGGAATATTAAAAGCAGAGCGAGGTTTTTTTTTTTTTTTTTTTTAAAGTAAAACATAAAATGGTTCTAAATGTAAAATAAAGTCATATAAAATAAAGTTCTCTTTTGGTCTTGTTTAGTGTTTGAATCTAATGGACTTGAAAACAAATTCAGGAAGCGAAGACCAAGAATGAACTTTACTGAAGGTTTTCAAAGTTTTGCTACTTTCCCCCCCCAACCCCCAAATTATCTGAATATCAGGATTGTTCCCTATAAATGGCTTCCTGGGGAATACTTGAGAGGCTTTTTAAATGGTGCAATTTCACTATTTAGTACTTGCCCCTAAAGGTAAATTTATCTCCTAAAGATAATATTTTTGTCAATTTAGAGGTAATCAACCAATGTTTAGGTCTAAAACTGAGATCTTCCCTTGAAGCAGTAGTTCCTACGCTTCTGAAGGTGTGATTGTCTCAAGCTTGTTGATGAAAATTCCTAAGCTTTGCTCATCCTCTCAGTCACATTTCGACTTAGTAACTCATAAGAAATTGTTATTCTTAACAGCATCCTGGAATATTCTGAAACACTGTCCAGAGCACTCCTTCTATTCGTGAATATAAAGCCCCCTGTTGGTAAATTCCCCAGAGCCAAACCTTTCCTTCTTATTCCTTCTTATGGAAAAGTACTTTTAAATTATCTACTCCTGGATTAGGTTCTTCTTGCGCCTGGGTAAAAAGATTTACACTGTTTACATTAACCTAAAGATAGGCATGAACATAGAAATTAATTTCCCCCTAAACATTGTTTAATACAGAAATGTTTTTAAAATGTGACTTAGTCATATCAAAATACCATGAATTCAATATAAGCAAAGAATCTTACATTACCTGATAAAAATCACTGGATTGTTTGCAAACATGGAAGCTCTCTTATTGAGTATTTACTGTGTGCTAGGCAGCTTATCAAATGTGTTCTTTTATATCATTTTATTCTATGGCACTACTACCATCCTCACAGAGAGGAAATTTGGCACAGATTAAAATAATTTGCTCAAGGTTACAGAACTGGTAAGTGCTGAAGTCAGATGTCTCCAGTCCTGGAGATTGCATTCCCAAACATCAGGTACACTTAGTTTTTGGAACGTATGATGATAAGTGAGTTGGTCATGGTCATTAAAGGTCCTGAGCACCCAGTTCCAATATGTAGGTGTGTATATATGGAGAGGGGTTCCCTCAAACTGCCAAACAATGTGCTGACACCATGTGAAAGTGAAAGTTGCTCACACATGTCCCACTCTTTGCAACCCCATGGACTGACCATACAGTCTGGAATTCTCCAAGCCAGAATTCTGGAGTGGGTAACCTTTCTCTTCTCCAGGGGATCCTGTAATTCAACTAAATTCTGACACTGTCTGTCTAGAGATAGCATCACATTTCAAGGCAAAGACCCAGCCTCCACTCCAGAAGCCAATTGCAAGCCTGAGTTGTTACCTGTACTTCTGAATTGCTATAAATCGGGTTCCTATGACTACCTCCTTGGGTTTGACGAATCTGCTGAAGTGGTTCATAGAACTCAAAAAACATTGTACTGACAGGTAACATAAAAGGATGTAACTTTAAAGTTATATAAAGGATATAACTTTAAAGTTATATAAAGGATATAACTTTAAAGTTATATAAAGGATATAACTTTAAAGTTATATAAAGGATATAACTTTTAAGTTATAAAAGGATATAACTCAGGAACAGCTGGGTGGAAGATAAACACTGGGCAAAGCCTGAGAAAGGGTGTGGAGCTTCCATGCCCTTTCTCTGCAACTTTGTGTGTCCACCAACCCTGAAGCTGTCTGAATCCAGTCTTCCCAGGTTTTTATGGAGGCCTCATTACACAGGCATAATTAAGTCACTGACCACTGGTGATTTATTTAACCTCCAGCCCATAGGGCCTTCCTTACAGCTCAGTCAGTAAAGAATCTGCCTGCAATGCAGGAGACCCAGGTTTAATTTCTGGATTGGGAAGATCCCCTGGAGGGAGGAGGAAATGGCAATCCACTCCAGTACTCTTGTCTGGAGAATCCCATGGACAGAGGAGCCTGGTGGGCTACAATCCATGGGGTCTGCAAGAGTTGGACATGACTTAGAATAATTTGTCTTATGTTTATACATCATTTTATTATAGACATAATGTATACTAAAATTTTAAAAGAATTTAAGACATCAAGTTGGAGAAATGAGGGTCTATGCATCTTATTGGTACACTGTAAGCCAACAGTAGCATGAAATTACACACTGTGTGTATCAGAGGCTAAGCTGCCTGCTTCAGCCATACCACACAAATCCCTGTAAGTAGAATGGAGGCTATTCCAATTACTATGTTTTCAAAACCAGTTATCTTCAAGGTTAGTGTATAAAACAATCATTCACTATGCTCACGGGCTCTGTATTAGGAATCTGTGCAGGACAGAATCGTGATGGCTTCTCTCTGATGTCCAGGGTTTCAAGTGGAAGGAAGACTTGATGGCTGCTAGCTGGAATCCTCTAATGGTTTGTTCATTCACATCAAGAAGTTGATAGTACCTATTGATTGGGTGCCTCAGTTCCCTCCTATGGCTTCTCTGTCATCTTTCTTTGTAGGCTAGTTTTTGGGTTCCTGTAGAATGGTACCTAAGTTCTACAGCAAACTTTCCAAAAGTTAGGGAAAAAAACAGGCAAAAGCTGTTCATATTGTTCTTTATGTACTAGACTTAAAAGCTATATATTCTCTTTGTTAAAAGTCAGTCATTCCAATGGAATATAATTAAAACTCCAGAAATAAACCCATGCATATACAGTCAACTAATATCTGACAAGGGAGGAACAAATACTGAAGGGAGAAAAAGTCTCTTAAATAAATGGTGCTGGGAAAATTGGATATTCACGTGTAAAAGAATGAAACTAGAATATTACACCACTCACAAAAATTAACTCAAAATGGGTTAGATACTTAAATGCGAGATCTGAAACCATCAAACTCCTAGAAGAAATCATAGGAAAAAAGCTCCTTGATGTGGATCTTGGCAATGATTTTTCAGATATGACACCTAAAGCACAAGCAAAAGAATAAAAAGTGGGACTACATCAAACTAAAAAGTTTCTGCATAACCAAAGTGATCAACAAAATGAAAACCCATAAAATGTGAAAATATCTGCAAGCCATATATCTAATAAGGGGTTAATACCCAAAGTAAGTAAACTCAAATAGCAGCAAAAAAGCCAACAGACCAATTTTTAGTTGGGCAAAGGGCCTGAATAGACAATTTTCCAAAGAAGATATAGAAGTGGCCAAAGGTACATGAAAAGATGCTCAACATCACTAATCCTTAGGGAAATGCAAGGCAAAGCCACAGAGATATAAACTCACACCTGTTAAAACAGCATCAAAAAGCTCAGTCATGTTCAAATATTTGCAACCCCATGTACTGTAACCTGTCAGGCTCCTCTGTCCATGGGATTCTCCAGGCAAGAATACTGGAGTGGGTAGCCATTCCCTTCTCCAGGGGATCTTTCCAACCCAGGGACCGAACCTGGGTCTCCTGAATTGCAAGCAGCTTCTTTACTGTCTGAGCCACCAGGGAAGCCCACCAAAAAGACAGGAGATAACAAATGTTGGCAAGGATGCGGAAAAAGGAGAACCTTTGTGTGCTGTTGGTGAGATTGTAAATTGATACAACTACTATGGAAAACAGTATGGAGGTTCCTCAAAAACTTAAAATCAGATCTACCATATGATCCAGCAATTCTTCTGAAACCAAGCAGGACCCTGCAGGGCCTTCTAAAGGACAGAACTCCTATGACCCTTGACTCTTGTTGGTAGAAAAACTTCAGCCTCCTAAGCCTTCCCTGCGTTTCAAAGAGCAGATTTAATAAGAGAAGCAAGAAAATGCAGAAACAAAGGAATGCAGGCAAACAAGACAATAATTTGGCTATAAAACACTGAGGACCTTTAATTGTTCTCAAGGGCTGTAGTTAATATCCTACATCCTGTAGTTGCTTCATTAGTGTCTGACTCTTTGGGACCCCATGGAATGTAACCCACCAGGCTGCTTTTTCCATGAGATCCTCCAGGTAAGAGTGGGTTGCCATGCCCTGCTCCAGGGGATCTTCCCTAACCCAGGGACTGAAAACACGTCTCTTATTTCTCCTGCACTGGCAGGCAGGCTCTTTACCACTAGTGCACCTAGGAAGTCCCAAACCCTGTAGTTATTCTGCAGACGTTAAAATCCCAACCAGGTGGAGGAAGTTAACCACATGCTGATCAACAGCACTAGACCCCAGGCTGACTGGATCCAGAAAACTGACAACTGAAAATACCACCAGGCCTACTAGCTTCTGCATCCCTCCAAAAGAGCAAGGGTATGCTGGCTCTACTGCAGAGACCCCCCCCCGCCCATGCCCATCCTTAACTCTGGCCTTTGTAATTATTCCACCAGCTGGGAAGGCTGAGGCAGCAAAGACAAGATATATGAGTATGAATGATTAACTTGAATGATCCTTCCATTTCCTTCCCTTTTTGAATCCCATCTTACATAGGTTAGCTACTCCATCTCTTTACCCTTAATGTATGTTTTCAATTAATTTAATAAACCATGTGATTCAAGCGACTCAGTTGAGCCTTTCTGTTCTATGACCTCTAGGATAGTCTGATGAGCAGTGTACTTGAAAGCTATTTTAATTTTCTGTCCCAATAGGTTCTTTACATGTAATTTATTAGTAAATTCATGCAACAGTCTTGTGCGGAAGGAATTGAGGATACTGAGTCTCAGAGAGGCTAAGTATCTTGTCCAAGGGCAGCACAGCTAATAAATAAGGGAGCTAGAATTCATGCCCCGATGACAGGGCTCCAGAATCCAGATTCTTTTTCACTAGANAGTAAATTCATGCAACAGTCTTGTGCGGAAGGAATTGAGGATACTGAGTCTCAGAGAGGCTAAGTATCTTGTCCAAGGGCAGCACAGCTAATAAATAAGGGAGCTAGAATTCATGCCCCGATGACAGGGCTCCAGAATCCAGATTCTTTTTCACTAGACTCTTTCACTTTTGCATGTTCAATACCCATAAGATGCTTGATAAACAGGAGACATACTGTCTAATGACTTAAATGGTAGAATCTTTGCTCTTAGTTTATTTTCCACATGCCTGTGATAAATTTTCTAGCTTCTTTAAGACTCAGTTTCCTCACAGAACTTATTTAACTATTATTTAAAGTTAACCTGTGGGAATTATTTTACTCAGCACGTGGCCCCTCAGTTCAGTTCAGTTGCTCAGTCGTGTCGGACTCTGTGCGACCCCATAGTCGGTAGCCCACCAGGCTCCCCTATCCCTGGGATTCTCCAGGCAAGAACACTGGAGTGGGTTGCCATTTCCTTCTCCAATACATGAAAGTGAGAAGTGAAAGTGAAGTTGCTCAGCCTGTCGGACTCTTAGAGAGCCCATGGACTGCAGCCCACCAGGCTCCTCCGTCCATGGGATTTTCCAGGCAAGAGTACTGGAGTGGGGTGCCATTGCCTTCTCCGCCCTGTCCCCTAGTAGTTGTCTAAGTAAGAATGGATATTGCTCATCCCCCACTCTAGGGCAAGATTGAGAATAAACCTTCATCATTTTCAAAGCTCAGTTATCTACCCTGTCTGAACCACATTTCCCTCAACTAATCACGAAGCAGGTGCCTGTGGTCAAGGCCTGACAAGGGTTCCCTCAACATTTCAGCTTCAAACGACTTAAGCAAATGTCTTTCGCCTCAGTTCTGGTTTTTGGATCCCACTATTTTTTCTTTCTGTGGGCAGTTACCTGTAGACAGTTCCCCCGAGAAACAGGCCCATGGGCAGCCCAGCATCTGTCCCTCTGTCTGCTCCTCGACTCTGGGCCTGGAAAAGAGCGTTTCGCGGGGAGCCCGGGCCCCTTCTACTTCGGGCTGGGCAACCTCAGTCGTTCACCCCAAGCCCGAGCTCCTGGGAGGCCGGCCGAGGGAGGACGCGTCGCTGTGCAGGGCGCGTTGTTGTGCAGGGCGCAGCGGCATCCCGGACCCTGCGGCCCGGCTCACAAGCGCGCGCGGCGCCTGGTCCCGCACACTTCCCCCGACCTCTGCTTCTCGGGAGCTTCAGAGAAAAGCTGGGCAGCCTTCTCTCCTCTCTCGCGGTGTCACGGGGACGTCCCCTTTTCCCACCCAGAGCGTGGCTTCGCTCTGCCATTGCTCCACANCACATCCGGGCAAGGCGTGCCCTCTTCCATCCTTCCCTGTTCTGGAGCCCTGGCAGGGGAGGTTGAGGCTAGGGCCGAGGACTGGTGGCTCTACTGGAGAAATGCATTTCATCTCTGGGATGGTTAATAGGACTTGGAAGGAAGCGTGTAGAAACTAACACAAGTGGATGAGGTTAGCTGATCAGTAGAAAGGCTTCAGGAAATCCTGCTAACGATGGCAACGATCAGGTTAGGAGACCAGTTTTACTCAGACCCCGTTAAACAAGCTGTGAATCTTTGGGGCTACCACTTTCTTCATTTCTACAGTGGAAATGATACTTCCTTCACAAAGAATTAAGTGCTTTATGCAAAGTGCCACGGAAGTTGTGGGTGCTTAATAAAACCTACCCTTAACCGTGTTGATCTTCTTGGCTTCTATATTAGTGAAAGTGTTAGTCGCTCAGTCCTGTCTGCCTCTTTGCGACCCTATGGGCTGTCTGTAGCCCACCAGGCTCCTCTGTCCATGGGATTCTCCAGACAAGAACACTGGAGTAGGTAGCCATTCCCTCCTCCAAGGGATCTTCCTGACCCAGGGATGGAACCTGGGTCTCCTACATTGCGGGCAGATTCTTTACCGTCAGAGCCTCTAGGGAAGCCCTTCTATAACACAGGCAGCACACTGGGATTCATTAGACTATAGAGATGTAGGTAGTTAAAATTGTTGTGGTATAATTTTCTTAGTCTGTTATTTTGTAAATACTTCTAAACCTATTGCTGTGTGTGGTATCTTTGATTATTTGTAATAGAGTTTCAGCTCACAGAGATTCAGCTCTTAGATTCACAGAGGTTCTTACATTTCTTCAGAAAGTAGTAGATTCCAGATTTGGGATTTTACTTTATTTTGACTCTGTAAACATTTAGTAACTAGCAAATTGTAAATAGCCCTCAAACTTTCTCTTCCTCTTTTGAAACAAACATTGTCCTACTCTAATGGGACAACTCAGATATTTTTGTTTGTGGTGGTAGCTCCAACAGTTCAGACTTAAGACCTGGAAGTTAATTTTTATTTGTTATCCCTATCTTGGTACAGACCCACAAAGACAGAGGCAGAACTTTAGATCTAGAATGAAGTTCAGTGAGCACCTGTTTCACAGTTTTTAACTTGAGATGCAAGGATGCCTTCAGTACTTTATTTCTATAGATATATTGGTGCAGCTTGGGCCACCTGCATCAGAATCACCTGGAAAACGTTGTGAGAAATGTAAATATCTGGGTCTACGCCCCAGATATAGTGAATCAAAGTCTCTTGGGATGGGTTTGGGACTGCATTTTTAACAAGCACTTCAGATGATCCTGGTACGCAGTTTTGTTTTGGGTATGCCCAGCAGCATGTGAAACTCCTCCTACCAGGGGTGAAACATGTGTCCCCTGCAGTGGAGGCACAGGGTCATGGGACATACTTAACCACTGGGTCATGGGACAGACATTTTAAGAACACTGTCTTTAAGAGTTTATAGATGAGCTTGAAGGGGGTTTATGAATCTCCTGAAGTTTGTAGGTTTTATATGTGCAGCTGTGAATTTCTAGAGAAAGGGGGTCCAAAATTTTGATAGTTTCCCCAAATTAATTTCCCCAAATTAATCTGATAGTCCCTGTTTTCAAAATTATATACAACTCAAGTTTAAAACCAAGTTCTCACTCCTGGACCAGTAGTACACCTGTTTTGTCAGATTTGGTGGGAATAGGAAAATGAAAATGAAAACACCTACGAATAGTGTATAACTCTGACAGCATCCAAACATTCTACTTCACCCGAGAAGGAGAGACAGGAAGGCCAGCAAATGAAAGTAGTGTAATTGGAGGTGGATGGGAGGAAGGGGCTATGTAGAATGCCAGTCTAGATCAGTGCAGGATCAATGCTAGCTAGCTGGGGAGTCTTAACCCAAATGACTGCCCTTGCATGTCCTGGCACTTCTTGGGACCAGGTGTCCAGAATCATGAAGCACCATTCTGAAAAAGACAGTGGAAAGTTACCNAGGGGCTATGTAGAATGCCAGTCTAGATCAGTGCAGGATCAATGCTAGCTAGCTGGGGAGTCTTAACCCAAATGACTGCCCTTGCATGTCCTGGCACTTCTTGGGACCAGGTGTCCAGAATCATGAAGCACCATTCTGAAAAAGACAGTGGAAAGTTACCAAGGAATGCCAATGAGAAACTGTTCCACGTTTTCCTCACTTCAGCATTTGCACAGTTACAACAAATTAGTTGTCTCTACTTTCAGTCTTACCAGCTGTCCAATCCTGTTTACCACTGCCAAATTAATCCATCAATAAACCTGTGCCTCCATGCCACTTCCCTCAAATAAATACCCCCCAAAGGGTCTTAATTCCCGCACCAAACTGCCCAGCTCCTCGGACTGGCAAAGCAGCTTTTTCCTAGTAACTACTATGTCTTAATTCAGGCTGTCGTTTCCACCTCTGAAATGGACACTATCGTTGCTACCAAAACCTAGGATTTTCTCTTTTCTAATTCAGCCTACACATGGATATTCAATTTCTCTTTCTCATGGTACCCTTGTTCGTATTAATTCTTACTCAGAAACTTTCCATGACTCTCCATAGGAATGATTTTAAACTGTGCTCCACAATGAATGCCAGCACCTGGGGGTGGGGGCAAGTGGGAAGAGTTGAAGTCTGAGCCTCCTAGCTCCCCCAGATGTTTGAAAATCTTGGACCCAGAAAATTCCTAATGCCTTAGTCCCATTGTTACCCACAAAGTGGATACTTTAGGGAATTCCTCTTCATCTCATCTGGATCCTTTGCTTTAGCCAAGTCAGGTCACCTCTGCCTTTGCTTTACGGCCGTTTCTGTCACTTTTTACCCCAGCTGCCTCTTTCTCCACCTGCTCTGTCTCTGTCAAGAGAAATACCTGCATTCCCTGGTCTGTGTTCTCAGCTGTGCTGCTGCTTTGTATCCTCTCCCTGAATAATCACATCCATCCTCTTGGCAACTACTAATAGGATCTTCACGCCCTGAGAGAGGAGTGGAGAGAGTGCTCTGCCTACCATAGTGTTGTATTTTCAGCTGCCTTCTTGATGAAACTGAACCCTTTATCTTCTTTATTGATCAAATTGATTTTTAAAAGCTTTTGTGTTTGTAACTTCTTACTGTTGTTAATGACTTGGGTGGGTGGGGGTGTTTATTCATATGAAATTCTTGTTAAACATGTAATGTGAGAAGCAAGGGTTTTTGTCTGATTTATTCAGTTATTCTCCAGGTGCTGAGCACTTTCTGACATTAGAGAGAACACACGGTTCTTCAGAGCACACTTGGAAAAATTGTGAAGTGTTTTCTGCCTTCTGGTTTTATTTTCTTCCATTGTCCCCCACATACCGTAAGTCCAGATTTAGAAAGTTTTCCAACTCTTAAAAGTGGTGCATGCCATCATGACTTTTCTCATATTGTTCTTTACTTCTAAAATATGAGTTCTTAGCCCACGTCCACAGAGAATGCTCTGGAGAGCCTAGAATTTGGGGATGTATCATCCTCTTGACAGTATTTTAAAATGTGTGCGGATTTTTTTCACCAGGAGAATAAGCAGTATTATCTGTAGCCCAGTTCAAAGGTCTGTGTTCTGTAAAGCCCCTCTCTTCACAAGGCAGGATCTTTCCCAATAGCCTCCTAATTCAGCTTCTTAACAATCCACATAATACCATGATGGAACGGGAAGAATATATGTATTCAAATGTGACTGTCATTTGAACATCATTTAAAGATAGTTGTCATCAGCAGTTTTTACAGATCCAGGTGTTGATCAATTATCAGCATTTTCAAACTCCATTCAGAGCAAGGGTGCTTGGTGCCAAAGGGTTGCTGCTTATGATGTCATTCTCAATTGTCAGTATGGTGCACACAGCAAATAGAGTGAAAGTAAAGAAGTCTCGCTCTGCATATAGACTTGTACCCCTGGGACAAAACACAACAAAAAGAGAAATGCAAAACCATCTCAAAATGCTGCATAGTGGTGATGAACCAAGTGCAGTCTACAAGAACTCAAGGAAGAACAATGTGGGCCCAGATAAGTCTGAAATATGTGTTGACTGCAGATCTCAACCTTTTAAATTGGGATTTGAATAGCTCACTTTTTAAGCCTTTCCAGCAATTTTCTAATTACTTCACGAATTATAGAAGACCATCTTTCTAAGGCCAGAAACATCCCAATAGTAACACAATAACAATTTAAAAAGTCTGTAACACTTGAGAATATGCAAAATACATTTATTTATATTAGCTCTTCTGATCCTTATAACATTCCTTTTAAACAAATAGGACAAATGTTAGTCTTTAATTTACAGGTGATGATGATCAGATTAAATGACTTGCCTAAAAGCATGAATAATAATATTAAGTGCTTACTGTAAGTGAACACAATTTTGTACTATAATGTACACTGTGGAGTGAAATATGGTCATTTGGTTTACTTCATGATCTGATGTAAAGGTAGCAGTTTCCAAAACATTGATTTTTAATCTCACCTTTACTGTCTTATCATTCACCTGTGAAACACATCCGCCTCAACAACATACTTCATGATCTCATTATACATGGTGATTTTAATCTGGTGAAGGGGAAGGCGAATGCATTCTGAGAAAGTGTTACTCTATTTTGAGTTTTACTCTATTTGTATCAGTTAAAAACCACTGCTTTAAGCCTTATCAGTTTGGCTGGTTTTCACCAGCTTCAAATCACTTTGGTTCTTTCAACTTTATTTCTAATGAACTCATTTTTATTTTTACTTTTTCCTAAAGTCATATTTGATGATGTCCTCCTGTCATTTCACTAGTTACATCAGTTGTTGTTATTTTTTTTAATTTTTATTTTTTAGTTTGTTTTGCTTTACAATACTGTATTTGTTTTGCCATACATTGACATGAATCAGCCACGAGTGTATATGAGCTCCCAATCCCGACCCTCCCACCCCACACCATCTCCCTGGATCATCCCCATGCATCAGTCCCAAGCATCCTGTTGTTATTGTTCAGTTGCTCAGTTGTGTCCAACTCTTTGCAACTCCATGGACTGCAGCANGTATTTGTTTTGCCATACATTGACATGAATCAGCCACGAGTGTATATGAGCTCCCAATCCCGACCCTCCCACCCCACACCATCTCCCTGGATCATCCCCATGCATCAGTCCCAAGCATCCTGTTGTTATTGTTCAGTTGCTCAGTTGTGTCCAACTCTTTGCAACTCCATGGACTGCAGCATGCCAGGCTTCTGTGTCCTTCACCATCTCCAGGAGTTTGCTCAAACCCATGTCCATTGAGTCGGTGATGCCATCCAACCATCTCATCCTCTGTCGTCCCCTNCGGAGCACAAGCTCTAGGCGCCTGGGCGTCGGGAGGTGCAGCACGTGGGCTGAGTAGCTGTGCTGCCCTGGCTTAGCTGCCCTGCAGCATGTGGGCTCTTCCCAGACCTGGGATCAAACTCTTGTCCCCTGCACTGGCAGGCAGCTTCTCATGCACTCTACCACCAGGCAAGTCCCATTTTCCATTTTTGAACAGACTTGGTTTGCTGTGACCAAATAAGACTAGTGTTTACTTCCGGTCTGTGGAATAAACGAATAAATAAATAAATTTGCAGCTATAGCTGATGGTGCTGAAAGAGCTGCCATACAAGGAATTTGCCCAGGCAATGTACTCAACTTCTAAACTGCTGGCCGGAATTCACCACACTCCTCCTTGTCTGGCTCTGCCCTCAGCCACATCAAACCTGGCACAACTGCCCGAGCAGACAGGACAGCTGTGGAATGTTTTCTCTTAGTGTGGCAATTTCCGCCTAGGAAATGAATTGAACCCAGCAAATTAGAAAATGCTAAAAAAAAAAAAAAGGAAAGAAAAGAAAAGAAAAGAAAATGCTTGCTGGTTTGGTAAGGACAGTTGGTCATGCAAGCAGTTGTTCCATAGGCTGCAAATACTCATTGTCTTCATATTTGAATGTGATGGATGATACCTGTATATCACTCTGTTCTCTGGGTGTGCATATTTGCCTGGATACTGCATATAGATATAACTATTTGTGTAGACATATTTGGCTCTGTCCATCTATTGATATCTATCGATCTGTTTATTTACCTTTTTTGTTGTTGTTGAGAAATTGATTCTTTATGTACACTGTTAAGAATGGAATGCGGGTGCTGGAGCCAGCTGAGGTACAAATCCTGGGTCTACCACGTACTAGCTGTCCACTGGGGAAGTTGCTCTGGGAAGCCGCTCGGTATCCTCGTCAGTAAACTGGGCTGATAGTACCGAGTTCACTGGGTGGTTGTGTGGATTCATTAGCTGTGTAGAATGTTAGTGGGCATGTAGTGAGAACCAAATAAATGCAAACTACTAGTTTATACAGAATGGAGGAAATTTATACTAGATATCAGAAGGCACCAATTTTTGAAGCTTCTGTTACACTAATTTTATCCACCCACCCATTTTTGTTACTTTATATTTGTTAACATTATTAACATCTTTGTGATACTGTAGTTAGCCTGTAGAGCAAAAAAAAAAACCAAACCAAAAACCCAGTATTTTCATATTGAGCCATAGCACACCTGACTGTCCCTAACCATGATTTTTAGAAAGCTTTTTGTTAAATGTCATTAAGAGAACAAATAGGTTACACAGGTGGCTTTTTCATTCATCATGTTAAAAAGGTACTTGTGATACTTGTGGAATTACATTTCATCAATAAATTTCTTGCATCTTTTAAGAAGTGTTCTATGTGTTGCACTATGACTTAAAAATACTACTTTTGAAAAATTAAAATATACAGGTTGGTACTTATTTTAGGCTTCCCACGTGGCTCAGTGGTAAAGAATCCAACTGTCAATGCAGGAAATGTGGATTTGATTCCTGGGTTGGGAAGATCCTTTGGAGGAGAAAATGACAACCCACTCCAGTATTCTTGCCCGGAAAATCCCATGGACAGAGGAGCCTGGTGGGCTACAGTCCACGGGGTTGCAAAGAGTCAGACATGACTGAGCGACTTAGCACACACGCATGCATGCACATTTTTTACAGAGAGCTGATAGGAAGATTCAAATACATAATTAATTGGGAAGTCAAACACATTTTTAGTTCCATATATTATTCATTTAAACAAATTATGTAAGTTACAGTTTAATTATCTTTAGATTTCATTGTCTTACCAGTGATTTACCTTTTTTCTTAAATATGACTGATTGCTCAAGACTTGATTCAGAAGACAAAGTTCTGGTGTTTGTTATTTTTTTAAAGCTATTTAGGCAGAAGACTTGATTCAGAAGACAAAGTTCTGGTGTTATTATTTTTTTAAAGCTATTTAGGCAGTTCTGTCGGAGAAGGCAATGGCACCCCACTCCAGTACTCTTACCTGGAAGATCCCATGGATGGAGGAGCCTGGTAGGCTGCAGTCCATGGGGTCGCGAAGAGTCGGACATGACTGAGCGACTTCACTTTCACTTTTCACTTTCATGCATTGGAGAAGGAAATGGCAACCCACTCCAGTGTTCTTGCCTGGAGAATCCTAGGGACGGCGGAACCTGGTGGGCTGCTGTCTGTGGGGTTGCACAGAGTCAGACACGACTGAAGCAACTTAGCAGCAGCAGTAGCAGGCAGTTCTGTTACCAATAGTTTGCAATCAATTTTCAGATTGTGAAATTGAGAATTATTCAAATGAATAAAGCTGGGCAAAAAACTTTAGGAATGGAAAGTAATGTAGATAAGTTTAATATTTAAGAGTGAGCATATTGTAATATTAAAACTTAGTGTCAGGAGTATAATACACAAAAACCAGGAAGATGTCAGTTTAACCTGAGTGAACTCTTAACATTATAGAATAGGACCTGACTTTTAGCTTGCATATTTTAAAAGATGTATGCAAATATTTCCTCTCTTCTCCATTGTATCCCCAACATTTAGCATGGTGTCTGTCATGTAGTTGGTGTTCAGTAAACGTTTAAAACATAAAGTAATGGGAAAAGGATTTTGGAAAATAACACAAGTGATTGAAGAGATGAAACTTTAGTCTTTTTTTGAATAGTCAAAGAGATTAGGGCTTTTTAGAAAATAAATAAAGAGCAAAAGACAATTCAGTTTAGTTCAGTCGCTCAGTCATGTCAGACTCTTTACGACCCCTTGAACCACAGCATGCCAGGCCTCCCTGTCCATCACCAACTCCTGGAGTCCATCCAAACTCAGGTCCATTGAATTGGTGATGCCATCCAACCATCTCATCCTCTGTCGTCACCTTCTCCTCCTGCCCTCAGTCTTTCCCAGCATCAGGGTCTTTTCCAATGAGTGTGCTCTTTGCATCAGGTAGCCAAAGTATTGGAGTTTCAGCTTCAACATCAGTCCTTCCAATGAGCACCCAGGACTGATCTTCTTTAGGATGGACTTGTTGGATCTCCTTGCAGTGCAAGGGACTCTCAAGAGTCTTCTCCAACACCACAGTTCAAAAGCATCAATTCTTCTGCACTCAGCTTTCTTTTTTTTTTTTTATTTTTTCTTTTTAATTTATTTTTCTTTCTTTTTTTTTTTATAGACTGATGATTCATTTCCCACACGATAGCACACGTTTCAGTGCCATTCTCCCAAACCTTCCCCCGCTCTCCCTCTCCCTCAAAGTCCAAAAGTCCATTCCATGCATCTGTGTCTCTTTTGCTGTCTCGTATACAGGGTTATCATCACCATGTTTCTAGATTCCATAAATATGAGTTAGTATACTGTATTGGTGCTTTTCTTTCTGGCTTACTTCACTCTCAGCTTTCTTTATAGTTCAACTCTCACATCCATACATGACCACAGGAAAAACCATAGCCTTGACTAGATGGACGTTTGTTGACAAAGCACATTTCAAATGTTTGTGAGATTATTATGAAACATTTGCAAGAGATCTTCCAGAGACAAAATCTACAAGGTACATTTAGAGACAATTTTAAAATTGTAGCTCCTACCAAACTCTAGAGTACATTACTATTAATTCCAAGGACTAGTTCCCATAAACATTTTCTAAAATATTTCTATTCCCAGGAAAGCTGTACCTATAAACTGTTTTAAAACCCAGATTATTACCTGTCTGACATTACTTCTGGGTATAAAAGTAGATTAACTAGCAGTAAAGTAGCAAGTACAACTGCTTAACGGGTGTCTACTTATCTAACACATTGGTAAATATTGTATAAAATGTCAAAGCCCTGGCTGCTGAAAATCATTAGTATATTCACCTCAATTCCTTCTTGACCAGTTTCTAGTTTCTCTTTCCATTTTGCCCCTTCCTTCATTTTTTCCAGATTGCAGTTTTTCTCCCAACTTTATTTCTATAACTGACATATAACATTGTGTAGTTATAAAGTATACAACATATTGCTTTAATACACTTATGTATTGCAAAATGATTACCACCATAGTGTTAGTTAACACCTGTATCCTATCACATAGTTACCATTTCTTTTTTGTGGTAAGAATAGATTAGGTTAATGTTTTGAAAGGACATCCTGGCCAGCTTCTCAATTAGCTAAAAGATAGAATTCTTCATAATGTTTCAATTTTGTTGTGTTCCTTTGTAATTGTCTTAGTTTGAGCTGATGTGATATAATATCATAAAGTAGATGGCTTTCAAATGGCAAAAATTTATTTCTCACAGTTCTGGAGGCTGGAGATTCTAAAATCAAGGTGCCTACAGTTTTGATATCTGATGAGGGCTTGCTGCCTGGTTCATAGACAGTTGTCTTCTTACTATGTCCACACATGGCAGAAGGGGCAAAGGAGTTCTCTGAGGTCTCTTGTATCAGGGCACTAATCCCATTCATGAGGGTGATCTAATCACTTCCCAGGGTTTCCTGGTGGTTTAGCAGTAAAAAATCTGTTTGCCAATGCAGGAGATGTGGGTTCGATCCCTGGGTCAGGAAGATCCCCTGGAGAACAAAATGGCAACTCACTCCAATATTCTTGCCTGGAAAATACCATGAACAGAGGAGCTTGGTGGGCTACAGTCCATAGGGTCACAAAGAATTAGACATGACTTAGTGACTACACAACAACAAAGCACTTCCTAAAGGCTCCACCTCCAGATATCATCACATTGAGGATTAAGTTTCAATATGGATTTTGAGCAGGCACAAATAGCCTATAGCAAGAATGATAACTTTTTTCATTTTTCACATTTTACTGCAAAGATGTCCTACTTAACGCTGGGACAGAAGTCAGTTTTCTATACTTTAAGAAGAATTTAAGTTAAATTTTTTGAAAATCTTTTTATTTCAGGTTGATTTATCAAAGGATCTTCCTCACTGGAACAAGCTTAAATCAGAAGAGAAGTATTTTATCTCTCACATCTTAGCCTTTTTTGCAGCCAGTGATGGAATTGTGAATGAAAATTTGGTGAGATTTTTGTTTCTACTTTTGTTCTCATTCAGCAGTTAAATGACAGTGATGGCAGTAAAATAATCAGACTGAACCTGAAAAATGTCTAAGAAATGAACTAGATGAAGCTTAACTCTTGAAAAATTTTTTCTGATGAAGTGTCAAAGGCAAGTTTTCATTTGTATTTGTCCCCACTCCCCCCCCCCCCCAAATATCATGAAACCAAGCATATTGTACCAATAAAGACTGCTTACAAGGCATAAGCATGAGTTTGTGTTTAGTCTTAGATAGTGATCCTAGTAAAGAATCTGCACCTTAATAACCTTTCCAGAGCTCTTTAAGAGAACACTGGGTCTGGCTCCCCACTGTATTATGATTGGTTATAAAGCATGCTTTCTTACTAAAAAGAATAGGAAGATGCAGACTTTCGTTATCAGCTGATAGGGGCTTCAGTAGATCTACTTAAGGTCAATTCTACAAAGCAAAATAATTGTTTTTGGTAGATGTTCTAAAATTCATTTGGCTTTATAGGTAGTACTTCCAACAAACAGGTTAATTTATTTTTTGCTTAAGAATACAGTATGCAACTAATTGTGGAGGGTTGATGGATTAAACAGTACCACTTAGAATAATTCATAAGGTCTTTCTGACCTGTTTGTGGCATCACAGGTGATTCTTGTGTGATAATTCTCATGTTCAGGTTCTGATTTGCAGTGTTTAATGAGAGCCTGTAGAATCAGATATATTTATTTCCCTTGTTTTTTTTAGGTGGAGCGCTTTAGTCAGGAAGTACAGGTTCCAGAGGCTCGCTGTTTCTACGGCTTTCAAATTCTCATCGAGAATGTTCACTCAGAGATGTACAGTTTGCTAATAGACACTTACATCAGAGATCCCAAGAAAAGGTATTACTGCTCAGATTTTATTTACAAAGCTCTATCTATCGCTTGGTTATGTTGATATTAGGAAATTAAATATAGGGAAAGATTATTCAAATATGGAAGTTTAGGAATACCGCTATTTTCTATTACTCAGTAATGTGTTGGGTTAAAAAAAAAACTTGCATAGGACCAATAAATCTTTGGAAATTATAACTTAAAAAACTGTTCATCAGCACATTTTGTTTAGAAATTAAATATTCTAATTTAGCCAGTTTTGTATCAGACCAGATTCAAACCACTAATTTGAGTTTTATTTTGACTTCTATAGTTTATGGACTTGCCAAAATACAGAGAAACTCCAGATTCTATGCATACCATAAATTGCATAGAATCAAATATAGTATGATTAAAAACAAGTGAATTGGGAATTTCCTGGTGGTCCATTGGTTAAGACTTGGAACTTTCATTGCCGTGGGCTCGGGTTCTGATCCCTGCTTGGGGAACTAAGATCCTACAAGTCTCGTGGTGCAGCCAAAAATGAAAACAAATAAACAAACAAACTGAAGTGAATAACTTGGCCATTAATTCTTCTGTTTTTACAGAGAATTTTTATTTAATGCAATTGAAACAATGCCATATGTTAAGAAAAAAGCAGATTGGGCCTTGCGATGGATAGCAGATAGAAAATCTACTTTTGGTATGTAACTTTAATTTAAATTTGATCAAATTTGCTTCGGTTATACAATACTATTTTACATGGTATAATATCACTATTCCTAAGAATTAATTGGAAGCTGGTGAAAAAATAATCTAAATCTGTTATATATTCTGTTTATAAAATGAAAAGTTGAAAGATTAAAAGGTCAGTGCATAATTTCAGGTAAAGATGAATATCGGGGACAACCCAGAGGGATAGGGTGGGGAGGGAGGCAGGAGGGACACATGTATACTGGTGGCCAATTCATGTGGATGTATGGCAAAAACCATCACAATATTGTAAAGTAATTATTCTTCAATTAAAATAAATTAATTAAAAAAAAAGAATCAAAGAATCAGTCACATAGACTCCGAAAAGAATATTAGAGCAAGACTATATGCTTTGAGTAATGTTTATTTTTTTCTCTAAAATAAAGTAAGTCAGAGTCCTAATATTTTTCAGGGAACAGATAAATAGATTAGTGCACTCAATTAAGGCAAGAACAGTTTGCAATAACAGGCTTATTTTTCAAATAAGTCAAATGCAGACACCCTGTAGGATGAATTGAGATCCAATAACATTTTTTTAAGGAAAGAATTAACATTGTCTCATATACAGTAGTTGCTCAATAAACATTTTATTACATTTAATTAAAATATTCAGATATTTAATATAAGTAGCCCTAAATACCTTTCTTATTCTTATCTATTTCATAATTGATTGTCTTTACTTCCTGGTTTTATTCACTATGTGCAGAAGATCTGAAAATTTTCAGTTTGTACTCCTTTGCTCTCTTAAAAATTATTGAGGGCTCCAAAGTGCTTTTATTTATATGGTTGTGTCTATTGCAGAGAAGGCAATGGCACCTCACTCCAGTACTCTTGCCTGGAAAGTCCCATGGATGGAGGAGCCTGGTAGCCTGCAGACATTTACATATTAGAAATTAAAACCAAGAAACTTTCAAAATATTTACTAATTAATGGATACTAAATTAACAGTAGCAACCCTTTATATTTTAAAATAAATAATGTATATTTATGCAAGGAAACACTGTATTTTTAAAAAATCAGTGAGAATAACCTAGTTTTTTATTTTTGCAAATCTTTTTAATGTCTGCTTTATAGTAGGATGACTGGATTATATCTGCTTCTGCATTCAGTTTGTTGCAGCCTGTTGTTTTGGTTGAAGTTTATGAAGAAAATCTAGCTTCCCTCAGATATGTAGTTACAAAAGGGAGGAGTATTTTATCAGGTTTTTCAGATTGTTGTGATATGTCATGTAGCCTCTGGAAAAACATCACTCTATATTAATGAGAGAATGATAGTAATAATGATAAATAATGCCTTAGTATCACTATGAAAATTGTTTTCACACATAGACCTCCTGCTCTGTGGATCTCCAGGCATTCCTGGCTAACACATTGAGAACCAGTGATTCAGTGTAAGATGTGGACAAGTACATAGTATATCAGGGAAGAAACATATATGTGGCATTGCCTTCAGTTCATTTTGATAATGAGAAGAGCAGTGATTTTCAATGTGCATAAAAATCATCTGGAGAATTTTGGAAAAATTCTGCAGATTCCTGGTTCTCACCAGAGAGTGATCTGCATTTTATACCCAGCTAATTATCTCATGCGAAGAGCTGACTCATTGGAAAAGACTGATACTGGGAGGGATTGGGGGCAGGAGGAGAAGTGGACAACAGAGGATGAGATGGTTGGATGGCATCACCGACTCGATGGACATGAGTTCGAGTAAGCTCTGGGAGTTGGTGATGGACAGGGAGGCCTGGTGTGCTGCAATTCTTGGGGTTCCAAAGAGTTGGACATGACTGAGTGACTGGACTGAACTGAACTGAATTATTTCAAAATTGATTGAGAGGCACATGGTGAGAAACTGGCTTTAGAGGAAAAACTGAGGGAAACATAAGTGTTCAATATGCAGTGAAAAGATTAGTGGGTCTAGGAAATGATGGAAAATTATGGTGTGCCTCACAGGAAGCATGTTTTCATGACACTACCAGAGAAGTAACCTAGAAAGAGAGAAAATACAGGAGGGCAGCAGTCATTCTATGGCAATCTGCTTAGTTTTTTTTTAAAAAGTGTCATATACTGCTTACTTTAAAAATATCTTTAAAGAACTTTAAAACATTAAATATACAGATTAAACTTTAATATATGTAATGAAATTACATTCAAACATCAAAAAAAATTATAAATTACACAATCAATGCATTGCATCGTAGAGATTAGCTATATATTAAACATACATACAAAAGACTCTGATGCTGGGAGGGATTGGGGGCAGGAGGAGAAGGGGATGACAGAGGATGAGATGGCTGGATGGCATCACGGACTTGATGGGCGTGAGTCTGAGTGAACTCCAGGAGTTGGTGATGAGCAGGGAGGCCTGGCATGCTGCGATTCATGGAGTCTCAAAGAGTCGGACATGACTGAGCGACTGGACTGAACTGAACTGAACTGATTTCTCTATCTCTAAGATGAATCATGATGCCTTTGCAATTCATTAAAGCTTTTATAAGAAGCATTTTGAAAGTCTCTTTGTGATTCACCTCTATTCTTGAAAATTTGTAAAAAAAAAAAAAAAGAAAAGAAAATTTGTAACATTTACCCCTTATCATCCTATAATCCTCTCCAAAAAGAATAGCCTTCTGTAATTATTTCTGTTATGATTTTCATTCTGTAGCATTCATGTGTGGAGAAGGCAATGGCACCCCATTCCAATACTCTTGCCTGGAAAATCCCATGGATGGAGAAGCCTGGTAGGCTGCAGTCCATGGGGTTGCTAGGAATCGGACACGACTGAGTGGCTTTGCTTTCACTTTTCACTTTAATGCACTGGAGAAGGAAATGGCAACCCACTCCAGTATTCTTGCTTGGAGAATCCCAGGGACAGGGAAGCCTGGTGGGCTGCCGTCTATGGGGTCACACAGAGTCGGACACGACTGAAGTGGCTTAGCAGCAGCAGCAGCAGCAGCAGCATTCATGTGAATACATAGACTAGTTAAAATGACCATGTTCCTCTTAGTCACAGATGTATAAAATTATAGTCTTGTTCCCTTACAAATAAATGTTCACGTGATATCACATTTATGTTGATTAAAAATGTCTCAATTTTAACTATCCATTCTTATTAACAGTAGGATGAAAATACAGTAATCTATATAAATAAATGATAAAGCTCCGTCCTAAAACAAGCAGCTCACTAGTCTAAAGAGCTATTTTTGTTTTCAAAGGGGTCAACCAAGCATAGTATGCAAACATACATGTGTATACATACTGCATTCAAAAACACGTACCTGGACCCATACCCATAGGCATGGGTAGCACAGATAAATCACTTTTTTTTTTTTTTTGAGTGTGGAAGGCTCTCCAGATTTCAAGACTTGCAGGAGTCCAGTGTTGAACATAGCACCTGAAGTAGAGGTGCTTTTCTGCTCTAGTAGGTTGAAGTAGCAAATTTCCTCCACCGAAGACTTGGCTGTCTTATATATGTAAAAACATATATTATCCATAGATAAGCTTGAACATGTCTACAGTATATATTAATATTTCGGAAAGTGAAGCTATTTTTTTCTCCCCTAGGGGAAAGGGTGGTGGCCTTTGCTGCTGTAGAAGGAATTTTCTTCTCGGGATCTTTTGCTGCTATATTCTGGCTAAAGAAAAGAGGACTCATGCCTGGACTCACTTTTTCCAATGAGCTCATCAGCAGAGATGAAGTAAGGAGCGAAGTCTTCTTCTAGTTCTATTTGTATTCCTAGCTGGTGTTCATTTAATTTTCTTTCCCTTGAAAATGCTTATGGTGACACAGATATCCTGGTAATTAAAATAAGAAGTCGTTTCTTCCTTGGATTAAGTCTGTGTCTTCCTCCTGGCCCTCTTAGTGTTCCTCCTCAACCTCTGTGCCTCTTTGTGCAGCAGAGTGCTTCTGAGTTCCCACCTTAGCCTCTCTCCTTCCCTCTACATGGCCTCCTGGTTGATCTTATTTATTCCCATGGAATCATCTGCCACTTAGGTGCTTATAAAAACTAAAACTTTATCTTTAGCCCGGTTATTCTTTCCTGAGCTCCAAACCCATATATTCAAGTGCATGTTTAGATATTTTTTCCTGCAAGGCTCCACAGATATCTCAAGCCTAGTATTTCAGGAAATCAAACTCATCATTTCCTTCCAAATTATGTTCTTCCTGTTTTCTCTATGTCATTGAGCAAAGCTATCTTCTATCCAATCATCCAAATTTGAAATCTAGGAGTCATTTTAGATTGCTTCTTTATTTTTTTTAGCCACATTCAGTCAGTAACTAAATCTTTTGTCTCTCTGTCTGCAACACTCTTTCCATCTTTACTACCCCCCTTTTTTCCAGCTCTTGATTACTTTCTCACAAGTTGCCACTTAAANTTTGAAATCTAGGAGTCATTTTAGATTGCTTCTTTATTTTTTTTAGCCACATTCAGTCAGTAACTAAATCTTTTGTCTCTCTGTCTGCAACACTCTTTCCATCTTTACTACCCCCCTTTTTTCCAGCTCTTGATTACTTTCTCACAAGTTGCCACTTAAAACTTTCCTGACCCAATTAAGGAAAACTGACTGCTCTTTCTTCTGCATGTACCTCTGAAACCTGAACGAGTCCCTTTTCAGGTTCCATAACGTATACTCTACTTGTCTCGCTAAGCTCCTCAAGGGCAGCAACCTTGTCATTGATCTTCTTTTCTCAGGGTTTAGGCTGTTACAGCCATTCATCTCACATTGATTTACTTATCCTGGCTTCCTAGCTTATTTCCATATTGACCTTGTCAAGTTATTTAATTTCTCTGAGCCTCTTTCTTCAACCATACATCTTAACAGGGTTTTATTAAAATGCAATGAAATAGTATATATGAAAGTACTTTTCAAGTGCCACAAAATGCTTTGTGTAATTACATTTTGTTGTTTTATGTCTTTAAATTTCTAGTAATCTTAATTAATGTCATGTATAATTATTACAGAGAATTAAAAAAATAAAATCAGTCTCAAAACACCTTTCATGTTGCATTATTTCCTTCTAGACTATTTTCTGCATTTCTATGTTTCAGTTCAGCTCAGTTGCTCAGTTGTGTCCGACTTTTTGCAACCCCGTGAATCGCAGCACGCCAGGCCTCCCTGTCCATCACCAACTCCCGGAGTTCACCCAAACTCATGTGCATCAAGTTGGTGATGCCATCCAGCCATCTCATCCTTTGTCGTCCCCTTCTCCTCTTGCCCCCAATCCCTTGGCTGAGCGCCGAAGAATTTATGCTTTTGAACTGTGGTGCTGGAGAAGACTCTTGAGAGTTCCTTGGACAGCAAGATCAAACCAGTCCATCCTAAAGAAAATCAGCCCTGAATACTCTTTGGANGCCATCCAGCCATCTCATCCTTTGTCGTCCCCTTCTCCTCTTGCCCCCAATCCCTTGGCTGAGCGCCGAAGAATTTATGCTTTTGAACTGTGGTGCTGGAGAAGACTCTTGAGAGTTCCTTGGACAGCAAGATCAAACCAGTCCATCCTAAAGAAAATCAGCCCTGAATACTCTTTGGAAGGACTGATGCTGAAGCTGAAGCTCCAATACTTGGGCCAACTGATGCAAAGAGCTGACTCATTGGAAAAGACCCTGATGCTGGGAAAGATTGAAGTTAGAAGGAGAAGAGGGCAACAGAGGCTGAGATGGCTGGATGGTATCACCAGTGCAATGGACATGAATTTGGGCAAACTCCACAAGATGGTGAGGGACACGGAGGCCTGGCCTATTGCAGTCCATGGGATTGCAAAGCGTCAGACACGACTAGGTGACTGAACAATAACATTTTAAAGGCCATCATACTTACTTGTAGATTTCTTTCCAGAAATAAAATAACAATTTGTAGCACCACCTAACAATATATGAACATGTCTTTTCTACCACAATTGGGAAGTTTTTCCAATTCTCCTTAAGTAATCCTTCCTTTTCCATTGACTTCTGATATCTTCTTTATTATATATTAAGGATTTAAGTATACTAAAACCTGTTTCAGGGCTTTTTCTTTAACCTGTGTGACAAATTTCATGCTGTAACAAACTATTTTCATTATTATAGTCTTTTATGTTTTGATAATTAGTAGGCTAAATCTCATAACTGTTAAAGTATTCCTGAAAGATTCTGCTCATTTAGTCTTGCAGATTAATTTTTTAACTTAAAAACAGTCCCACTGGGATTTTGATTGGAGTCACTTTAAACCTCAAAATTAATTTTATTCTCTTATTGATTTAACAATTACAAGTGCCTTCCTTTTTCATACTCATCTCTGTAACTGGTAGCTAGCTACTGGTTCTAATCGATATTTACATTATCACCTTTCAGCAGTATATCTGAAATTCTGCCTTTGGTAATTTGAAATATCCTCTAAATTTTCTAAGATTAGTTATTTAGAGAGGCTTTTTCTTGTTTTTTTTTTAATGATTTCTTCTGGGAATGACAATTTAACTAGAAAAATAATACTTGGAATACAGCCTTCAATTTGAGTCTCATCTTTCAATTGTCTTTGGTTTTTTGTTGATTCTTCTTGAAAAAGGTAAACAGCTCGGATGTTTAATCCTCTAAAGCGCATATTCCTTCCTTCCTGTCCTCCCTTGTTGGCTTACAAAATTATTTCTTTTTCTGTGTAGTTTAGAAATGTTAATTGACTCTGCCTTGTTGTCAATATCTAATTATTGTTTAGAACTCCATCATCCTTCTATGTCTCTGACCTCCTTCTCTTTTTTGTTCTGATTTTTCAAAAATTTTTTCAGTTGTTTTCAGCTTTATACCATCTGTTCTGTGTTTTGAAATTCCAGTTACTGTAGGTTGAGTCTCCTTGCATTGTTTTCCAATTATTTAAGATTCTATAACGTTTCATGTATTTGCAGAACAATTCTATTCTCGAGGTATTTCACAAATTTGTTTACTTCTGTCTTTGAGTTTTCTGCAATGTCATTTCTGCTTTACCCAGCTTCAGATGGTATCTTTAATTCTTCAGTTTCCATTTTCCTTGCGCTGAATTTATTTTTACCTTGAACCATTCTTGTTTAACATAACTGTTGTGTTTTTGAAATCTGAGTTTTTCAGTCTGTCTTAATTTTTAAGAAGTGAAAAATGAATTAATTTTATTTGTGGTTTTCCTTACTTTGCTTTCCTTTCCAAAATGCTTTTGATGGCAGATTTGTTGGTTTTGTTGTTGTTCATTAATTCTTCTTTCATGTTAATTAACTGAGATTTGCTGGCCTTGAAACTTTTTCATTATAGGTTATTATGATTGGCATTTTAATGAGATTTGGAGAAAAGAAGATCCTGGCCCTATTAATCCTTCTTCCATCTTCCAGAAGTTTAGTGTTGCATTCCTAGCTTATATAAAGCCTGATATATCACTGTGTGAAAATAACGGATAAAATGTTCTTTGACAGTGGTATTTTTCTTCTGTTTTAGGGGCTTCACTGTGACTTTGCTTGCCTGATGTTTCAATACTTGGTAAATAAGCCTTCAGAAGAAAGGGTTAGAGAGATCATTGTTAATGCCGTTGAAATTGAGCAGGTAAGAAAGGATGCTTATATAAGTAGCACATTTCTCTTTGATGTTTGACTGCTTTAGACCGACTCATGAAATTGCCATTTTGTAGGTCAAAATAGATATCAGAAATATTACATACATGGTCAACCTGGCAGTACCAATAGATGATGTGTTACAATTATTACGTCAAGTTAAAATTTGGCTTATAAGCCAGTCTTTATTATATATTAAGATTTTATGTATACTAAAATTTGTTTCAGGACTATTTTTAAATTTCACTTATATATCAAATTTCGTGCCATGCCAAACTATTCTAATTATCTTAGCTTTAGATTTTTAGCTACTAGAGGGCAGTAATGGTTTCTTGTTTTGAATTTTTTTTTTTTTTAACTTTTTATTTTAAATTGGAGCATAGCTGCTTAACAATGTTGTGGTAGCTTCAGGTACACAGCAAAGTGACTCAGCCATACATGTACATGTATCCATTCTCCCCTATAACTCCCCTCTCATCCAGGCTGCACGTAACACTGAACAGAGTTCCCTTTCCTATACAGTAGGTCCTTGTTGGTTGTATTCTTAAAAAACTAGCAAGGTTCCTAGCTTTAAGCATGCATCCTATGTTCATAGAATGAAGAAATAAATGAATTAGTGAATAGTAAAATGTGATTTATGGGCATGTAAAGATCTCTAAATAGAAAGACACGGATGCTTCACTTAGAATGTATTTTTATCATTTGAAAGAGCTAGTTGAAAAATAAGTTTTTAAACTTAAAAAAAGTTTTGATATTTGAAGAGAGAAAAGTCATAAAATGGATTTTTTTTAAAATCTATTTTTTATTTATTGGTTTGGCTGCCTTGGGTCTTAGGTACAGCATGTGCAGTTGCTCCAAGGCATATAGGATCTTACTCCCCTGACCAGGGATCAAACTTGCAGTCTCTGAATTGCAGGGCAGATTCTTAACCAGTGGACCACCAGGGAAGTCCCAGATTTTGGTATCGTGACTCACTTTTAGAACTAAATCCAAATGGTTAATATGTTTTTATTTTTCCTTTGTTAACACTTCACCACTGTCATTAAGAATCTGCCTACAATGCAGGAGACCTGGGTTCAGTCCCTGGGTTGGGAAGATCCCTGGGAGAAGAGAATGGCAATCCACTCCAGTATTTTTGCCTGGAGGATTCCATGGACAGAAGAGCCTGGCAGGCTATATAGTCTGTGGGGTAGCAAAGAGTCAGACACAACTAAGCGACTTTCACTTCACTGTCATTCAGTACAGTGGAGTTCACTTTATCTCCCAGAGCTCAGATCCATTTCCATTTCTTTCTCATTTTCTCTGTTAATTGTCTTTTCTTTCCCAGCTCCCTTTTAAGTCATATTCACCACAGCAATCAGGTGAATCTTTTTCTAGATATTTCAGAAATATTTCCCTTCCTTTTATTGAGAAAGCATATAAATTTGGGTCCTACAAGTGCTACTTTAAAAGTAACAGTAATGTCATAGTTAGATTCAATTTACTTTGGCTACTTGAGAATGTGAAACAGTGTGAACAGCAGCACCCAAACCTTTTAAGCAAATGGGCATTGTTGGCCATGTTGCAAGAATTTATGCTAGTGTGCTTTCCTCAAACAAGACCAGTGATTTAGAAGATTAATAAAGCTAAAACCCTCTTTTTATTTGGAAAATATATACGATTTATTGTTCTTTCTTTGTACTTTATTCTGTTTTTATTTCTGTCTCAGGAGTTTTTAACTGAAGCCCTGCCAGTTGGCCTCATTGGAATGAATTGTGTTCTGATGAAACAGTATATTGAGTTTGTAGCTGACAGATTGCTTACAGAACTTGGATTCTCAAAGGTAAGGTGTTTCAAACATATTACTACTGGCTAAAATGTTATAGTCGGGTAAGGACTCTAAAATACATACTATATTTCACTGAAAGCGTTTGTAACACACTAGTCTATTTTTTTTTAACTTTAAACATTTTAATTTGTATTGGAGTATAGCCAATTAACAATATTGTGATAGCTTCAGGTGAATAGCAAAGGGACTCAGCCGTACATATACGTGTATCCATTCTTCCCCAAACTAGTCTATTTTGTAAATTGTCCATGACAGGCTTGTTTTACCCAAACCAGTTGATTTTGCAAAATCCTTAAACGAAACTTAAAATGAAATTCATTAACAGAAATAGGAGGCTGATAAAATCATAGAACTAATAAGCTCAATAAATTATTTCATAATAATTGTAGGTATCTATTTACTAGGGCTATCTTTAAGTCATTGGATTTAACATGCCAGTATATGTTTACCCTCAGGTAAATCCCCATGCATCTGTGTTGTAATTTGAGGGTTGATACTTTTAAGTAGGAAATCATCAGTAGGAAGACATTAGCTGTCATAATTTGACTCTTTGAACTCAGTTGTCTTTAAGTTATTTCTGTCATTTTCTTTATCAGAGATAATGTACCTGAATTTTCATGTGTGTCTTTCACATCTGCAGCCACACTACCTGGGTTTGAATCCCGATTCCACCACTTGCTAGCAATGTGACCTGAGGCAGATCGCTTAACCACTGTCTCAGTTTCCTTATCTGTAAAATGAAGATAATAGCCATAATCCTTACCACAGATTATTGGAGAAGGAAATGGCAACCCACTCCAGTGTTCTTGCCTGGAGGATCCCATGGACAGAGGAGCCTGGTGGGCTGCAGTCCACGGGGTCACAAAGAGTCAGACACGACTGAGCACACACACCCCCCAAGTGATTGTTGATGAGTTAGTACACCCAGAATACTTAAAATAGTGTCACACATACAGGAAATGAACACTCAGTGGTCACGTTGTATTCATCACAAGTGTAACACTCATCACAATTTCCTGTGTATTAATATTATGTTGTTAATTAGAAATGTTAGGTTCTGACTTCTCATGGGAATAGAAGTTTAAGTTATTGAGAAGCCTTATAAAATCCATGATGCTTGTGGGTAATCATTACCTGTTGATAATGCACTTATTTTCTGGTAACTACAAAAATACTGTGATGAGAATCAGACGGGACAAAGGTTTTTGGTAACTATAAATTGTAAAATATCACTATTGTTTTAGTCGCAAGATCCTCTCTTTTGCTGATCATTAATGAGACAAATAAAGATATGACCTCTGAAATTTATAAATTGTGTATTAAAAGAAGTTGTTTCTCTAAGTTACATGTTTATCATAATAAAATTAATTTGCTTACTTAAAGCCTTCAAATGAACTCACTATCTTTTAACCCACCACCATATGTCTACACCCACACGTCCTCCTTCTACTTATTGGAAAATTACAGACCTGTGGGTCTAGTTTTCCTTGGAAAGTTTGCTAACTGTAGGTATACAGAACACACTTCCTAAGGAGAAAATCTGAACACAGTACAAACCTCAGTCTCCACAGGCCTTCAAACTATCACAGTAAATTCCAAAAAGCAGAAATTATACTGACTCTTAGATTTTAATGCAATAAAATTAGAAATGAATAATAAAGAATTACCAGAAAGTTCCATCTACTTAGAAGTCCAAACTGTGTCCTTTAAAGTGAGATTAAAAATGAAAATATAAACTAAATGACAATAAGATTACTGTATATCACAATTTGTAGAATGCAACCAAACAGATCCCCAGAGGAAAATTTGTATCCTTGAAGGCATATATTAAGAATGAGAGACAATTTTAAATGCATGAGCTAAAAAACTTTGAACTCAAGGAACTAGAAAAGAAATTATTCTTATAACGATAATTTTTGGGCTTCCCTGGTGGCTCAGGCAGTAAAGAATATGCCTGTAATGTGGGAGACCTGGGTTCAGTCCCTGGGTTGGGAAGATACCCTGGAGAAGGGCATGGCTACCCACTCTAGTATTCTGGGCTGAGAATTCAGAGGAGCCTGGCGGGCTACAGTCCATGGGGTTGCAAAGAGCTGCACACAACGGAGGGACCAACACACTTTGGTAAAATAAGAGGTTATTTAAATTAGCAAATGGTTGTGACTTATACAGAATTCCAAACAGAAACCAGATTAATGTTGTTTTCAACTTAGTTTTGGATTAGTCAACAAATATTCGAGTACTTCTGTGTGTCAAAACCAAGCTATTTGGTTGAGGCTGGCCTTAGCTGTTTTGCTCATGCCATGAGTGATTTGGAAGATGCTCAGTTTTAAAATCTAGTGACCCTATGACTGCTGTCCAGTGAATTTCCACTGTATCCTGCTGTGAGTGAAAACTCACGTTTTTACTGCCTCTTAACACTGTTTCTGACACAATTTCACAGAGTTCCACTACATCAACCACACCCAGCATGTCTGCTTTTTTTGGGGAAAAAATACACATAGCTTTCTTAAGATATAAATGACAGAACATGCAATAGGCCTATTAATAATGTACAATGCAATGGGTTTTGGTATATTTGCAGAGTTGTGCAACTATCACACCAATCTATTTGAGAACATTTTTATCCCTCCACAAAAAAATTCGATTCCCAGTTAGCAATCAGCCACTTACCTTTGTTTCTTCCATCCCCCCATAGCCCTGCTGTTGCTGCTTGGCTGCTTCAGTTGTGTGTGACCCTATGGACTGCAGTCTGCCTGGCCCCTCTGTCCACAGGATTCTCTAGGCAAGAGTACTAGAGTGGGTTGCTGTGCCCTCCTTCAGGGGATCTTCCCAACCCAGGGATCGAATCCCAGACTCCTGCCTTGCAGACACTCTTTACCCTTGAGGCACCAGGGAAGCCCCCACCATAGCCTAGGCATTACTAATCTAGTTTTTGTCTCTTTAGATCTGCTATTCTGTAATTCCCACTTCATATAAATAGAATCATACAATATATAGTACATACTGTATACTGGTATATGGTATATACAAAGTCAGTATAATGTTTTACAGTTCCATTCACGTTAGCATGTATCAGTACTTTTTTTCCCTTATTATGGCCAAATAATACTGCATTGTATAATTATACCTAATTTTGTTTATCCACTTATTGGTTGATGGTGGCATTAGGGTGGCATTTTTTGGCTATTATGGATAATGCTGCTATTAACATTCTTGTGTAAGTTTTTGTGGGACAATATGCTTTCATTTATCTTGGATACATAACTAGAAGTGAAACTGTTGAGTCATATAGTGACTCTGTCTTTAATCATTAGAGGAACTACCAGACTGCATTATTTTATATTAACACCAGCAGTATATGAGGGTTCCAATTCCTCCACATCCTCACTAACACTTACTGTCTCTTTTTCTCTTCCAGTTTTGTTGAGATAAAATTGACATATAGTGTTGTTTAAGCTCAAGGCACACAGCATAATGATGTGACCTCCATACATCATGAAGTGATAACCACAATAAGTTGTCTTTTTTATTACACACCTACAGCCATCCAGTGTGCTTAGTCGCTAAGTCATGTCCAACTCTTTGCGACCCATGGATCATAGCCTGCCAGGCTCCTCTGTCCATGAGATTTCCCAGGCAAGAATACTGAAGTGGGTTGCCATTTCCTTCTCCAGGGGATTTTCCAAGCCCAGGGATTGAACCCAGTTCTCCTGCATTGCAGGCAGATTCTTTACCATATGAGCCTTCAGGGAAGCCTCAACAGCCATCCTAGTGTGATGTGGTGTGAAATGGTATCTTAGTGTGGTCTTGATTTGCATCTCCCTAATGGGTCAGGAAGCAACAGTTAGAAGTGGACGTGGAACAACAGACTGGTTTCAAATAGGAAAAGGAGTACGTCAAGGCTGTATATTGTCAGCCTGCTTATTTAAGTTATATGTAGAATACATCATGAGAAATGCTGGACTGGAAGAAACACAAGCTGGAATCAGGATTGCCGGGAAAAATATCAGTCACCTCAGATATGCAGATGACACCACCCTTATGGCAGAAAGTGGAGAGGAACTAAAGAGCCTCTTGATGAAAGTGAAAGAGGAGAGTGAAAAAGTTGGCTTAAAGCTCAACATTCAGAAAACGAAGATCATGGCATCCGGTCCCATCACTTCATGGGAAATAGACGGGGAAACAGTGGAAACAGTGTCAGACTTTATTTTTCTGGGCTCCAAAATCACTGCAGATGGTGACTGCAGCCATGAAATTAAAAGACGCTTACTCCTTGGAAGAAAATTTATGACCAACCTAGATAGCATATTCAAAAGCAGAGACATTACTTTGTCGACTAAGGTCCGTCTAGTCAAGGCTATAGTTTTTCCTGTGGTCATGTATGGATGTGAGAGTTGGACTATGAAGAAGGCTGAGCACCGAAGAATCNGGTTCCAAATAGGAAAAGGAATATGTCAAGGCTGTATATTGTCACCCTGCTTATTTAACTTATATGCAGAGTACATCATGAGAAACGCTGGACTGGAAGAAACACAAGCTGGAATCAATATTGCTGGGAAAAATATCAGTCACCTCAGATATGCAGATGACACCACCCTTATGGCAGAAAGTGGAGAGGAACTAAAGAGCCTCTTGATGAAAGTGAAAGAGGAGAGTGAAAAAGTTGGCTTAAAGCTCAACATTCAGAAAACGAAGATCATGGCATCCGGTCCCATCACTTCATGGGAAATAGACGGGGAAACAGTGGAAACAGTGTCAGACTTTATTTTTCTGGGCTCCAAAATCACTGCAGATGGTGACTGCAGCCATGAAATTAAAAGACGCTTACTCCTTGGAAGAAAATTTATGACCAACCTAGATAGCATATTCAAAAGCAGAGACATTACTTTGTCGACTAAGGTCCATCTAGTCAAGGCTATAGTTTTTCCTGTGGTCATGTATGGATGTGAGAGTTGGACTATGAAGAAGGCTGAGCACCGAAGAATCGATGCTTTTGAACTGTGGTGTTGGAGAAGACTCTTGAGAGTCCCTTGGACTGCAAGGAGATCAGCCCTGGGATTTCTTTGGAAGGAATGATGCTAAAGCTGCAACTCCAGTACTTTGGCCACCTCATGTGAACAGTTGACTCATTGGAAAAGACTCTGATGCTGGGAGGGATTGGGGGCAGGAGGAGAAGGGGAGGACAGAGAATGAGATGGCTGGATGGCATCATGGACTCGATGGACTTGAGTCTGGGTGAACTCCGGGAGTTGTGATGGACAGGGAGGCCTGGTGTGCTGCGGTTCATGGAGTTGCAAAGAGTCGGACACGACTGAGCAACTGAACTGAACTGAACTGAATGGATAATGATTTTGAGCATCTTTTCATATACTTATTGACCTTCTGCAGATATTCTTTAGAGAAGCATTTATCCGTTCAGATCCTTTGTCCATTTTAATTGGGTTATTTGAATATGTTCTATTCATAATTACTGCCTGAATATTCCAAATTTAAAGACTTCTCTTTTACTGTTCCTCATGAATCATCAATATGTCTCAGTTTCCATCAAGCTGTATCTCCAAGCCTGCTTCTTGAATTCAGAAGCAGTGAAAAAGCTTCTTGTAAATGTGTGTTCCATTTTTTGTTTGGGGTTACAATAGACAGCATTTAGTCTGTCTTCCCTGACCATGGTTCCTTAACAGCAGTTTGAAAATTACACCTCTCCTGTGAAACATTTAGGCTCACAGTACATTGTTAATAACGTAATATTCTGTAGTATCACGTAGGTGTGACAGCGTAGTGGTGGTGGTTCGGTTGCTAAGTTGTGTCCAACTCTTTGGACCCCATGGACTGCCGAATGCCAGGCTTCCTTGTCCTTCATTATCTCTTGAAGTTTGCTTAAACTCATGTCCATTGGTTCAGTCATGCCATCCAACCACCTCATTCTCTGTCGCCCCCTTCTCCTCCCACCCTCAATCTTTTCCAGCTTCAGGGTCTTTTCTAGTGAGTTGGCTCTTCCCATAATAATACCTGTGGAAAATGCCTATAATATCTTTGGTGCTTTAGAGTTCTCAAGCTGTGAAAACATTCTAGTTTGGTATTAAATCTTCTATTTCCCAATTTTTTTTTTTCTTTCGATTTCTGAGAATACCAGAGTTGCTAGTATAGTTCCTTTAAGAGGCTAGTAGGTGATCTTCAGTTCAGTTCAGCTTAGATCAGTCCAGTCGGGATCTTAGTCATCCTAAAATGCATCCGTCTTGACTGCCTCCAGGACCCTAGGGAATATGTGATCCGCAGGTGTGATACGTGCTGTTGGGAGACCCAGGTTATCTGTTGCTCTTCTTATGTGATGCAATTTGCTTCTCCAGAATGTCTAACAATATTTCTTTTCTTTTCAGGTTTTTCAAGCAGAAAATCCCTTTGATTTTATGGAAAACATTTCCTTAGAGGGGAAAACAAACTTCTTTGAGAAGCGAGTTTCAGAGTATCAGCGTTTTGCAGTTATGGCAGAAACTACAGATAATGTCTTCACCTTAGATGCAGATTTTTAAAACCCTCCCCATATCGAAACTAATCATTGGTAAATAGCAGCCTATTTTTCTCTGCTTAGAAACAAAACACAAACCTAAAATATCTCCTTTAGGGCTTAGGAGTTTGCTCAAAAGGAAATCTAAAACCAAATGTCAATCAAGTTGGATTTATAGAAATATCCTTTAATTTTACTGTTTATCAGTCAGAGTATGACCTCCAAATGCTTTTGTTTCATCCCTAAAATATAAGATGGCATTCTGTAGTTGTTAAGAGCATGGGGTGAGGGGTCAGATAGAATTTGAGATTCTGTCCTATTTTGTGTGACCCTTGGAAAGTCAGTTAATCTGTCTAAACCTCAGATGAATGTAAACCCTGAAGTGAATGTGATAGCAGGTCCTCAATTCATAGCGTGTGTCTGAGGATTGAGACACGACATGGGTTCTCAGCCAATACTGCTGTTGCGGTGGCCTCCTCTCTCTCTCCCCCTTCTCCCTCTCCTATTATTATTATTATTGTTATTAATAGTGTTAATTGCAGTGAGGTGATAAAATTCTCCGTCTCCTCAAAGTAACTGTGATTCTAGGTCCTAAGATCTAGAATTAGATCTTTGTGTTTTTAATGTTTTAGAAGAATGTAAATATTTCCTCAAAAAGATTGTACTTCTCATTAACATGAGAATAACTTCTCTGACTTTCTCAGTGTTATAGTTAAGGAAATTTGGTTCTTAGCTGCTTTGGGCAGAACACTTAAGAGTGGAATCCGTGACATTTTCATGATAAGCAAAATGATTCTGCTCCTTTAGAAATTAAAAGGATCATTTTAGCCAGATGTAGCCCTGAAATGTTTAAAACCAGGGTGAATTAGCTAGAATGATATTTCCCAAAGAGTATTATAAGAGCTGTTAGCCTGTCTAGATATTTTGTGGGGAGAAAAAAAAAAAAAGGATTCTGCGGTCAAAGGAGTTTGGGAAATGTTGTGTGCTCCATTCCTCTTTGGAATGTGTAGTTGGTACAGCAAACACTGAGAAATTCTGCAGAACATCAACATATACCCCACTGCATATTCCAGACCTACTTAACAAAGATCTGTTTTTCACCTGTTAACTTCTCACCTAATGTTCCTCAGAACATAGTTTGGAAAAAGCTGCCCCAGAACTGTTTTATACATGGAAGAAGGGCTTGTGGTCCAAGCAAGGGAGGGCCTGGTGGGGATTATTGAGCCATTTCCACTTTGTGCCAAGCTGAGAAGTGTCCCTGTAATTGACCGCAGCTATATTTCTTATACTCCTAAAACTCCCTTGTGCTGTTATTTGAGATTCAATTCTTTTCCGGAACTATGCATGTCACAGGAGAGCAGATGGTGAGGGGGACTGAGGAAAGGCCAGCCCACAAGGTCTCTGAGAAGTCTGCTGCCTGTATGGGAGGGAAGTGTCAAGAGGTAGCCTGAGCCTAAGCAAGCAGTGGGTTTCCCCACTCACAGCGAACTGTTGTGTACAATTTTGGTTAATAAGGATTAGAGATTTTTTCTTTGCATAACTTTTTGCTCCATTCAGTCCGCAACTACCTGATGCATTAAAACGGGGAGTTTTCAAGTGGATGCAAAAGGAACAGGCCATGAGTTTACCTGTTAGAGAGAATATCAGAAATGAACTATTTTGGCCTATCATAGTACCATATCCTTATTCAAGGATTCAGAGTTTGCTGAGTGTTTTTATATCACCTCATTTGATCTCAAAACAGCCTTATGAGTTTGATAGAGCAGGCAGGATTGAAATGTTACAGACAGAGGGAGTGAGGCTCAGTCAGGTTCAATGGCTTGGCCAAGATCTGCTCGTAGTCACTATCACTACAATATATTGTTTTTTTCTTAGAAGTTACCATGTTTCTAATATTTAGTCCTTGCTATCCATCTTGACTTGATTTTGCCTATTTTCCCATTAAAGTATCATATAGTTCAGTTAAGATATCACATACATTAATTATTATATCATAAACATAACTATATTCAGGTAATATGTTCAAAGATATTCATCTACTGCTAATACAAAAACTTACATTTAAAGTTGATAATATATTGGTAGTGACATAAGAGCAAAAGAAAAAAGTTTTACACTGCATATTCCCTTTGTTTTGAATCCACCTCTTTCTCATAGGTAATGACAGGTGCCTTAATATGAAGCTTATTTATCATAGCAATAAACCTAGCTGTAGTGAGATGAAGTTTTAATACTGAAATACTGGATTTTTTAATACACTGGTTTATTATATTCAGTACTCTGTCCCCTTCTGAGCTTCCAGGTTTCGTATTTATTTATTACGTTTAGTATTTTGGTTCTTAGTTCTTAGGGAGTCAAGAACTTGTAGAATCTCTTTTTAATATTATCTCACAAGCAAAGAAAATAATTCAGAACATGTTTATAACTTTTTTTTTAACAGCACATGTATTTAAATCATTGCTATAGTAGTTAAAGTTAAGTTTATTATTTAAGAATGTAAAAACTAGTCATTCAATGACAAATTGCATATATTAAAAATGTTTCATTGTAGCATGTAAAATCATGACTTGAAAGGACTCAGGAAGACTGTTTGCTCCAGTGCTTTCAGACAGGGCTGTTTTGCTGTTTCAGTTACATATGAAAATAAAATAAACAACTATTCTTATAATTTAAGCTTACCTTGGTCATGTTTTTATATATGAAATGTTTCCTTTCACTCATTTTGAAACATTCAGATGTTTCAGCTTCTTTTGCCATTTTGATTTTCATTTGTTCATGGAAAACACACCATCTTGTATAGTTAAGAAATAAATTCTTTAATATTCAGAATTTTGCATTTTACATTTAAATATGCTAACATCATGTCATAGAATTCCTAAATTACAGTTATTCAGATTAAGCTAAGAGCCACATGTCAATAATTTTCGGTGATTAAGAAAGCTGATGGGCTGCAAGAATGCCAGTTTAATCCTGTAACCAGCTGTTATGTTTTTGAACTAAGATGAGTGAATGGGTAGCCAACTCGGGAACTCTTCATAATCTACATGAGTGGCACAGATTGGACATCTGGATATCTTTATTCTTCCCTCCCTTTAAATGGTTTGCTCCTTTTTTAGACAGCTACAGGTTCAAAGGAAAATCTGATAGTCCCAAGGCATTAGGATGAAAGAATTTAAGCCTGCAAATTTGGGGCTTAATTCTATTAAAGAAAATACAGGTGAAAATGAAAGGCTGAAGAATTTTTTTTTACACAGGTAAAAATATAACAGTTCAGTCTTTTTCTAAGTTTACAAGAATCTTAGCTTATATATTTGACTCTGTTTTACAACTGTGTTTTGATTTTTCCAAATGTCTGGTCATTTAGCAAAGCAAGTATCTACTATGTACATAGAAAGCTTTATTGAATGTGGTATGTACAAATATTTTTAATGTAGTTTACATTACGGTGAAATCAAGCCAACCCTGCATATATACAGTTTGATTTTTTCCAAAGAAATGGGTTGTTTTGTTCATGTTTTTGCCTTAGTACATTGAAATAAACTGTATCATGTCTCTGTCATTTCGTGTATGGCCTTTTGAGTAAGAGTGTTTCTTTACAAGTGCAGGGGCTATCCCAGTGAAGGACTGTATATATTTTCTATTTGTGTATGCAGATAAACACATGTTGGTATTACTTGAACTATTCCTCCTACCGCTCTTTGACCCAAGTGGCACCCGTTCAGCTGCCTCTCATCTGCTTTCTCTCAATCCGGGAGCCTTTCTTCCTGTCTCTCTGTTTCCAGCTGAGAGTCTACAATATGTCATATTACTCATAGTAACATTCTTACCAATATCCTGAACTCTGTTCTTGATCTGTGTTTTCTACCTTACATAGACAATTCAAAGCAATTCTCCATTCTGTTATGAAACAACAATCCAGTTTTCCCCTGTTTGTACCCCCGCAGCCAAATAACTGCTAGAGAAAAAGTCATAGAAGACAAATTGGATCTACTTTACATTCATGATTACCTGCTGTCTTAGTCCATCTGGGCCACTATACAAAAAACTGCTGTAGAGTGGCTGGCTTAAGCAAGATTTTTTTCACAGTTCTCCAGGTTAGGAGATCAGAGACCAAGATGCTAACAAATTCAGTGTCTGGTGAACCTTGCTTCTTGGTTTATAGACAGCTGCCTACCGGCTGTGCCCTCACATGAAGGGGGGGCGCTCTGAAGGCTCTTTTACAAGGGCGCTAATCTCATTCATGGGCTTCCCTCGTGTGGTTCATTAAAGAATCTGCCTGCTAATGCAGGAGACGTGAGTTCCATCCCTGGGTCGGGAAGATCCCCTGGAGAAGGAAATGGCAACCCACTCCAGTATTCTTGCCTGGGAAATTCCATGGACAGAGGAGCCTGGTGTGTTACAGTCCATGGGGTCACAAAAGAGTCGGACGTGATTTAGCAGCTAAACAGCAATCTCATTCATAAGTGCTCTGCCTTTATGATCCACTCACTTCCCACAGGCCTCACTCCCAAATACCATCATACTGGCGATTAGGTTTCATGAAAAAAAAATTTTTTTTTCTTTTTTGTTTGGGGACTAGGTTTCAATATGANAAAAGAGTCGGACGTGATTTAGCAGCTAAACAGCAATCTCATTCATAAGTGCTCTGCCTTTATGATCCACTCACTTCCCACAGGCCTCACTCCCAAATACCATCATACTGGCGATTAGGTTTCATGAAAAAAAAATTTTTTTTTCTTTTTTGTTTGGGGACTAGGTTTCAATATGAATTTTGGTGGGACCCAAACATACAGTTTATAGCACCTGCGTCAGCACTGTTTGACAATTATACTACAATTTCCTGGTAAACGTGTTCTCCGTTCTCCACAACTGCTTTTTCACAGTTTCCACGCTCTGCTCCTACCTTTGCTCCCCAAAGAGGTACCGCTCTCATGTATTTTTTCTTTTGGGGCTATGGGCACTTAAAAGAGATTCTCAGCAGAAAACATTGATAATATAGGAGTTCTGAATCTAGAACCTAAGAAGTTGGCAGTAGAAGCCAGGATACAAACTTCTATGCATGATTTCTGCTTCATTACAAGCTGAGAGTGATTGAGGAGAAGCTCTCTTCTGCTCTCCCTTCCAGGAGTAACAGCCCCTTAATCCTGGGAGGTCTTGCTTCTGTTCCCACCACATGGTTCTCACGGGGCTGCCGGAGCTCCTTCGTCTGCACGAAGCACACTGCATCTGTCTGGGCACAGCATTATGAATGTGATCCACCTGGGGCCAGGTCCTTACCTAAGGGGTTTTCCAACTGAAACTAAAGGAAAAAGCTCACTTTTATTCTAATAACAAAGCTAGAGAAAAGGTCCTACCTCTAATGCCAAAGTCCGACCCTCCCAATTCTTTGCAGCTTTTCACTGTGCAGGTAATAAACGCCTATACTTTGCCTGAGACAGTTCAAGGTAAGGTTCTTGTGTGTGCTTGGTCTCTCAGTCGTTTTGTGCAACTCTTTGTGACCCTTTGGACTGTAGCCCCCCAGGCTCCACGGTCCATGGGATTCTCCAGGCAAGAACACTGGAGTGCATTACCATTTCCTCCTCCACGGGATCTTCCAGACCCAGGAATTGAACCCGTGTCTCCTGTGTCTCCCACATTACAGGCAGATTCTCCCTCACTAGTGCCACCTGGGAAGCCCATGTTTCCTGATTTGCAACCAAAAAGACCATAGTTAAAGCAGAAAATGGTTCTGGAAACAAAACAGAGTCACAGGGAAGAACCTGGGTGTTTATGTGTGTTTCAGTCCAGGAGCTGACAGTCTGGAATTTGCACCTTGGGTGGACCCCAAGAGCCAGATATTCGAGTCTTCAGTGAAAGGGAAGCACTCTCTGGAGGACAAGGTGATGAGGAGAGAGGAGCTGAGCTGTGAATCTCAGAAGAGCACGGTTGTTTCAAAAGAATATGGTGTCTGTGGCCTGTATGATCAGTCGGCAATAAAAAAAAAAAAGAAAAAAACAGCTGTCCTTGCTTTATGTCCTTTGTAGGTGACTTGTGCATATGGGCTTTCTGCCCCATATGCCGCCTCTCACAACCATAGCTGCTCTCTGTTCGTTTCTCCAGGTTGGTATGTTCACACATCATAGGAGAAAAGCGTCTCCAGTGTGTGTGAGTATGCTCTCGATAGTGCCTCACCAGTAACAGCGGTGTCCAGGGTCTAGGAGGAAAAATGGGTGCTTCACTGTATTTTGAACACTTAATTCTCGATAAAATATTCTTTGTACATACCTTAGCATTTATAGGAGAAGGCAATGGCACCCTACTCCAGTACTCTTGCCTGGAAAATCCCATGGATGGAGGAGCCTGGTGGGCTGCAGTCCATGGGGTCGCTGATGATAGGACATGACTGAGCAACTTGACTTTCACTTTTCACTTTCATGCAATGGAGAAGAAAATAGCAACCCACTCCAGTGTTCTTGCCTGGAGAATCCCAGGGACGGGGGAGTCTGGTGGGCTGCTGTCTATGGGATCGCACAGAATCGGACACGACTGGAGTGATTTTTGCAGTCATATTATTCCAATCATTTCATTGGTTCCCTGATTTTATGCGGAATTACTGTATCATAGTAATATTGGTTTAGCCTAAAAGTTCTTTGGGGTTTTTGAAAAATCTGAGGGAAATTTTCAGCCAAACCGGTAGTTTTTAAGTGACCTGAAGCTCACACAAGTTACTTGCTCAAGGCCACACAACTAGTAAAAGTTAGAGGCAGGACTCCAACCCAGCTGTCGTGGCTTTAAATCCCATTTTTTAATTGAATGCACCCAAATTTCTCTTCCTTCTACTGCTGGAAGCCCTTGGCTTCCTGTGGATGGTACCCCCTCTGGAAGATTCAGGAAACGTTTTTGCCAGGGGTCACATCTCCTGACTTCCTCATGGTGGAGCCCTTGAGCCACTGGTTTCTCAGCTCAGGTGCTGCTGCTTTACCCAGGAGCTGAGGAGTTAGATTTTAAAGGACGATTCTGTTTCCAGTTCAGCTTCGGCTGCTTGGCTGGAGCATGGCTCCCAGAAACATACAAGAAACTCACGCTCAGCACTGGCCCTTTAGAAGGGCAAACTCCCAGCAGGAGCCCACAGGGGNAGGTGCTGCTGCTTTACCCAGGAGCTGAGGAGTTAGATTTTAAAGGACGATTCTGTTTCCAGTTCAGCTTCGGCTGCTTGGCTGGAGCATGGCTCCCAGAAACATACAAGAAACTCACGCTCAGCACTGGCCCTTTAGAAGGGCAAACTCCCAGCAGGAGCCCACAGGGGATTTCACTGCTGGCTGACTGTATAGAGATGAACGTCTAGGGGGCTGTGCAAATTTTGGTAGCCACTGAAAGAGGAGAAACCTCATTCTATAAATGGATGCCATGCAGTTATAACACAACTGACAAACCACACGCCTCTTGTGAGATATCAGGAGCCCCAGAACTAGTCACAGAGTCACCTGTGACTGTTTGCTTCTCCATCAGTTTGGAAGGAGGGGGTGGTGGAGAGGGGAGGTTGGAAATGGCAGAAAGGGGGTACTGACCCTCTAGCCCCTTCTGGGAGGATCTGGGGATGAAGGCAATGTACAATGTCTGTTGCGACCGAAAAGGTCATGTGTGTTCCTTTGGCCCTGGATACACAAAACTCTCCTCCACTTTGGTCTGAGGAGGGTGATACCTACGTTTGGGGCAGGATGGGGGTATTTTCACAATTCAGGTTACGGGAAGCAGATTTCCTGAGAGTTAGGGGCCACTGAATGATACTTCATCCTATGAAGCCTAATTTTTTTTCCTTAACAAATTTTAGTTTTGAGGCTCTAGGTTTACTACTTGGGAGTGAATCTGTGTCCAGTATTGTGTTATTACTCCCTGTGAAGAGCAGGGCCCCACTGACAGCCCTCTGCACCTCCCGCACAGCTACAAGCTTTTTAAAACACAGAGTGCTGGGCCTCCCAGTGTTTGCTTCTCTCATGCGCATGAGCTCAAGAACGTGCATTTGGAAATTCCGCTCCTGGTGGCATTTGGTGGAATATCCTCCTGAAGACTGCAGCTCTCCCTGAGGACATAGACACTGACGGACACCATTGTGCAGCCTCTCTCTGGCCTAAATCTGTCTTGACCCAGTTAACTCATTTGCAGCCCGCAGAAAGTACCTCAAAATGTGGGACACTGTGCTATTGTGAGGTGTGAGAGAGCACAGGCTTTAGACTACTTGACTCAGATCCTGATGCTTGACCATTTACTGGCTGGACTTTGGCAAGTCGCTATCTGTAAAAGTGGGAAGAAAAACAGTGTGGACTTCTTGTGTTGCTGCATAAGTATGCAGAACACCCAAGATAGCACCCAGCACGTAGTAGGCGCTCGACAAGCGACGCTGTTATCTCCAAGCTTCTGTCTAGCACGGAAATTCTGACTCTATGCCTGGAACATTCTCATTAGCTTCAGTTCATTTCAGTCGCTCAGTCGTGTCNGACTGATGATGTCTGAGTATTTGTATTTACTGTCAAATCAGTGCAATAAATTCTGCATATAAAATTTGTTGCATGGGTTCAGGATTGGGAACTCATGTACACCCATGGCGGATTCATGTCAGTGTATGACAAAACCAATACAGTATTGTAAAGTAAAATAAAGTAAAAATAAAAAATTTAAAAAATTATTGCATCAGTCAGCTGGTACAAACTTTCTTTAAATTAACTTTTCCATGGCCACTGAAATCACAGTATCCACAGAGTAAACTGCCCTGCCCACATTGCCACATATTGCCTCTTCTCAGACCCTTTTCTCCTCGTTCTTTCTCCTACCATCCTGCTCTTTTCATCTGTTTGACGGAAGGATGGACTGAATCAGTGGTTCTTTTTTAATTATTAATTTTTTTTGAAGTATAGTTGCTTTACAAAATAAATTTACTTTTTTTTTTTTGCCTCAGACCCTGCAGCACATGGGATCTTAGTTCTCTAACCAGGGATCAAACCTGCAGCCCCAACCTTGGGAGCAGGGTCCTAACCACTGGACCACCAGGGCAGTCCCCCATCAGTGGCTCTTAAAGTGTGGTGGCTGGATGAGCAGCCTCAGCATCACCTGGAAACTTGTGAGGCACAGATTCCCTGGCCCTGCCTGGCTCACTGAGTCAGAAAACCTGGGCTGGGGCTCACGGATCTGAGATTTACCAAGCTCTCNGCGGATTCATGTCAGTGTATGGCAAAACCAATACAGTATTGTAAAGTAAAATAAAGTAAAAATAAAAAATTTAAAAAATTATTGCATCAGTTAGCTGGTACAAACTTTTTTTAAATTAACTTTTCCATGGCCATTGAAATCACAGTATCCACAGAGTAAACTGCCCTGCCCACATTGCCACATATTGCCTCTTCTCAGGTCCTTTTCTCCTCGTTCTTTCTCCTACCATCCTGCTCTTTTCATCTGTTTGAGGGAAGGATGGACTGAATCAGTGGTTCTTTTTTAATTATTAATTTTTATTGAAGTATAGTTGCTTTACAAAATAAATTTACTTTTTTTTGCCTCAGACCCTGCAGCACATGGGATCTTAGTTCTCTAACCAGGGATACAAACCTGCAGCCCCAACCTTGGAAGCACAGAGTCTTAACCACTGGACCACCAGGGAAGTCCCCCATCAGTGGTTCTTAAAGTATGGTAGCTGGATGAGCAGCCTCAGCATCACCTGGAAACTTGTGAGGCACAGATTCTCTAGCCCTGCCTGGCTCACTGAGTCAGAAAACCTGGGCTGGGGCTCACGGATCTGAGATTTACCAAGCTCTCCAGGTGCTCTGAGGCACACCCAAGTTTGAGAATTACCAGACTATGGAACAGAGGTAAATTAATGATTTATGCCTGTAGGAGAATGTTGGAATATTAGCTAAATAATGGCAGGAAGTGAGTTAGCTGTGATATAGCCAGACGTGCTTCACGTAGCATGCCCTGCACATTAGCTTAACTTAGCTTGGCATCTTGGCAAGGGCTGCCCACTGGGCTGTTGCCTGGCCCCTGCCCTGCCATCCAGGGCTTCTGGGCCTCTGCCTGGCCCCTGCCCTGCCATCCAGGGCTTCTGGGCCTCTGCCTGGCTTGCTTTCCAGTGCCTCTTCCTGGCCCTTCATGCACTCTGGCTCCCCTCTAAGCTGAGGCAGACACCAGCCCCTCAGTTTGGTAACACTGTTTTCTAGATAGCCTCCTCCTGCCTGTCACTCTGGATTTTGGTTCTGGATCTCTGAAATCCTGGAAGCCTAGCACCTTGAACATTTAGTTCTCTCTTACAAGCTCATGGAAATGATTCCACAGATGTTCTCATCACTGTAACCTCCCTTGTGTCTTCCCTTTCTGTCTTCCCTGCTGTGGGGCAACTTACATTTTCTTTCTTTTTCTAAATTAAATTTAAAAATTCTTATTATTTGTCCGCACCTTGCAGCGTGTGGTTTATCTTAATTCTCTGACCAGGGATTGAACCCACACCCTCTGCAATGGAAGTGCAGAGTCTTAACTGCTGGACTGCCAGGAAAATCCAAAGTTACATTTTCTTCATCCAACCCTCAGAGCAAAGCAATGGCACCTGGGTTATCTGCTTACTTCATTTGATCCAGGATCCTTTCACCCGTGAGCTCGTTCCAATCAAAATGCAACTCTATGGGGAGTTGCCAAGGCCCTCTGATGAGAAGTTACTGTTTAAAAAGGACAGCTCTTCACCTGGCAACCAGGAGGAGCTTTTGTTACCTTTGAGACTCACAGCAGCATCATCTTCAAAGGTTATTCCTGCTACCAGAGGTAACTTGTGTGAGGAGAGGGCCTGGCTGGTGAGCCTTACCGGCAATCGAGGTATGTTGTTTACTTGCAGTATGAAAGTGAAAACGTCCCCAACTTTTGGCTATATGTGCAAGCCTGGTGGTGTACAGCTGTAAGCCAATGTTCGTCAAAACACGGGGCTTCATTCACTGGCTTGGGAAGCGCCTGGGTGACTGGCTAGAAGATTCTTGCTCATTTGGACTTTCTGAGCGTGAACCCAGAATTCACGTGCTTAGAGAGACTCTGGAAGTAATTTGTTATGCACCCCAAGGTTTGAATATTTGATTTATTTCTAGTACTGATTTATTTCTAGTCAAGATTTATCCCAGAATAAGCCGCGTAGTGTGAGTCATGTTGCAACCAGGCTCAACTGTTGTAAATGCCCCCCTTTTGTAAATGCTTTTTCTTGGCTGTTGGGAAATCAAGGCCAAGTCAGTCTGTGGGCACAAGCAAAGCCCCACTAAAGTCAGTCTTCCACTTTTCCTGTTCTTGCTCTCACCTGTTCCTGCGAGACCCTCAGACCCAGATATTTTGAGAAGCGGGCAAAGGCTGCCTCTTGTAGCTCGTGATCCAGGCATGGCTCTGCTGCTGTTTCCTCTCTGTCCCGGCCTTGCCCTGGCACTGTCCTCCATTCAGCGAGAGACTCCAGAGGTGCCTGGGGTGAGAACACTGGCGCCTGTGTCAAGGTATCGTCTTAACGCAGAGATGGGGAGAATCGTTCCATCTAAAACTTTTCATCTTATTCATCACCAAAGTCCCAAAGCAGAACTGTGTGTGCACAGGGTCTTACAAATTCCCTCGTGAAAATGCTTCCTCCAGCATCTGCCTCCAATTTTTCTTCAGAGAAGCTTAAAAATAGTCCTGGGGATTGGGTAGCTATACACACACACACACTCTCTCTCTTTCACACACACACACACGCCCCTTAGATCTACCAACCCATGCAAATAAACACCTGAAGAGTGCATGAAATTGTCAAGAATCCAGGCTCCAGATTCCAGTTCAGACTAAACCAGGACAACTGGTATCTAGGTACATGCAGAACACAAAGACTCTGACCTTAGTTTTCCCTGTCCACTGTCCACTAGTGTAGCCAGGACTCCAGTAGCCACAGAGTTCTCTTTCCTTCCTACACAGGCCCCTCGCAATTGAGAACAGCTGGTAATTTTGCTCTGCAAATTCAGAGCCACCCAGGAAGGTTGATCATAGGGTTCTGAGCACAGATGGCCTCTTTGGAGCCCTTTGATGATCAAGTTTGCACTACCAGAGAAGAGATACTTTTTGGAGATATTTCTGTGGTTAAAAGGGGGAGTTTGAGTGGGACTTTTAAAAATATTAAATAAAAATGTAATTATAAGAATTTGTTTTCATCTCATAGCTAAATGCTTTGGAGTCTGTGTCTTTCACTCACAGGGTGTTTGTTTTGTTTTCAACTTGGTGTTTTAACACTTGGTTCTTCTCTGGTAAATTCTCTTTTCATCTTTATCCTCTTACAAATATTTTCTAATTTTCCTCTTTATGGCTTCTTAGATACGCCCATCATTTAAAAGTGGACACTGAATTTCCAAATACATGGGGTCTTTAAAATATCTATGGTATTAATTTTTCATTTTGATATTAATTTCTCATTTAAATGCTTTCTCCTTTGCAATCACTGTCTGCAATCAGTCTTCCAACTTTACTGAGTTAGATCAAAGCCCTTTAGCTAAGTCAATGATCTCTTTTAGTAAATCTCACATTGCACTTGAAAATATATGGGTTATTTTCAAGTATCTTTTGCTATTGATTTCTTTTTTTCCGAGGAACAATACTGATTTCTTTTCTTTTTTTTTTTTTTCCATACTGATTTCTAACATAATTCCACAGTGATAAGAGGACAGACTCTCTGATTTCAATATCTTTAGACCATGAAATTTTTCTGTCTTGGTTTTATGTCCCTAGATATGTTCCAGTGTCTCCTAGTTTATAGTATATGGAAACTTGGATAACTCGTATCCTACTGCTGTGTGAAAATTGTATAAATTTTAATTATGTTGAATTGGTTCACAGTGTTTTCAGGTCTACTATATCTTTCTACTTTTCTGTATATTCATTCTATTAATTTTTGAGAGTTTGGTATTAAAACTACAACTAAAAATCTACTTAAAATATTTATCTTCTTGAAATAATTGTAATATATAGTAGAATTATATGTAACTTTGTTCTGTGTTTTCCAAGTCTCCTGTAAGTATGTTATCATACTTTCATTTAAAAATCTACAAACAAACAAAAAACACTTGGTTCTTTAGCCCTGGGACAATAATCCATCTGATAGAATCACATCATCATATACTGGACCAGAGGGACAGCCTACCTTTCGTGGAGCTGGTGTCTGAGAGAATCTCAAGCTGTCCTTCAGTTTGGCTGCCTAGCGGGTTCTGTAGGGATCTGGACAAGCTTCATTATCCAGTGAATTCTGCTGCTGTCTTTCCTATTGTATCTAAAAGGAGGATCATGGCTTTCTCTGAAAGTTATCTCAATGATTTTGTTAGGAAGGGAAGGAAAAAGAGAAATGACTCTAAAATGGATCTAATGTGGGCTTAATTTCAAAAGGTCACAATACAGTGGCCTTCAGATGCCCAGTTGAATGCAAGCTCAACCCCTCATAGGCAGCATCCAGATAGGGAATCATGCAGAGTTGTCTGATGCTTGCGCGTCTTGATCAAATGAAAGATAAGGATTGGGGTGCAATGAGGAGGCACCTTGGATGGATTTCTTCAGAGAGAAATGCTATTCTGTTGTGAGCCCCACTCCTCTGCAGGGAGAGGGGAAGGAACTTCCATTTCAAGGCTAGCAAGGGCACTCCCAGGGGACTCCCTGGCAAGCTTGACCTGTTCTCTTTGCACTTGGGAAAACACAGGGGAAGGATCTATGTTCATAAGTGAGAGAACGCAAGTGCGGTGGCTCAGAATTGAGGTGGTTATGTTGCAGTGAACTTGCAGGAATTCCCATGGGCCAGGAAGAAAGAATTGCCTTGGATCTGCCTGAGTTTTACCCAAGATGGTTTTTGCTAGAAGGAAGGGCACACCAACAGTGAGGGTATGTGTGGGGTGGACCCCCAGGAAAGCAGAAGCCATCAAAGGCGGCGGGTGGGTGGGG
>SJYA01001948.1:1353073-1393612 GCA_006410615.1 Neotragus moschatus | reverse complement strand
TGGGGTGGGGGGGTGGAATAGGGGCATAAATGAAAGCTGCCAAATAGAGGAAGGCCGCATCCTTTAGCTTGTGGGATTACAATCGTAGTCCCCTAGGAGGGACTCTTCCCCAGGTCTTCAGAAGAAAGAGCAAGCGTTAAACAGCTGCCAGTCTAACTGAGGGAGGAGCCAATTTCTGGAAGGAATTTCCAGTTCCTTACCACACTTCCTCCCTGGATGGGGGATGGGGAGAGATGGAGCCGTAAGTGCCCTGCCCAACAGCTTCTTTGTGAAAATTAGGGGAAAGAAGGAAATGGCACCCCACTCCAGTATTCTTGCCTGGAGAATCCCATGGACAGAGGAACCTGGCAGGCTATAGTTCATGTGTTTGCAAGAGTCGGACATGACTTAGCAACTAACCCACCAAACACCATGAATATGGATGGTGGCCCTCCCCCTTGGCATTGTTCAGCACTCCGTTTGTACACTTGGTAAGTGTTGATCCTGAGACAAAATTGTAAGAAAACCCGTTTGACCAGGGGGGTGGGGGAGGGGAAGAAGTGTATTTGGTGTATTTCATGCTAAATCAAGTTAGAAGTTTTAATTAATATCTTAGACTGAACATCACTGGGTTGATTTGGATTTGCAATTTATGGACACTGGGAGAGGGTATAATCCAAGGAACAGGAAAATTTTCATCCAGGGGCAGGGAAATAGTATGCTCATGAAATTAATTTTTTAAAGGTCATGAGGTGACAAAAAGTTTTGATTGCAGTTCAGTTTGTGCCTGTTTAACATATGCAAAAGAGACTTAGTGACTAAAACAGCAGCAACAACATATAAGGGAGGCAGAAAGCAGAGACTGAAATATTAAGTGGGTTGAATTGAATGATTGGACCTCACACATTTGAACAGTTGTCTATACTGGAAAAATATAGCAAACAGGTTTAATTCATGTAGCAGGACTTTAAGTTGAAGAGTTACAAGCAATCAAGGAGGATTTTGGGAAGGCAATGAAGAAAGATAAACTTGAACCCCTGAAAAGAGCCCAACTGATGTTGCTGGGAGAGCGATGATGAGGTTCTCTAGGGAATAGAATTGTCACACTAAGCGTGACAAATACCATGGCTCAATGCTGCCATCCTCATTGTGGGAACTGGTGGCTGGATAGATTCAGTTTGGTAGAGGACTATAGGGAAAAGTGGAAGGAGAATGTAAGTGCTGGCCCTTAGGTCCTTTGCTGCTGGCAACCAGATGCTGAGATCCCTTATAAATACCAGTTACATGGCTAACCTAATTAGAGTCCTTACCCAAGACATCAAGATTAAGGCCAGGTGCTTGGCTGGGTCTGTCCAGAGTTCACTACCTAGCACTGGTTTATGATGTCTGAAGACATAAACATGTTTATTTATTTTTGGTTGCTCTCGGTCTTCAATGCTGGACGTGGGCTTTCTGGTGTTGCTGTGCGTGGGGGCTACTCTCTAGTTGTGGCTTCTCATTGCAGTGGCTTCTCTTGTGGTGAGGCATAGGGTCTAGGGTCCGTGGGCTTCAGTAATTGTGGTGTCTGGGCTTAGCTGCGCTGTGGCATATGGCATCTCCCTGGTCCAGGACTCAAACCTGTGTCCCCTGCATTGGCTGGTAGACTCAACCATGGAACCACCAGGAAGTCCTGGAGACATCTTTTAATGCTCCAGTCTTTGGAAGGGCTTCCCAGGTGGCACGGTGGTAAAGAATCCACCTGCCAATGCAGGAGACGCAAGAGACCTGGGTTTGAGCCCTCTGAAAAGAAGATCCCCTGGAGTAGGAAATGGCAGCCCACTCCAGTATTCTTGCCTGGAAGATTGCCTGGATGGAGGAACCTGGCAGGCTACAAGTCCATGGGGTTACAAAGAGTGAGACACGGCTGAGCACACATGTAGTCTTTGGAAACAATAAAAGGAATTAGCTGAGAACAAAAACTTAGCTACAGATGAATGTTACACAGTTTGCTTTAAAAAGAAGAGTATTCTATGCATGTCAATAATAAATATATGTTATAGATTTTTTCGCTTAAATTTCAATTCCTTCTAGAGGTTTTGGCCAATTCTTCTAGCCATGAGTGGCTAATCTCAGATTTGATTCTAGCCCCCTTTTTCCAAACCCTGTCATTCTGGTCCTGGTCTGTGTTCACTGCTGGAATTTCACATTGGTGTTTACCTCTTGAGGCCACTGTGCTGCAACGCGTTCCCATGCAGCTCCTCTAGTCTTGACTTTCCCTGGCCTTTCTCCTGCTGGGCTTGATTTTGTTCACATACCCTCTGCATGGCCTCTGAAGACTTGTTATTAGGCACATCTTCATAAAAGCCAAATCTTCAGCCTTCAGGCCTTGAAAAAATTGTTTCTCAGCCTTTCACCAATCATGGAATACCAAGCAGATGATGTTTTTTGTTTTCCACGTCAACAAACTGGAATGGATATGGAGCCCCAGTGGAGGCTGCAGGGGTGCGGGGGCTTGGGACTCCAGTCGCTTGGAGATCAAGGGACCAGTGTCTTGGGACTGTGCGGTCATCTGCTCTGGTAGAGCCTGCCTTGGTCACATGGCGTGAGGTTAATGTCTGTACTGGCTTCCCAGCCCTTTCTGGGCCTGGTCATCTCTTTGACTACACTGGGCTCTGCTGTCCTGCTTCGTTCAGCTTGGCCTCTCAGCCACCTCTGGCTTCACACCACCTACACCTCTTCTACTCTGAGTGTGGACCTCGGACCACCAGCGCAGATGTCACCCGAGAGCTTGTTAGTCATGCGGAGTCTCAGGTGACACTCAGACCTAATGACCAGAAACCTGTATTGTTGTTCCTGCCCTTTAGGTCCCATACCTACATGCATGTTAAGTCGCTTCGATTGTGTCTGACTCTGTGCGACCCTATGGGCTCCTCTGTCCATGAGACTTTCCAGGCAAGAACCCTGGAGTGGCTTGCCGTACCCTCCTCTAGGAGATCTTCCCGACCTAGGGATCAAATCCGTGCCTCTTACATCTTCCGTGTGGGCAGGCGGGCTCTTGACCACTAGCCCCACCCGGCAAGCTCCTCACATACCTACAGTTTATTCTAATTGCCTTTCCCCATTTGTCCGTTGGTATGTTTATCTTCTCTAGAAACAGAGCAATCCTGGTTCTCTTTGAGAAAGAAAAGCGTTCAGTAGGAAACAGGAACGTGAGTCTTCCTTTAAGAAAGAGATCAGTTTTAATAGGAAAACTCTAAAGGAGACACTCAAATGATTTATTCTAGCACCACTTGTAAGTTGCTTTCTTTTCTGTTTGCTAATAAGAAGAACCAAAGGAGCTGGTATATTTTTGACCTTCAAGAGTTAAATATTTACTCATTGAACAGATGGAGGCAAGGCCTTGACTGAACTTGGTTTTACTACTCTAGGTGGTAAAGTTCTTTGCCCTTTAGTGAAGGACTCTCTTGATGTCAGATTTTTAGTCATCTGATCTGTAAACTTACCATATGTTTATGCCCCTCAGGAACCATGAAGTATGTTTCAGATAATTATGAGAAGTCACAACACTTGACTGGTGTAGGAGATAATAATGGTTAACTGTGCTTGGTAGTCAAATCAGATATAATTGAATTTAAAATAAACCCTCCCGAGAATTTTAAATTCTGTTCTTGCCAAAAGCTAAGTTCCCTGTTCTAACACTCTAAAAACCATGTTCTAATTTCTGGTATGTGAAATACCAGTCCTCTGTCTTTCCTTCTGTAGTGGTTAAAATAACATCAAAACACAAGGCAAAGCTCTGTTTATTCTTTACTTCTACATGCTCAGCACACTGATCCTGTCATCTCTGGCNCTTGCCAAAAGCTAAGTTCCCTGTTCTAACACTCTAAAAACCATGTTCTAATTTCTGGTATGTGAAATACCAGTCCTCTGTCTTTCCTTCTGTAGTGGTTAAAATAACATCAAAACACAAGGCAAAGCTCTGTTTATTCTTTACTTCTACATGCTCAGCACACTGATCCTGTCATCTCTGGCAGGAAAAAATACCTTTGAGATGGAGCATTGTTCAGAAGACTGTCCCTCTTGCCACCGAACAGATGCTTAATTTATATCTTGCTGTTTCCCTTTATAAACTTTCTTCTCTATTCAGAACCACTGTTTTAGAGCCAAATTCTGCTATGACTGATAGAAATGATGTTTGTGGCTAAAGAAATGCCATGTTATTTTAAAATATTCAATGAATAACCTCGCCCTCCTAGATGACTTAAGTTACTCTGTAAGGGGGATTCTATAGATAAGTACCAGGATACTGTTGAATGAGGACACGTGACCTTAGGGCTAGCATGGCCATTTCGAAGGAAACCAGATGTAGATTTGAGCCTGGGTTGGACATGCCTGTATTGCATGGAAAGTCAGTGTCATGAGCCTTCCATCTGAAACATTTGTCAGTCTCTTTTTAAAAAGTTGGGGCATCTATTGCTCCTTAAGGTTTTAGACTTCCATTGTTACTGAGATATGAGTGGTTATGGATACAATGGTTCTTTTTTCCCTCCCTTCTTTGTAAGTAATATAGCTTAGTGGGAAGAAGAAGGAGTTTGGGCCAAACATCTGGCTTGAGATCTTAGCTCAGACACTTAGGTGGTGTGGTACTGGGATTATTATTTAACCTGTGTGCCTCATGTGTTCAATGAAATAAAAGCAAGGCTTCTGTGAGGATTAAATAAGGTAACACGTATAAGGACCGAGAACTCTGCCAGGCATTCCTGAGAGCTCAGTATTTTTTCTTCATCTCCCTTTCATCTGCCTCTCTCCTCCTGTTTCTTGGCACATGGATATCTATTTACATATTGTTAAAGTACAGTTGATTTACAATATTATATTAATTTCAGGCGTAACGCCTCAGTTCAGTTCAGTTCATTTCAATCGCTCAGTCATATCTGACTCTGCAACCCCATGAATTGCAGCACACCAGGCCTCCCTGTCCATCACCAACTCCCAGAGTTCANAAGGCGATGGCAGCCCACTTCAGTACTCTTGCCTGGAAAATCCCTTGGATGGAGGAGCCTGGTAGGCTGCAGTCCATGGGGTCGCGAAGAGTCGGACACAACTGAGCGACTTCACTTTCACTTTTCACTTTCATGCATCGGAGAAGGAAATGGCAATCCACTCCAGTGTCCTTGCCTGGAGAATCCCAGGGAGGGGGGAGCCTGGTGGGCTACCATCTATGGGGTTGCAAAGAGTCGGGCACAACTGAAGTGACTTAGCAGCAGCAGCAGCAGCAAGTTGTTACAAAATAGTATCTATATAATATATGTATATCTTGTGCTGTTCAATATATCCCTGTAGCTTATCTATTTTATACATAGTAGCTTATACCTCTTAATCTTCCATCCCTCTCTTTGCTCCTTGTCCCTTGCCTCTCTCCATGGGTAACCGCTAGTTTGTTCTCTCTGTGGGTGAGTCTGATTGTGTTTTGGTACAGACATTTGTTTAATTTTTTAGATTCCACATATAAGTGATATCACAGTAATTTCCTTTCTTTGTCTGACTCATTTCACTGAGCTTAACACCCTCCAGGTCCATCCAGGCACATGGATAGTTTAAGAGTGGAGAAGATTGGGGGTTGGAAGTGCAAGAGGAAGAAAGGAGAATAACCAGTGGATGTATGCATATATTTTAATAAGAGCAGTATGAAAGTAAAAATAAAATAAGACAAGAAAGTCAAACTTGAGGGAGTGTCTGAAGCAATGGGCTGCTGGACCTGGTTGGATTGGGAAAGTTACAGAGATAGAAAGAATCTATCCCAGTAGGAGGTAAAGAAGAGACCCAGGCTGTGGAAGCCTTAGTGACGAGAAGGTTGGTGAAATGGGAGTGAGACCTTGAGGGGACTGGAAGGATCAACCAGTATGCTTGGGGAGGAAGAGATGGAATATGAGATTTACAAGATGCTGGCAGAATGGAGAGCCCAGCCATGAGATGGCTGAAGTGGTGAGAATCGAAGGATCTGTGAAGCCAGGATATTGGATGGGTATGTTGCTCTGATCATGATGGAATCAAGGATAATAACAGCACCGAATTGCAGAGCAGAACTTTGGCATCTGATATTGTCCTCAGGAAATGAAGCGATGGAAAAAGAGGCCTGATGTCAGTGAAAAGGGGAGGAGACAGGTGTAGCCTGTGTGTGAGGAAGGCTATACTTACTATTATTGCTTCTCCTGTCACTACTGGATGAGTGTGCTACTGTTACACCCAGGCCAACTCTCAGAAAATGGTATGTGTTTTGTGGTCCGAAAGTATTGGTTGGGGAGCTAGGAGAATTTTAATGTGCCCCTTCTGCCTGGTAGTTCCACTGTCCTCGGGCAGTTCACAGTATGCTCCAGCCACGTTGAGCTTGCTTTTCTTAAATGTTAGCTGTTTGTTTCCCATTTTTTCAAAGTCACAAACAATTCTGTGCTGAACTTCTTCACGCGTAACTGACATTTGTTACCAGGCTCTCTGTGGTGGTTAGACCCTAGGATAACACCCATAATCTGCAGTCCTGGTGTTTGTCCTGGTATTAAATCTGGTACTTACTTATGGCTTTGTGTAATTCCCTTAAGCAGGGCCTGTGACTTAGTTCTAACCAATAGGATATGATAATGGTGATGGGATGTTATTATGTCGTGTGTGTCAGCTTGCTAGCTGACTCATTCTAGAGACTTTCTCCCTGGCTGGGTTTGAAAGAGTAAGTGGCTGTGTTTGGAGGACCATGTGGCATAGAGCTACGGAAGTCTTTCATTCAAAAGCCAAGAGACTCTTCTCCAGTTGAGCCTCTGGAAGAAAACTGTCTGATTGACACCTTGATTAAAATCTTGCAGAGGACCCAGGCACACCTTGCTTAGACTCTCAACCCACAGAAACTGAGATAAGAGATATGTATTGTAAGCTGCCCAGTTTGTGGTAATTTGTCATGCAGCAGTAGAAAACTAATATTCTCTGTAATAACTACTTTGCAGATATTATCTCAATTGATTTTCACAACAGCCTTAGCAAGTTTATGATATTATTCCAATGTTTATAAATGAGGATTCTGAGGTTCAGAGAAGTTGAGAAATATGCCCAGAGCCACACAGCAGGTGATGAGTAGGAACTAAAAAAAAAAAAAAAGCCAGAGCTTATGACTTCTTTTTTTTTTTTTTTTTTTTTTTACAATTGGAGTACAATTGCTTTACAATGTCATATTTTTCTGCTGTACAACAGTGTGGATCAGCTATGCTGTGCTGTGCTTAGTTGCTCAGTTGTGTCTGACTCTTTGTGACCCCAGGACTGTATGGCCTACCAGGCTCCATGCCTTTGTAGATGGGAATTCTCCATGTAAGAATAAGAAGGGGGTTGCCATGCCCTCCTCCAGGGGATCTTCTTGACTGGGGAGTCAAACCAGGGACCTCCTGCATTGCAGGTGACTTCTTTCCCAGCTGAATTGCCAGGGATGTCCGTGAATCAGCTCTATGTATGTATATATAGCTCTTTCCTCTGGAGCCTTCTCCCCTCATATCCCAGCCCTCTAGGTCATCACAGAGCACAGAGCTGAGCTCCCTGTGCTGTACAGCAGCTTCCCACTCGAGCCCATGGTCTGAACCTGCCTTTAATAACATTTCTAGATTCTTGGTTGTGGAGACATAGCTCTGACCTTTCAGAGAGTGATTTTCTTTATTTTAAATCAGTTTACAGTTTTACCAACAGTGGATAAGGGAAAGTATTTCTCGACGTTCTTGCCAGTATTGGCTGTATATTTTTAAAGTGATAAAGGTACAAGTAAGTAAAATCACCATTTCTAAAACTTGTTCTTCTTTAAATATGCCTTCAGATTTTTTTTTTTTCTAGCTGTATTTTCTCTTTAGTGAGCAGTCCATGTTTAGGCAATACTCTCTTGGGCTATTATGGTATGAGAGGGGAGCTAATGAGTGATTTGTCTCCAATTCTTGTCTTTTCAAGTAAGAAATAAGTTTTAAATTATGTTAAACTCTTAGTGAAATGGCCGCACAGAGAACTGACATCGAATGGCATTTTGAAGCCTAAATGACCTGTCCATTTGTGGACGATATCCTGATTATACACCCCAGACTATCAAAGCACCTAAGAAGAACTCATTCCTGTCTCAAGAAGGGGAATGCTCATACTTCTGTGAATCTTAGTCACTTATTTTTTTTAAAGCCAATTTATTTGTTTATTTTTAATATAGGTAACCATTTTTCTTGTTTTGGCCAAGCTGTGTGGCACGTGGGATCTTCGTTCCCAAACCAGGGATCGAACCCCCATCCCCTTCACTGCAAGGTGGCTTCTTAACCAGTGGACCGGCAAGGAAGTCCCATTAGTCACTTAGTGTATATTTTCTGTGTGCTTGGGTGAATGAACTCTGGAGCTCTGCAATTAATATTTCTTCTCTGTGACTTCCTGAAAAACATCATCCCACAAGTTGTACTTCACCCAGTACTGTTGGCATATGCAAATAAAACAACTTAATAGCAATTAAATTAAGGTAACTTTTTTTTTGATGAATTTCAATCTGTCTTTTCCCTTGAGGGAACCCTACAGAGTTAGAAGTTTTGCAAGTGTATCCAAGGAGGAGATTCTAAATGACTGATTTCTGTGGTAATTTTTTTCACTGCATTTTTATTAGTGAGCAGATGCTTTCTCTTTCTGAACAAGGACAAAGAAATCAATTCAGTTCAAGAAATTACAAATTTCAGACCCTTCTTAATGAGAATGGAAATAGTTTGATTATGAAGACACTCATGTTTGTGGTGCAGCAATTGATGCTAAATTTAATGGGAGAAATAATTAGGCTTGTAATGCACAGATTTTCCTAAACCTTTTTAAACAGAGCATTCAGTCACTAGCCAGTTAATTAATGGCTAATTAATGGTTGCTGGAAAGACTTATCATGAATTTTGAAAGTTGAGTTTAGTCTGTTTCTAATATTGTGTTAGTTTCTGGTACTGCATAGTGATTCAGGTATTTTCTTTTTCACATTCTTTTCCCATTGTAGTTTATTATAAGGTGCTGAATATAATTTCCTGTGCTATCCAGCAGGAGCTTGCTGTTTTCTGTTTTCTATCTGTGGTGTGTACCTGCTAATCCCAGACTCCTAATTTATCCCTCCCCTTCCCTTTTCCCTTTTAATCTTAAATTTGTTTTCTGTGTCTGTTGATCTGTTTCTGTTTTGTAAATAAGTTCATTTGTATCATTTTTTTTAAAGATTCTATACGTGAGTGATATCATATAACACTTGTCTTTCTCTGACTTACTTTACTCAGTGTGACATTCTCTAGGTCCATCCATGTTTCTGCAAATGGCATTATTTCATTCTTTTTTATGGCTGAACAGTATTCCATGGTGTGTGTGTGTGTGTGTGTGTGTGTGTGTATGTGTGTGTACCACATCTTCTTTATCTGTTCATGGACACGTAGTGTCACAATGCTTTTGAAATCAGAAGTCTAGCATTTGTAATTACAGTATGAACATATCTGTGAAAACAAACCTCGCCTCCCCAGTGCGCAGAATGTCTCATGACTGAGCTATCTCCATACCTCTCCAACTCCTTCAATGGACTGGCTCTTCGCATTGATGATGAAGAGGAAGTTGATGATGACCGATAATGATAGCTATACCTTATTCAGAGTTTATCATGCGCCAGGAGTGCCATCTCCTTTAATCTTCACCACAGCCCTGTGAATAAGAGTTATTATTCTCCTCATGTTACAGATGAGGAATCCAAGACTCAGAGAAATTAGGTTATTCAAGGTCACATGGATAATGTGTCCCACAAAGGATTCAGATTTAGGTATGCTTGACTCCAAAGACTTTGCTAGACCAAGTCATGTAACTTCACAACCTTGTATTAGTTTTTGAGCTGCTCAACAGGACTGAATCTCACATCTTGATTCTAGGGACATAGCCAAGATAGGATCACAGACAAAGACCTTTTTATTACCCTCTGCCTTGTCAGGATCACTTTTCAGGCATTTCTCTGATGCCTGAAGAGACAACATTGTTTGTAACTCTGTCAAAATCCTTATGACTTGAAGGTACCCTGTTTTTATCCCAAGTATATTCGGCTTCTTAGATGCTAGAGGTGACTTTCCATGACTCAAAAAGTCCTCTTACTTGGAAAGATGATAAATTACCTAGCTGTGAACCTGGTAAAGCTACTTGGAAAGTTTACCCCAGGAGCGCACACCTCTCAACAATGAAAGAACGGCTTTCTCTGCCTCCAAAGCCCACCATGGGAACTGTCCATGGTGGTTCCTTGGGGGCGGACTTTCCGGCGTTAGACATGAGCTGACTTTCTAGCTAGGCCTCTCCTTCTTTCTCCCCTTTCCCTCTCTCCCTTCTTTTCTCTTTTCTTCTCCCTCCCTTTATGTTTTTAAGAATTAGGGAGATGTCATAGGAAAAATATGTATATCTAACCAACTTGTCCCCTTACAGTTCAAATTTTGAGATTCAAATTTTCTGATGATTAGAAATAAGAATATATTTATCACATGTTAGGACAATAAAAGAATGCTCTTTTAGGAGAAAAATCATAGGTTATCTACCACATATCGAAAAAAAGTGGTGTCTTTAGATTAAATGTCTGTATTGTTCATCTTTAAATCTCAGGAATATAGATCATTATGGTTACAGGCCTACTTTGATGGGATTTCTGAATATATGGACCAGTCTTTAAGGAGCAAAAGAAGCCACCTTGTTGTGGTAGACTGTATTACTGTTTATCTATAATTTTTGTGCTTCTCTCTGTGATATCTTTGTCAATGGGGAGATTATATGTCCCTGGCCTGTTGAACTCAGAAGTGGCTGTGAGATTTGCTTTGGCCTGTCTAACATGGGCCTCTTTTGAGCAGAGGCTATGAGAGACAGCATGTGTGGTTCTGTTCCACAGTGAGACCTCCCCATTAGACTGAGTCTCAAAGTTCTATTAATTGGGTCAAAACAATGGCTGACCCTCACTTGGCAAGTAGAATAAGGGAGAAACAAGGTTCCTTCTTGTTGTAAGCCACCGAGGTGTTTAGAGCTGTTTACTGCCCTGGTATAATCTTCCCTGTCATCACTGATACATACCCACTCTCATCTGCCACTGCAAAAGTCTCTAGGGAAGAGGCAGCCACAAAATAAATTTCTAGTGATGATAAACAGTAGACTTTGAATTTAAAATAATAAAACCCATATGGAATACAAATTCTCAACATTCTTTTCTCTCTTGCAGACTAGAACCAAGCATTCTTTCCATGCTTGGATATTTCTGATAACCCTTCAGGCTAGCCTCTGGGATGCCTGTATTTCTTAGTGTAGACTGCCATAATGAAATGCCATTGGTTAGATGGCTTGAACAACATTAATGGAGCCTAGTATGTCAAGGAAGAGCTGGTACAGGTGGCTGTGAAAATTTTAGTCACCATGTGAGAGCCAGTTTTGACCCCTGGGTCAGGAAGATCCTCTGGAGAAGGGAATGGGAACCCACTCCAGTACTCTTGCCTGGAAAACTCTATGGACAGAGGACCATCTCACATAGTTACTATACATAAAATATCCCTTTCAAAAGCAACGAAGTTGCCTAACTTTGAAATGAAAGTCTAATTGTACCTAGTACTAACCTAAAATTAAAGCAATTCCCTGTTTTCTTTTCCACTGTGTTCGCTTTGTTAAACTGAGTGAAAGTTTCAGGTCTTATATAGGGTTCCCTTGGAAACAGATTCTGAGACAAGGAGTTGAATGCAAAAGGATTTGCATTTGGGGGGGTTGTCTTGGGACACATACTTGTAAGCACGGAGGAAGGCAAGACCGTTTAGAGTCAGAAGCTAACCAGCAACGTAGTTACGGCTGAGGCTTCAGCTCTGTCTTTGTGGATTCCTAGAGGTGGGAAGGCCTTTTGTAACTGTCTCACATGGAGGCAAAGGCTCTGGCCTTCAGACTTGCAGCAACCAGTCACGGCTGAGGGCTGCCCGCTGGGCAGCAGCATAGCCTTGTGCAAGGCACAGCAAACCTTGCCCTTGTGGCTGGGGACAGTGTTCAGTGACGGCCACAGCCGGGAGTTGCCGGTGGCTGGTATTAGCAGATGGGGGAATAAGGGCAGAGATGCTTGGGGAAATGGCCTCCAAGAGGAGGTCTGGGTGGGGCGCTGTTGAGCCCATGGCAACCAGTGCTTGCACTGTTCCTATCGACTTGCTTCTTACAGTAAGTTTGCCCCACTTCAAAGCAGCTTTCATGGGATTCTGCTTGGTCTTGTGTTCCAGGGAGTGGGGGTAAGTGGAGTTATCCCCATTTCATCCTTTGGTCTCCTGAACCCATGAATCCTACCAACTGAGACATGGCTTCATACAGCGGTCATTGATTGGGAGTGGCACTCAACCCTTTTCGGTTTATTATCTCTAAATTGGTGCCTCAGCTGTGACTTTAAGAGACCCTTCTGCCGCTCAAGCTGATGGCTTCTGGTGGCATGTAGAGTGGTAAGACCGATGGGTGCCACCCACAGTCATGTTCCCATTGTTCTACCTTCTTTTCGGAAGGGTCTGTCCATCGTTCTGAGGCAAAATTATGTGGCATTTTAACGCTCTGGTGGATCAAATCCTCAGCAAGTCCTTGGCTGGTGATTCTGGGCCACGGCTCTGCAGAAAGCAAAGACAAACTTATGTCTGAAATAGTCCATCAATACCACTTGCTGCCTCTCTCCAAGGGGGAGAATAGTTGTTCTCTGTGAGAGATAGTTTCTGTTCAAGGGCCTTAGCTGTGCTGCTGGCTGGTTGGACATTCAGCTCTGGTAAACAGAAGTCCGTGCTTCTGGGCGTAACCTCTCCTGACCAGCAGGACTGTCATTCATGAGTCCATTGCATCAGCACTGGGATGGGTGATGCTGGAGGCTGGCCGATGACCCTTGTCCAGTCATTCTGTCTGATAGTTTAGTTTCTTTTCCACTGTGGACAGTCTCCATCATGTATCAGCATATGCTACATTGATACATTTTTCCATTCCCACAAGCCCATATGTCTCTTTCTGAGCTCTTCTGATCCTGCTATTCGAATTGCTCTCTTTCAAGTTTCCTGACCAGCCAGTCAAGCTGTGGCCACTCCCGATGAATTTGTACATGTTCTTACCCCAGATCTCTTCTCTATCCACATACAGTAGGCAACTGGGCACATTGTTTGGCATGCTGTGCCATGAGAGGGCTTCCCTGTCTTTCAGAGCCATTACTAAGTGGTGTCATAAGTCAGCAGCAGACTCACATCAACATGTTAAGCTGTATTAGTCCACTCAGTTTTGCCCTAATGAATGACCACAAACTGGGCAGCTCAGACAACAGAAACTTAGTTGTCACAGTTTTGGAGGCTGGAAGTCGGAGACCAGGGTGCCAGTGTGGTCAGGCGCAGGTGAAGGCTCTCTGGCTTACAGACAGTTGCTTTCCTGCTTTGTCACAGGGCCGAGAGAAAGAGAGGAAGTACGATCTCTGGTGTCTCTTCTCTTAACGGCACCAGTCCCATCATGGGGGCCCTAACTTCGTGCATGTACGCACGCTAAGTCACTTTAGTCATGTCCAACTCTTTGTGACCCCGTGGACTGTAGCTCACTAGGCTCCTCTGTCTATGGGATTCTCTAGGCAAGAATTACTGGAGTGGTTTGCCACGTCCTCCTCCAGGGGATCTACCCAGCCCAGGGATTGAACCTTTGTCTCTTGTACCTCCTGCACTGGCAGGAGGGTTCTTTACCACTAGAGCTACCTGGGAAGCCCTTCATGATATCATCTAAATCTAGTTACTTCTTGGGAATTCCCTGGCGGTCCAGTAGTTAAGAATCTGCCTTGCAGTGCAGGGGATACAAGTTCAATCCCTGCTATAGGAACTAAGATCCCACCCACCTGCTATGGAACAGCCAAGCCCATACGCCACAACTACTGAGCCCACACATCACTACTAGAGTCTCCACATCGCAACTAGGACCCAAGGCCGCCAAATACGTTAAAGAATAAATAACTCAACAGATCTAGTTACTCCTCCAAGGCCTCATCTCTAAATACCATCACACTGGGGCTTGAATACATAAATTTGGGGGAGGGAACAATTCAGTCCATAGCACCAGCCAACCCATCCAAGAACTAAGACTAGCCTGTTTCCCTCCCCTTTCACCTGGTAATGTGGCTCCCCTCTTCCTCCATGTAGCCATAAACATGAACTGAAGTAGAGGGACTCAGGGCCTTCTGCTTCTGCCATTGCCTTGTAGCCTCAGGCTCTGGTTTGCCTGGTCTTTTCCCCTTAGGATGCATTGCTCACCTTTGACAGAACCTGTTTCATGATGGGCAGCTCTGGCTGTGTGCTCACTTGCTGTTCCATGCTCCAGCTCTACTAAGATAAGATACTCTGACCCACTTAAGGCCTAATAGCAGGCAAGTAGCTGCTTTTGAATTGTGCATAGTGTATGTATTACCCATAATGATGACAAATGACTTTTCTAAAAGTAATTTAATGATTCAGAAAATGGCTTCCCATTACCATCAAGATAAAATCTTCACTGCCTCTGCCCAGAGAATCCAAGATCCTCAAAGACCCAGCTCCTGCCAACTCTGGGTCCTCGTCACACATGCAGATGTAGAGCTGTGTTCTAGCCCTACAGTTTCCACTAAATCCACACACTTATGAGTCAGGGTGCTGGCAGGAAGTAGATGAGACACACAAGAGCAGTAATTGAAGAGTTTACTAGACTATTTACAAAGGTGCAGACAGGGCGAGGGGAAACAAGAATGGAAGGTCATTACACTTCTAGGGCTGGAGGGGCCAATGGGAGGGAGCTGTTCCCAGGACCTAGATGAGCTGGGTCATCTCAGGGCTAGAGCTGTGGCCTCGCTGCTGCTGGGCAGGGAGGGAGCTGCGGGCTAAAGATGGGAACTGTCTCCCACTTCCCTCCATCCTGCACCTGGTGTATCCTGTTTGGCCGAACTCAGTTAGAAGCCAGCAGGCAAGGGAACTCTGAAGGTGCACTCTGCAGAGGCCAGTCTCAGGCACAGAGCAAGATAGACAGGGGTAGAGAGTGGCTCTGGAGAGGCAAACAATATGAGCATACCCATCACACCTTCATCAATGAACCCCTGCACTTACTTGCTTTTCCTTCTGTTTGCAAGGCTTACATGGGACTTCCCTGGCGGTCCAGTGGCTAAGACTCTGTGCTCCCAGTGCAGGGGGTACAGGTTTGGTCCCTGGTCAGGAAACTAGATCCCAGATGTGACAACTAAGAGTTTGCATGCCACAACTAAGACCCGGTGCAGCCAAATAAATAAATAATTATCTTTTTTAAAAAGAAAGGGAAACAAGAAAGGCTTACCTGACCCTCTCCCTTTTCCTGTACCTTGTTCACATAATAACTCGTTCTCAACCATCAAGACTCACGTCCTACCTTTCAATTCAAGTAGTATCCTGTGTAGATTTCAATCTCACATGAAGCACACGGCACTGTAGTTGTTTACTACCCATCTGTCTCCCTGACCAACCTGGGCGTTCATCCAGCACAGCAGCTGGACCTTTTGTATCTTCTAATCCTGGAGCCCAGCACTGAGCCTGCACCTAGGGGTTGCTCAACAGTTATATATTGACGAGTCTCTTTATATTTCCGAGAGTAGCAGGCCCTTTCTTCTTGCAGCTCTTTTAAGAGTAAACTGGAATAGCTTTGTTACTTAAGAGGAAAAACAATCCCTTGATTTCCATATTGTTATGAAGTTTTAAAAACTGTTTCCTAGTCAGGGAACAAAGCCACTCACGCAGTGTCCCTTCACTTGTGATGGCTAAGAAACGGGTAGAACCCAGGTCTTCTGCCTCTAGTTCACTGCTCTTTGTTCTTGTCTCTGTGCTCACGCTCAATCACTTCCATAGTGTCCCTCTGTATGCCCTGTGGGTGGTAGCCCACCAGTCTCCTCTCTCCATGGAATCCCATCACTAGATGTCCTCAAGTGAAAGCGAGGGCATCAGGTGGCTTGGTGGAGGTAGTTCACATAATTTTAACAGAGGGAAATCTCAGAGGGACAATCTGAAATGAATGAGGTTAAATACCTGGTTGAAGAAAATAGGTCCTTAAAATATTTTTTTACTTTCAGAACTTTGCTGTGACTTTAAGAATTAAACTCCAGGAATGGGACTATCCAGTTAGATGGACTAGTTTTTTTTTTTTTTTTCTTCTTGTTTATAAAGTAAAAACGTGTTTGTTCACTACAGTGTAAGCTGCTTGAGGTCAAGGGGCACATCTCCTTTACATTTGTCTTCTGTCAGCCTTACATCAATGTGTCAGAAGGATGGTTCCTCATACAGAACAACCAGATGAGGCCAATCTGACAGTGTGTTGTGCGATCCCTGAGACGCTTGCTTTGGTTCACTGCACACTTGGAGTGGAGGAGGGTGGAGTGGAATGCAGTAGCCACCAGTGACTTGATTTCTAGCATCCATCTCGCCTTCTGACAAAATCATCCTCGATTTCTCGTAGGAAATTACCTCTCCTGTTCCCAGCTGTGTAGTTTGGATGGCTCTGACTTGAAAGCCCAGGTGGAGAGGTGGGCTGATTGGCTAGTTAGCAGATCACACGCTCTTGGTTACCGTGATCAGTTCAGAAATGAGCCAACGACGTGCTATGACACAGTCACTAAGAATCCCAGGGAAAAGGCTTACTCTCTTCTCACTGGATGTGAAAAAAGAAGGATGTGGTTGCTGGAACTGCTGCAGCCATCTGGGACCACCCAGGTCAAGGAAGTGGAGACCGAAATGGAGAGCATCGTTTGAATCTTAGATCAGGTTGCATCTGAGCCACGAGCTCAAGTGAGCCTGCAATCTTAGTGTGCTTAGTGTGGTAAATGGTACGTTGACTGAAGCAGTGTTTGTGGTTGAGAAGGAAAGGAGAGTTTCTTGTGGCTTTGTAGGTTAAGCCAGGGAAATGGCTGGGCTGTGGATGAGGTCATACAGCAGGATAATTCAGGGAGATTTGCAAACCACTCTTACTTTCCTTCAATACCGGGATCTACTCTAGAATCACTTGGAGTATCTGCGTGTGTGTATAACATTTAAAAGCCTGCCCTAGGGATTCTGATTGGAGAAGGCAATGGCACCCCACTCCAGTACTCTTGCCTGGGAACTCCCATGGATGGAGGAGCCTGGTAGGCTGCAGTCCATGGGGTCACTAAGGGTCGGACACAGCTGAGCGACTTCACTTTTAATTTTCACTTTCCACTTTGCTGCATTGGACAAGGAAATGGCAACCCACTCCAGTGTTCTTGCCTGGAGAATCCCAGGGACGGGGTAGCCTGGTGGGCTGCTGTCTATGGGGTCGCACAGAGTCGGACACGACTGAAGTGACTTAGCAGCAGCAGCAGCAGGGATTCTGATGCAAACTAGTCCAATTGCTGGCCCCTTTCTACTAAGAGTAGGTCTGATTTGACCGCTTGTATCCCTACCCTGAACATAATGTCTTGACAGCTCTATGGGATCAGCATGTAATTGACATCCCAACAAGAACCCTAACTTGCTAACTTTATTAGGGATATTGGACTTCCCTGGTGGCTCAGACAGTAAAGAATCTGCCTGCAATGCGGGAGACCTGAGTTTGATCCCTGAATCGGGAAGATCCCCTGGAGGAGGAAATGGCAACCCACTCCAGTAGTCTTTCCTGGAGAAGTCCATGGACAGAGGAGCCTGGTGGGCTACAGTCCATGGGGCCACAAAGACTTGGACATGACTGAGCGACTAACACACACACATTGAACATCCCACCCTCCCCTAGACCTGGCGTGGAACTAAGTCGATTCCTTCCCTTGGGGAACCGTTGTCTCTCACTTGCTTTTTATCCCCATCTTTACTCTTAGAACCTTATTCAGGTTTATCTTTTAGGTTCTATGAACTCATCTAGCCACAGAACTAGGAATTAAAGGTGTGAATTCGCAATATAGCTACTGACAAGGAGTGATTACAAGGATGCAGAAACACAAAAGAATAGATATTTAAAGCAATGAGTGGGAAGTGAATACTAGGAAATAGGGCTTTGAAGCCTGGAGATTTGGCCTCTTCCCGCCTCCTCCCAGAGATGCCATATCACTTCTCTCTTTTTTTCTTTCTTGCTACAAATAATACTTGATTAAAATTTGTGTTATGCAGTTGCACATGATGAAAATCCAATTAATTCTCCTTGTGCTTAGCTGACCTGTCAGAACCAAAAAGCTGTTTCAAGGAACACAGGAAGGGATATGTTCTCATACCACAAAAGTGAAAACAGGGTGAATCAGAAAACAAAATCATGAGCACAGCATCCTCTGTTGAAAATGCACAATTAAGTAGTTAAGTTCTTTTTTTTTTAATTTAATATTTATTAGAGTATAGTTGCTAGTTTCTACTGTACAGCAAGGTGAATCCATTAAATATATATCTCCTCTCATTTTTGGATTTCCTTCCCATTTAGGTCACCACAGAGCACTGAGCAGGGACCCTGTGCTCTATAGTAGCTATCTATTAGCTCTCTATTTTACACACAGTATCAACAGTGTGTATAAGTCAACCCCAAGGTTCTTGATAGAGAACTGCTTGCAGGCTGCCTCCCACGTATTAGACATGGTGGTAGCTGCTGGGAGAACTTTGTGCCACTGAAGAAAGAAACGGGAGGACATTGAGAGAAAAGTGATCCCAGAGAATCTCTTTTCTCTGGAGAGAAAGTCTCTGAAGCTCCAGAACATAACATCTCATTGCCATTTTAGAAAAAGATTCCACAATAGTCTTTAAGGTGACCTAGCAGGGCATTTGACCTGACTCCATCTGTGAACAGTGTTGTTAGATATCCTGGACAATGGTAGATACTCTGCAGGCCTCACTAAAGTGCCTTCCATCAGGAGAGTTGCCAGGTGGGCCATGATTGCTGTGAATATCTCGGAAGGTGGAGGAGGTCCTGTCAAGCTACAGAGTTTGTCCTTAGAGCTTCCCCCAGAGCTTGGGTAGCAGCAGCAAACTCAAGCATTGGGGATGACTGAACACCATAGATGAAGTAACAAAAATGACTCAAGGCAAAAGTGCTTTAGCAACGTCCTTTGACTAGAGTTAGTTTCATTGATATTTCTTGGCTCAGTCTTCTCTGCTAGATCACCTACTGGTTTAGCAACCACTCCAAGAGCCAACTCAAGGCATGGGCCATTGCCAGAGGGTAGATCTGCACTGATAGGACCAACTGTTAGCTTCTTTTCCATTAATTATAATGGGTGGTTGCAGGAGGTGGGGAAGCTAGCAGGCAATTTATGCCATCTGTGCACATTTGGGAAAAGAATATCCAGATACACTTAATCCCTGAAGTATACCGGTCATAGTTTTAATAGTGCTTTTTGCATCATATTGCATTTACCTTGTGCATTAAGATATAGAGTAACAAACTACAAGTCCCTTCAAAGTTGAAATTATGTTTCATTCTTCTGTCCTTTTATTTTAATCGTCAAGTGATTTTATTTTCTTTTTTGTGTTATTTTTATGTCCTTTCTAAAATGAGCCTATATTAGATACATCTTTTTTAAAAAGTAAAATAAAAATATCACAAATTATTTACTTGATCACATATCATTCATTCCGTTCCATAAAATTCACCCTTTTAAAGTGCACAGTTCAGGGATTGTGTAGGTAGTTTTGAATAATCTTCATTATGCAATTTAAGAAATATTTCTGTCATCCCCCCAAAGAAACCCTGCACCCATTATCCTTCAGTCCACAGCCCCCTTCCCCCGCAAACCTCTGGCAACTACTGATCTGCTCCATGTGACCCCATGATCAACTAAACAAACTCATAGGTCTCTGTGAGTCAGACTATCCTGATGACTGCTTTGACTTGTTGTCCATCATGGTAACCATGTCCACCTTGCCTTTGGAGATTAAATGCCACCATTTTGCTGCCAGTATCCATCCTCCTGAAGCAGCTGTCTTGATAAAATAGTTGAATGGACTTTTGAAGACTCAGCTGAAGTATTCAGTAGGTGACAACACCTTGTAGGGCTAGAAAAGGACCTCTAGGTTTCTGATTATGCTATAAAGCGGTGTCCAGTATATGAGACTATGTCCCCTACAGCCAGGATTCATGAGTCTATCAAAGGGTAGAAATGTGAGTGGCTGGTAGCAGATTTTTTTCTTCTCATCCCTGTGTCTTTAGGCTTTGCTGGTCTAGAGATGTAAATTCCAAAGGGAGGTATAGTTCTACCAAGAGACACAATGATTTCCTTGAACTGAAAGTTGAGATTGTCACCTGGTCATTTTGGGGTCCCCATGTCTCCAGATCAGTAGGCAAAGAAGGATAATTGATTCTGATTACCATGGAAAAATTGAGCATCCATTACATGAGAGAGTTGAGAAAGGTTATGCCTGGAATCAGAAGATCAGTTAAGGGTATCTCTTTGTACTACCACTTCTGTAATCAAGGTCAATGGGAAACTAAAACAACCCATTCAGGCTAGATTGCTAATGCCTGACCCTTTAGGAAAGAAAGCCTGGGTCACCCCACCAGGTAAAGAACCACATCCAGTTGAGGTGCTTGCTGAGGGCAAAGAGAAAGTGGAATGGGAAGTTGAGGAATGTAGTTATAAATACTATGATTGGGTGACCAGTTGCAAGAATGAGGACTACTTATTTTAAGTATTTCTTCCTTAGTTTCTATGAATATGTTTGTATATATGTTATGCAAATATATTTTTTCTTCCCTCTCTATCCCATCATCAAATGTAAGCTATATTAGTAAAAGTTAAATTTATATCACAGTATTCAGAAGGCAATGACACCCCACTCCAGTACTCTTGCCTGGAAAATCCCATGGACGGGGGAGCCTGGTAGGCTGCAGTCCATGGGGTCGCTGAGAGTTGGATACGACTGAGTGACTTCACTTTCACTTTTCACTTTCATGCATTGGAGAAGGAAATGGCAACCCACCCCACTGTTCTTGCCTGGAGAATCCCAGGGGCAGGGGAGCCTGGTGGGCTGCCGTCTATGGGGTCACACAGAGTCGGACACGACTGAAGTGATTTAGCAGTTAGCATTCAAGTTATAGACTACCAAAGGAGAAGAGTAGGAAAGGATTAGTGTGATTTTGGTTGCACGCATGACAATTGCAGCATGTTAAGCAGAAGGATGACTTGTTATTGTGTTTATCTGGAGGTTAAGTATGGTTTAAGGAGGTGTGTACAGGTGCCAGGTTGACAAGGGTCAACTTNATTTAGCAGTTAGCATTCAAGTTATAGACTACCAAAGGAGAAGAGTAGGAAAGGATTAGTGTGATTTTGGTTGCACGCATGACAATTGCAGCATGTTAAGCAGAAGGATGACTTGTTATTGTGTTTATCTGGAGGTTAAGTATGGTTTAAGGAGGTGTGTACAGGTGCCAGGTTGACAAGGGTCAACTTGTCTAAGCTAAACTTTTCAGTTATTCAGTAAGACCCTAATCTAGGTGTTGCTGTGAAGATATGTTTCAGATATGACAAAAATGTATGATCAGTTGGCTTTAAGTTTAAGGATGTTTTCCTAGATAATCTGGGTGGGCCTGCTTTGGCTGAAAGGCCTTTGAGAGCAGAGCTGAGGTTTCCTGAGGAAGCACAAATTTTGCCTGTGTGCGATTGTTTCAGTCTGTGCCCCAGACTTGCATTCTTCCCTTCCTGATGGCCTGTCTTATGGATTTCAGACTTGTTTCATCATCAGCCCTCACAATTGTGTAGACAATCTCCTCTCAATAAATTTGTGAAAATATATTTCCCACTGGTTCTACTTCTCTGGTTGAACCCTAACTCAATGAACCTGACTGAAATGATGTTTATGGCATTCAGTGCAAGCAGCTGCGATGGCCAAGTGGGTTGGTGCACTCAGCGTGGCTGAGAAGAGCTACCCCATGTTGGAGGACAGAGGCAGCGGCTGAGAGTGCCAAGCTGTGACGGCACAGGAACAGCTGAGAGGGGCCACCCCACATCCAAGGTCAGGGGCAGCGGCCGGGAGGAGCCACCCTGTGCCTGAGGCCAGGGTTGGGGGCCGGGAAGAGCCACCCCACGTCCAAGGCCAGGGTTGGGGGTCGGGAGGAGCCACCCTATGTCTGAGGCCAGGGTTGGGGGCTGGGAAGAGCCACTGATTAATTAACACTCAGCACAAGTGGCTGTGACGGCCGGCGCACTCAGCATGGCCAGGAGGAGTTACCCCACGTCCGAGGTCATGGCAGCAGCCGAGAGTGCCAGGCTGCAACGGCACAGAAGCAGCCGAGAGGAGCCACCCCGCATCCGAGGCCAGGGTCGGGGGCCGGGAAGATCAACCTGCGTCCAAAGAGTGGTGGCTGCGCTGGCGCAAGAGGACCTAGAGGAGCTGTCCCACGTTGAAGGTCAGGAAGGGCAGCGGTGAGAAGACACCCTTTGTCCAAGGTAAGGAGCAGAGGCTGTGCTTTGTTGGAGCAGCCGTGAAGAGATACCCCATGCTTAAGAGAAAAGAAATCCAGCTCCACCCACCAGAGCTCCAAAACAAGTCTCCCTAACCAAGAAACCTTGACAAGCCTACTGATACAACCCCGCCTACAGGGAGGAACTTCATAATAAAGAGAACTCCACAAATTCCCAGAATATAGAAAGACCACAACAAACGCAGCAATATAACCAANATAACCCTGTATGCTAGATAGCAAAAGAGACACAGATGTATAGAATGGACTTTTGGACTCTGAGGGAGAAGGAGAGGGTGGGATGATTTGGGAGAATGGCACTGAAACATGTATACTATCATGTAAAAAACGAATCGCCAGTCTATGTTCGATACAGGATACAGGATGCCTGGGACTGGTGCACGGGGCTGATCCAGAGAGTAGATATGGGATGAGAGGTGGGGGGGAGGGTTCAAGATTGGGAACTCATGTACACCTGAGATGGAAATAAATAAATAAATAAAAAATCAAATGATGTTTACAAAATGTCAATAATAATTACTTCTCAGGGCTGGGATTGATTTTAGGTGAGATGTTTTTTACTTTCTCCTTTACTTTTTTCACCATAATGCTCAAGTGTTTTTAAAGAACATCATAAAAGAAAGAATATTTAAAAAGCAACCTTTTTTCAAATAAAAAAGTTTAAAAATGTATAATTTCACAAAATTACCTAAAGCCTAACTCCATGTACAAAATACTCACAGAACTCTACAAAATTTATAAAACTTAGAGTTTCTAAAAATACAATTAAAAAATCCTTTTGGCAGTCTAATCATTAGGACTCCAGGCTTTCACTGCTGAGGGAGTGGGTTCAATCCCTGCTGGGAGAACTAAGATTCTGCCTGCTCTGCAGCACAGCCAAAAAAAAAATCCCTTTGGTATTTTCCACAGAATTAAACAAACAAACAAAATTCATCTATACTATAATCTACTTTTTTTTTGGTTTGTTTATTGAATGTTAATTAGCCCAGGGATCATATCTCACTCTTCCCTAGTTCTGTTACTATGTCTAAGGACTGAGTATAATGTAGGTTCCTCTCAATGTTTCTTAAATACTAAACACCTCTCATATACATAAATATACATGTCTTAACTCTTGAGAAACCTGTATGCAGGTCAGGAAGCAACAGTTAGAACTGGACATGGAACAACAGACTGGTTCCAAATAGGAAAAGGAGTACGTCAAGGGTGTATATTGTCACCCTGCTTATTTAACTTCTATGCAGAGGACATCATGAGAAACGCTAGACTAGAGGAAGCACAAGCTGGAATCAAGATTGCTGGGAGAAATATCAATAACCTCAGACATGCAGATGACACCACCCTTAAGGCAGAAAGTGAAGAGGAACTAAAGAGCCTCTTGATGAAAGTGAAAGAGGAGAGTGAAAAAGTTGGCTTAAAGCTCACCATTCAGAAAACAAAGATCATGGCATTCGGTCCCATCACTTCATGGGAAATAGATGGGAAAACAGTGGAAACAGTGGCTGACTTTATTTTTCTGGGCTTCAAGATTGCTGCAGATGGTGATTGCAGCCATGAAATTAAAAGACAGTTATTCCTTGGAAGGAAAGTTATGACCAATGTAGACAGCATATTAAAAAGCAGAGACATTACTTTGTCAAAAAAGGTCTGTCTAGTCAAGGCTATGGTTTTTCCAGTGGTCATGTATGGATGTGTGAGTTGGACTATGAAGAAAGCTGAGCACTGAAGAACTGATGATTTTGAACTGTGGCGTTGGAGAAGACTCTTGAGAGTCTCTTGGACTGCAAAGAGATCCAACCAGTCCATCCTAAAGGAGATCGGTCCTGGGTGTTCTTTAGAAGGACTGATGCTGAAACTGAAACTCCAATATTTTGGCCACCTGATACGAAGAGCTGACTCATTTGAAAAGACCGTGATGCTGGGAAAGATTGAGGGCGGGAGGAGAAGGGGATGACAGAGGATGAGATGGTTGGATGGCATCACCGACTTGATGGACATGGATTTGGATGGACTCTGGGAGTTGGTGATGGACAGGGAGGCCTGGCGTGCTGCGGTTTATGGGGTTGCAAAGAGTTGAGTGAGAGACTGAGCTGAACTGAACTTCCCTTAATTTTTTTCCTAGTAATTACCAAAAGTGTGCTCTTTCCCCTTTCAAGCTACGGTATCAAGCACTTTAAGTTTAAAACAAACTAAACCTTAAATTGTTAATGTACATTTCCATATTTTATTAAAAATAGACAGTACTTATTTTTATGGAGTTAAAATAGCTTTGCAGTTACCATTTTGTACTTTGCTTGTTATTAATAATATTTCAAGCCCACATAACCTTGAATCAACACAATCCATAAACTTGTCTTTTTAATGATTATAGAGCCATTCATCGTGTAAATATGCCACAGTTTGCTCATCCATATCTCTATTTTTGGCCATTTGGGCTGTTTCCAGTTTCTTTCTATTATAAATAATGTGACTGTGAAAGATTGTTTAGACCAATGGCTTTTAAAATTATCTCTTGGGGGTCATTTCCTTAGGTCAATATTTCTAAAGATAAATTATTTGGAAAAATGACATGAACATTTTGTTACCTGTTGCCAGACTGCTTTTTAAAAAGATTGAAACTGTTTTACAACCCATTATCTATACTACGTTTCCCTGAAGCCACATCCACTTTGGATTGTTAACGTTATTATTTATTTTTGCCAGTTTACTTGATATACAGTGGCATCAAAGTTGCTTTGAGATGCTGAGGAAAAACAACCTTAACATTTTTAGAAGCTCTGTTGAGGGTCTACAAGTCATGCCCTTAAGATTTTTAGAAGTATTTTTGTCTGGCCTAAGTGTCTCTTGGTCACAATTTAAATCTTTTCTAAGGTCTTTGCAAAAGATCTTGGAGCTGCACCTTTGATCTGAATTTTGCACTGAAGCTGTATTTTACTGGCAGCATCCTAGATCTGATCTTTACCTTAAGGCTGTTTCTTACTTTGATTTCATTTTGCTGCCGAGATTTCCCAGTACCATCTATATTTCCTCTAAGTTCTGCTCAAATGATTCTTTATTTCACTCATTCCTTTCTTCTTGTATTTTATCATAGCATAGGAGGCTAAAAGAGGCCAATTGATATTTCCTGTATTTTGCCTGGAGATCTCCTTAGCCAGCTCCACAAGTTCATGAGGCATCCTTTCTATTTGTGATGTTACCACAGGGCAACAGTTTCAGTAAAATTTCTTTTGGTATATACATGGCATCCCCCTCGCTCTAGCAATCAGTAGTGATCTCACTGCTCTGTCAGCCTTCACTAATAGTCCTTTTAAAAAAGTCTTCAGGCCTCTATCCACTGAAACCAGCACTACATGCTCTGGATTTTTCTTATAGCAGTATTGCATTGTTGTTGTTCCGTTGCTCAGGCATGTCCAACTCTTTGCAACCCTAGCGACTGCAGCATGCCGGGTTTCCCTGTCCTTCACCAGCTTCCGGAGCTTGCTCAAACTCATGTCCATCGAGCTGGTGATGCCATCCAACCCTTCCTGTCCTCTGTTGTCCCCTTTCCTCCTGCCTTCAGTCTTTCCCGGCATCAAGGTCTTTTTTAATGAGTCAGTTCTTTGCATCAGGTGGCCAAAGTATTGGAGCTTCAGTCTCAGCATCAGTCCCCCCAGTGAATATTCAGGATTGATTTCCTTCAGGATTGACTGGTTTGATCTTCTTGCAGTCCAGGGGACTCTCAAGAGTCTTCTCCAACACCACAGTTCAAAAGCATCAATTCTTTGGTGCTCAGCCTTCTTTATGATCCAATTCTCACATCCATCCATGACTACTGGAAAAACCATAGCTTTGACTATTTGGACCTTTGTTGGCATTACTGGGTGACAATTTCTGTTTCAGTTACATCACTGTGTAACAAATCATCACATCACCCCACACTTAGTGGTTCAAGACAACCACCGTTATACTTTTTGTGTGTGAAGGTGATGGCTTATTGGTCTTAGGTGTGAGGTTGCTTTCTTCCCTGGAGTGTTACGGGGCTAGACTGGGCTGGTATGTCTAAGAAGGTTCATTCATATGGCTGGTAGTTGATGCTGGCTGTCAGTTGTAGTTGTCAGAGGACCTGGTTCTCCTTCATATAGTTTTTCCACGTGGCTTATTTATACAATATGACAACTGAATTTGAAGAGTAAGGGATAGAAGCTTCTAGTCTTAAGGCCTGGGCTGAGTGGTCCCAGAATGTAGTTCTACTGTGTTCTGCTTGTCAGAGCAGTCCTAGGTTGTTCTTAGAGTTTAAAGAAGGAAAAATAAACTCTACTAGTCAGTGGGAGAAAGGCACAAGGAAGGGAGAACTAATAACATCACCTCAGGAGTCTATCTATCATGCCAGGGTGATGAGGTCATTTATCAGCTTTTCTCAGGAGTGCTATGGATGTAGAAGACACCTACTGCTCATTCATTTATTCATTTGTTCATTATCAGTTTTTTACTGAGCAGCTACTCTGTGCTGGGCTCTGTTCTAGACATCATGGAGATAATGATGAGTAAGACAAAGTCCTTGGTCTTGTGCAGTTCACACTCTAATTGGGGAAAATTAAATATATATATATATATATATGTGTGTGTGTGTGTATATACATATATGTAAATACTAGGAAAATAGTAGTCATGGTTTGAATTGTATCTGCCTACCAAGCCTGTTTACATGTATCCTTCCTTATAAACATGAAGTTCCTCCCAAGACCATTCATCTTCAGTCTTGTGGAGGTCCCCAGTCCATTGACCCCCACCACTGTCAAACATCTCATCACGAGCTTTTTTCCTTATCCAGATGAGACACCAGAGTCCATCATCTCAAACACTCCTCCCTTGGCTGTCTTCCTCCCTTGCACTCTCCTGGTGCATCCCAAACCTAGTAAATTCAATATGTGCTGACTCTATGCCTGAACTTGCTTTGGTCAATGAAAGTGACTGGGATTGATGTGTGTTAGTTCTGAATGGAAGCTTTAAAAATCAATGCACAATTCATCGCCTTTTTTTTTTTTTTTGCAGTGACTGACAACACTCCAAATGGGGGCTGCTCTATAAGCCTGGGTGTTGGAGTAAGGAGAAAGCAGAGAGAACCCCCAGCTGACTCATCATCAGCATGTAGTGTGAGGTCACCGAGATGTCAATGTAATTTTATGTCACTCAGAGTGTATTGCTTGTTTCTACAGCACAACCTAAACTATACCTCCTGGCCCACGTGAGTTCAAGTCTGCCAGTTGGAGAAGACAGTTAAGAGCATCTCATGCAGAAAGAGCACTATGTAAGAAGGCATAAAGAAGTCTCATGACATCATGGTGGGGATGCAGTGAAGGCTGAGTGAAGTGAAGCTGCAAGGGTGAACCTCAAAGAGCAGGTTAGGACGCACTTCTGTAGGGTAGTGACTATAGCCCACCAGGCTCCTCTGTCCATGGACTTTTCCAGGCAAGAATACCGGAGTGCCATTTCCTTCTCCATGGGACCTTCCTGAGCAGGGACCCAACCCGAGATTCTGGCATCTCCTGCATTGGCAGGCGGATTCTTTACCACTGACCCCAGCTACTTGCCATCTTTATACCTTTGATGAAGTGTTTGTTAAGGTCTTTGGCTTACTTTTTATTCATTTATTTTTGCTGCGTGGCTGGTGGTTTCTTAGTTTCCTGACTGAAGACAGAACCCAGGCCCTCAGCAGTGGAAGCGCAGAGTCCTAACCACCGGACTGCCAGGGAATTCCCAGGGTCTTTGGCTTATTTTTAATGAGGAGGGCAAGCAACTTTTATGACCCCCAGTTTCCTTATCTACAAAATGGGGGCCTTGATGCTGGTACTTTTTCCATCACAGGACTGTTGCAAGATTCAAGGTGGGATAAGATACGTGGAAACCTTTTGTAAACAAGAAGGCTCTGGTTACATGCTCTCCATGCTCAGATGCTCAGTCATGTCTGACTCTTTGTGACCCATGGACTATAGCCCGCCAGGCTCCTCTGTGCATGGGATTCTTCAGGCAAGAATACTAGAGTGGGTTGCCATTTGCTGCTCCAGGGGATCTTCCCAACCCAGGGATCGAACCCACGTCTCTTACATCTCCTGCACTGGCAGGCGGATTCTTTACTACTAGTGCCACCTGGGAAGTTCCAGTTACATAGAAAATATTATTAATCTGGTTGTTTCTTTAGCTGATATTCAGTGTGATTTTATTCTTGTTGTGTTACTCCTGATATGTCATTTAAGTTCTAAGGCTATCAAATTAGATAATTAAAAATCAAAAGAGACAAATTTCACAATCAAAGTAAGTAGCACCCAGCAAGCTCTGAATTCTTCAAGCTCTCTGTGATTCCTGTGATAAGCTGGCCCATCTCCCTTCACCAAGTCTGCAGGGATGCTATCTTGATCCCAACCAGATGAGAAGAGAAGATGTGGTTGCCTTGGAGAACAAGACAGGGAACAAAACGAGCAGAAGTTCTGCTCCATGATGCAACTCAAAGCTGATGCCTGACTCCACAGGAAGGGGAGGCAGAGTTTTAAAAGACAAGACTTGGGTAATGTCTGTTCCCTAGATGTCAGTGAAAGCAGTGCTGAGAAAAATGCTGTACCAAATCTTCATTTTAATATTTGAGACTTTACCTTATATTAGCTACCCCAGTACTTGTACATCAGGCTGGCTGCATAACACTCACTTGGGGGAGTGTGTAAACAATTTTATCCATTCAAAAATATCTATTATGTCTCTAACATGTACCCTAGACATGGGTATGCAGCAGTTAACGAAACAAAGTTTGGCTCATGTGGAGATTACATTGAGTGTGGGGAGGCAAGTGATAAACAAACACATAAATAAATAATATGTCAGATGATCACAAGTGCTGTGAAGGGAAATAAAGCAGAGGGAGGGTCATGCACAGAATGGGATGTTGTTTCAGACAAATGAGTCCAGGAGACTCCTCTGATAAGGTGGCATATGAACAGAAGACTTAAGGAAGGGAGAGAAGAAGGCATATGGATATCAGGGAGGAGAGATATCTGAACTAAGACCACTATGCAGAAAGAACGTGGCCTCCCTGGTGGCTCAGTGGTAAAGAATCTGCCTCTGATGCAGGAGATGCAGGAGACTCAGGTTCAGTCTCTGGGTCAGAAAGACCCCCTGGAGGAGGAAATGGCAACTGACTCCAGTGTTCTTGCCTGGGGAATCCCATGGACAGAAGAGCCTGGTGGGCTATAGTCCATAGGGTTGCAGAGTCAGACGTGAAAGTAGCTGAGCATGCGTGAACATGCTGAAAGAATAGCATGTGCAAAGGTCCTGAGGTAGGAGAACACTTTCTTTCACCCTTCTTCTTTAAGAAACAGCAGTGAGGCCAGCAACTAAAGAGGAGCAAGTTAGGATAGAGGGAGACTTAGGCAATGAGAAGAGGGAGTGGGAGGCTGGCTGTGGATTGGAGGCCACTGAAAGCATTTAGGGTCTTACATTGGGTGAGATAGGAAGGCATGGAAAGCTTTGAGCAGATGAGTGATAAGATCTGACTTCGGTTCTTAAAGGATCACTCGGATTATCCAGTGGAAGACTGTAGACAACGGGGGAAGGTGAGCAGGGATGGAGATGAGGAGACCAACCCAGGCCTTTCATATTTTTGGTGGGAGATGATGGCTGGTGGTGGAGACAGCATAAATATCTATATTTTTTACTTCCTCTCCCACTTTCCACTTCCAATCGAGAAGATTTAAGATAGGAAGAGAAATTCTGTATTTTTATTTATTTATTTATCTGACTGTACTGGGTCTTAGTTGTGGCCCTGGGATTTTTTTTTTTCCTTAGTTGTGGCATGTGAACTCTTAGTTGAACCCTGTGAGATCTAGTTCCCTGACCAGGGATCGAATGTGGGCCCCCTGTATCGGGTCCAGAGTGTCACCCGCTGGACCACTAGGGAAGTCCCAGGATCTGCACTTTTAGAGTTCTCAGGTGAACTGCAAGCGTGGCCAGGTTTCCAATCCCGTGTCGTGGGCTGAGACAGCCACCCTCCTTTCCTCCGGGGTCTTCGCCTTGGACTCCCCCTCCTGCCTCCGTCCTTACCTCCTCCTCTAGCTCAGGGCCTGGCCTCAGGCCTCCCGGCCAAGCTCCGCTGCCTCTATGTTTCCCACAAGTGGGAAATGATAACAACTCTAGCTGTTTTCTGCTGTTCTCAACCTAACCCTAGGCAGCTGTGCACTCACGCCCTGGAGGTTAAACCCATACTGCGGCTGGATTTATCTTTCAAAAATATTTACGCCTTTCATCTTTTCATTTCCCTGCCAGAATCTTTCTCATGGTTTTGTTCTGCCTCCCAGAGTAAGTCCAATCCACCAGTCCTTTACAGTCCGGTCCTGATCAGTCATCCCACCCGTGAGATCGTTATCCCATTGTGTCTGCCCAGAGTCACACTCAGGGGGACTGAATGATTTATTTGCCTTGCTTCAGAAATGACATGCTACTAGTTCCCATTTCTACTTTTTTCTCCATATAGTTTATTTTCTTTGTTGGGTTGGTCGCTTTCCTTTCTGACTTATCAAATCCTGTACATCCTGCAAAGACACAGCAGTTCAGTTCAGTTCAGTTCAATCACTCCGTTGTGTACGACTCTGTGACCCTGTGGACTGCAGCACACCAGGCCTCCCTGTCCATCACCATCTCCTGGAGTTCACTCAAACTCACGTCCATCGAGTCAGTGATGCCACCCAGCCATCTCATGCTCTGTTGTCCCCCATTCCTCCTTCCCCCAATCCCTCCCAGCATCAGAGTCTTTTCGAATGAGTCAACTCTTCACATGAGGTGGCCAAAGTATTGGAGTTTCAGCTTTAGCATGACTCCTTCCAAAGAACACCCAGGACTGATCTCTTTTAGAATGGACTGGTTGGATTTCCTTGCAGTCCAAGGGACTCTCAAGAGTCTTTTCCAACACCACAGTTCAAAAGCATCGATTCTGCACTCAGCTTTCTTTATAGTCCAACTCTCACATCCAAACATGATCACTGGAAAAACCATAACCTTGACTAGATGGACCTTTGTTGGCAAAGTAATGTCTCTGCTTTTTAATGTGCTGTCTAGGTTCGTCATAGCTTTTCTTCGAAGGAGCAAGTGTCTATTCATTTCTTGGCTGTAGTCACCATCTGCAANCTCTGATGCAGGAGATGCAGGAGACTCAGGTTCAGTCTCTGGGTCAGAAAGACCCCCTGGAGGAGGAAATGGCAACTGACTCCAGTGTTCTTGCCTGGGGAATCCCATGGACAGAAGAGCCTGGTGGGCTATAGTCCATAGGGTTGCAGAGTCAGACGTGAAAGTAGCTGAGCATGCGTGAACATGCTGAAAGAATAGCATGTGCAAAGGTCCTGAGGTAGGAGAACACTTTCTTTCACCCTTCTTCTTTAAGAAACAGCAGTGAGGCCAGCAACTAAAGAGGAGCAAGTTAGGATAGAGGGAGACTTAGGCAATGAGAAGAGGGAGTGGGAGGCTGGCTGTGGATTGGAGGCCACTGAAAGCATTTAGGGTCTTACATTGGGTGAGATAGGAAGGCATGGAAAGCTTTGAGCAGATGAGTGATAAGATCTGACTTCGGTTCTTAAAGGATCACTCGGATTATCCAGTGGAAGACTGTAGACAACGGGGGAAGGTGAGCAGGGATGGAGATGAGGAGACCAACCCAGGCCTTTCATATTTTTGGTGGGAGATGATGGCTGGTGGTGGAGACAGCATAAATATCTATATTTTTTACTTCCTCTCCCACTTTCCATTTCCAATCGAGAAGATTTAAGATAGGAAGAGAAATTCTGTATTTTTATTTATTTATTTATCTGACTGTACTGGGTCTTAGTTGTGGCCCTGGGATTTTTTTTTTTCCTTAGTTGTGGCATGTGAACTCTTAGTTGAACCCTGTGAGATCTAGTTCCCTGACCAGGGATCGAATGTGGGCCCCCTGTATCGGGTCCAGAGTGTCACCCGCTGGACCACTAGGGAAGTCCCAGGATCTGCACTTTTAGAGTTCTCAGGTGAACTGCAAGCGTGGCCAGGTTTCCAATCCCGTGTCGTGGGCTGAGACAGCCACCCTCCTTTCCTCCGGGGTCTTCGCCTTGGACTCCCCCTCCTGCCTCCGTCCTTACCTCCTCCTCTAGCTCAGGGCCTGGCCTCAGGCCTCCCGGCCAAGCTCCGCTGCCTCTATGTTTCCCACAAGTGGGAAATGATAACAACTCTAGCTGTTTTCTGCTGTTCTCAACCTAACCCTAGGCAGCTGTGCACTCACGCCCTGGAGGTTAAACCCATACTGCGGCTGGATTTATCTTTCAAAAATATTTACGCCTTTCATCTTTTCATTTCCCTGCCAGAATCTTTCTCATGGTTTTGTTCTGCCTCCCAGAGTAAGTCCAATCCACCAGTCCTTTACAGTCCGGTCCTGATCAGTCATCCCACCCGTGAGATCGTTATCCCATTGTGTCTGCCCAGAGTCACACTCAGGGGGACTGAATGATTTATTTGCCTTGCTTCAGAAATGACATGCTACTAGTTCCCATTTCTACTTTTTTCTCCATATAGTTTATTTTCTTTGTTGGGTTGGTCGCTTTCCTTTCTGACTTATCAAATCCTGTACATCCTGCAAAGACACAGCAGTTCAGTTCAGTTCAGTTCAATCACTCCGTTGTGTACGACTCTGTGACCCTGTGGACTGCAGCACACCAGGCCTCCCTGTCCATCACCATCTCCTGGAGTTCACTCAAACTCACGTCCATCGAGTCAGTGATGCCACCCAGCCATCTCATGCTCTGTTGTCCCCCATTCCTCCTTCCCCCAATCCCTCCCAGCATCAGAGTCTTTTCGAATGAGTCAACTCTTCACATGAGGTGGCCAAAGTATTGGAGTTTCAGCTTTAGCATGACTCCTTCCAAAGAACACCCAGGACTGATCTCTTTTAGAATGGACTGGTTGGATTTCCTTGCAGTCCAAGGGACTCTCAAGAGTCTTTTCCAACACCACAGTTCAAAAGCATCGATTCTGCACTCAGCTTTCTTTATAGTCCAACTCTCACATCCAAACATGATCACTGGAAAAACCATAACCTTGACTAGATGGACCTTTGTTGGCAAAGTAATGTCTCTGCTTTTTAATGTGCTGTCTAGGTTCGTCATAGCTTTTCTTCGAAGGAGCAAGTGTCTATTCATTTCTTGGCTGTAGTCACCATCTGCAATGATTTTGGAGCCCCCAAAATAAAGTCTGCTGCTGTTTCCACTGTTTCCCCATCTATTTGCCATAAAGTGATGGGACCGGATGCCATGATCTTAGTTTTCAGAATGTTGAGCTTAAGCCAACTTTTTCACTCTCCTCGTTCACTTTCATCAAGAGGCTCTTTAGTTCTTTTCTTTCTGCCATCAGGGTGGTGTCATCTCTGTTCTCTGCCTATCCATCTCTGCCATCCTCTCCAGCTCCTGGCAGCCACTGATCTTGTTACTGTTTCTGTAATTTTGCCTTTTCCAGAATGTCCTATGGCTAGCATATATGTAACCTTTTCAGATTGGCTTCTCTTGCTTAGTTCTTAGTTCAGTCGCTCAGTCGTGTCCGACTCTTTGCGACCCCATGAATCGCAGCACACCAGGCCTCCCTNTCTTTTCACAGCTATTTGTAAGGCCTCCGACCAGACAGCCATTTTGCCTTTTTGCATTTCTTTTCCATGGGGATGGTCTTGATCCCTGTCTCCTGTACAATGTCATGAACCTCATTTCATAGTTCATCAGGCACTCTATCTATCAGATCTAGGCCCTTAAATCTATTTCACGTATTCCCATGTCTTCTCATGGCTTGATAGTGCATTTCTTTTTAGTACTGATTAATATTCTATTGTCCTGGATGTACCACAGTTTACTTATCCATTCACTTACTGAGGGACATCTTGGTTGCTTCCAAGTTTTGGCATTATGAATAAAGCTGCTATAAATATCTATGTGTTGGTTTTTGTGTAGACCTAAGTTTTCATTCCTTTGGGTAAATACCAAAGGTTATGATTGCCAGACTGTATGGTAAGAATATGTTTGATCTTGTAAGAACCAGCAGCCTGTCTTCTGAAGTGGCTGGACCCACTCCCACCAGCAATGCGTGAGAGTTTCTACATATTAGAAGAGAAGAAAGATCTAGTTTCCTAATGTGGAAACAGTTTACACTGGGATTAATTCTTTTGCTAAATGTTGAGGTTTTACCTACCAAGCAAGACACTGTAATTGAGATCATATTTAAGGATTCTCTAGGTGATCATTGAGGACCTCACACCGTGGCTGTTCAGATCTCTTATTTGTCAACTAGATGTGAACTCTGGGAAATTAAATTAATTAACCATACAATTTTGAAAGATGATATTCCATTTGCAGTTATTACAAAATATTGGCTATAATGGGGGAACTTTATGTTTGCAACTCTCTGGTCATCCTTTGCCTCTCTGTGAAATCCTACTCTGTGCCTGCAAACCCAGCACACATCAAAAACTTGAGCAGACCATGAGTGAACCACCCAGCCTTCTCGCATTGCCCCCTCCAGGGCAGATCCCAGGCCCACAGCTCCTAGCTGCTTTGGTCTCCCCAGACTCCAACTCTGTATCTGTTTCACTGAGGCCATAGGTTCTGTTTGACTCCCCTAGCTGTACCAGTGACTGTGAAATTGCTGCCGTTTCGTTGCCAAGCTCTGTCGGACTCTTTTGAGACCCTGTAGACTGTAGCCTGCCAGCTTCCTCTGTCCACAGTTTCCCAGGGAAGAATACTGGAGTAGGTTGCCATTTTCTTCTCCAGGAGATTTTCCCTATGCCTCTAGGCAAAAAGCCGGGGTAAGTATAGGCCCAGTTGTTAGTTTTTCTTTTCTCCTGTGCTCTTTTTGTTTATTGATTTATTTATTTTTGGTTGCTCTAGGTAATTACACTGTGCATCTTTAATTATCACGATCTTCTTAGACTTTCTGTTGAATTACTTCATGATGTAGAAATCTTGCAATAATATAATTGCATTTCTCCCTTTCTTTTCACTCTTTGTACCATAAATATATTACATCTGTATACATTTTTTGAGATACAGTTCACATATCACAAAATTTATCCCTTTGATCTATGTAATTAAGTGTTTTAAAAAACTATATTCAAAAAGTTGTATAACCATCACCATCATTTGATTCCAGACATTCCATCACTCCAAAAAAAAAAAAATCTCCCTAGGAGCCTCTCTCCTTTCCCCTCTTCTTCAGCCTCTGGCAATCACTCACCTACCTCTTATCTCTATAGTTTTTCCTATTCTAGACATTTATTGTAAATGGAATGATGTGATATCTATACACATTTTAAACCTAACAATACTTTTATAACTTTTGCTTTACATAGTCAAATATGACTTTTATACAAATCAAGAGAAAGAAAAATACATAGTTTTACTATTCATCTACGTACTACCATTTTTGGTGTTCTTCATTCTTTCCTGTAGACCTGAGTTACCATATGGTGTCATTTCCTTCTATTCTGAAGCATTTCCTTTAGCATTTCTTATAACTTTCCCTCTGCTGTTTAAGATCTTGTGGCAAACAGGGGGCAAGAAAGCTTCTTACATGTACCAATTACATCACTTGGTAAGTTCAGGTTTTTCAAGAAATTTCTCCATTTCATTTCTTTTTGAATTCATTGGCATAAAATTTATATTATTCCCTTATTATATTTTCAATATTGTGGTTTATTGTAGTGCTAGTCACTCTTCCAGTTCTGGTTTTGGTAATTTGTGTTTTCTCTATTTTTCTCTTGATTAGGTTTGCTAGAGATTCATCAGCTGTGCTCTCTTCAAAACATCAAAATTTGATTTTATTAATTTTCTCTATTGTCTTTCTATTTCATTGATTTCTGTTATGGCTTTATCATATTTGTCTTCCCACTTATTTTAGGCTTAATTTGCTTATCTTTTTCTATTTTCTTTAGGGGTTAAGTTGCATCACTGATTTTAAATCTTTCTTAGTCTCTCATATAAACGTTTAGGTTATAACATTTCTTTTAATTAAGCTTTAGTTTCTGCCAACAGAATTTTATTTTATTAATTTTTTAAAATTCATTTTTATTGAAGTATAGTAGCCTTACAAGACTGTGTTAATTTCTAGTGTATACAGCAAAGTGGACCAGTTATATATACACACATGCTGCTGCTGCTGCTAAGTCGCTTCAGTCGTGTCCGACTCTGTGCGACCCCATAGATGGCAGCCCACTAGGCTCCTCCATCCCTGGGATTCTCCAGGCAAGAATACTGGAGTGGGTAGCCATTTCCTTCTCCAGTGCATGAAAGTGAAAAGTGAAAGTGAAGTCGCTCAAGTCGTGCCTGACTCTTAGCGACCCCATGGACCGCAGCCTGCCAGGCTCCTCCGTCCATGGGATTTTCCAGGCAAGAGTACTGGAGTGGGGTGCCATGGCCTTCTCCAGCACACACATAGCCCCTCTTTTTCGCATTTCCTTCCATTTAGGTGACCGTGGAGCACTGAATAGAGTTCCCTGAGCTATACAGCAGGTTCTCATTAGTTATCTGACATGTACATGTCGATCCCAGTCTCTCAGTTCATCCCACCCCAACCTCCCTTTCCCCGCTTGATGTCCATATCTTTGTTCTCTTCCTCTGTGTCTCTATTTCTGTTTTGCAAATAAAATCGTCTGTACCACTTCAGGCTTCCCTGGTGGCTCAATGGTGAAGAATCCACCTGCAAAGGCAGGAGACACAGGTTCAGTCCCTGGGTTGGGAAGATCCTCTGAAGGAGGGCATGGCAACANTTGATTTATTTATTTTTGGTTGCTCTAGGTAATTACACTGTGCATCTTTAATTATCACGATCTTCTTAGACTTTCTGTTGAATTACTTCATGATGTAGAAATCTTGCAATAATATAATTGCATTTCTCCCTTTCTTTTCACTCTTTGTACCATAAATATATTACATCTGTATACATTTTTTGAGATACAGTTCACATATCACAAAATTTATCCCTTTGATCTATGTAATTAAGTGTTTTAAAAAACTATATTCAAAAAGTTGTATAACCATCACCATCATTTGATTCCAGACATTCCATCACTCCAAAAAAAAAAAAATCTCCCTAGGAGCCTCTCTCCTTTCCCCTCTTCTTCAGCCTCTGGCAATCACTCACCTACCTCTTATCTCTATAGTTTTTCCTATTCTAGACATTTATTGTAAATGGAATGATGTGATATCTATACACATTTTAAACCTAACAATACTTTTATAACTTTTGCTTTACATAGTCAAATATGACTTTTATACAAATCAAGAGAAAGAAAAATACATAGTTTTACTATTCATCTACGTACTACCATTTTTGGTGTTCTTCATTCTTTCCTGTAGACCTGAGTTACCATATGGTGTCATTTCCTTCTATTCTGAAGCATTTCCTTTAGCATTTCTTATAACTTTCCCTCTGCTGTTTAAGATCTTGTGGCAAACAGGGGGCAAGAAAGCTTCTTACATGTACCAATTACATCACTTGGTAAGTTCAGGTTTTTCAAGAAATTTCTCCATTTCATTTCTTTTTGAATTCATTGGCATAAAATTTATATTATTCCCTTATTATATTTTCAATATTGTGGTTTATTGTAGTGCTAGTCACTCTTCCAGTTCTGGTTTTGGTAATTTGTGTTTTCTCTATTTTTCTCTTGATTAGGTTTGCTAGAGATTCATCAGCTGTGCTCTCTTCAAAACATCAAAATTTGATTTTATTAATTTTCTCTATTGTCTTTCTATTTCATTGATTTCTGTTATGGCTTTATCATATTTGTCTTCCCACTTATTTTAGGCTTAATTTGCTTATCTTTTTCTATTTTCTTTAGGGGTTAAGTTGCATCACTGATTTTAAATCTTTCTTAGTCTCTCATATAAACGTTTAGGTTATAACATTTCTTTTAATTAAGCTTTAGTTTCTGCCAACAGAATTTTATTTTATTAATTTTTTAAAATTCATTTTTATTGAAGTATAGTAGCCTTACAAGACTGTGTTAATTTCTAGTGTATACAGCAAAGTGGACCAGTTATATATACACACATGCTGCTGCTGCTGCTAAGTCGCTTCAGTCGTGTCCGACTCTGTGCGACCCCATAGATGGCAGCCCACTAGGCTCCTCCATCCCTGGGATTCTCCAGGCAAGAATACTGGAGTGGGTAGCCATTTCCTTCTCCAGTGCATGAAAGTGAAAAGTGAAAGTGAAGTCGCTCAAGTCGTGCCTGACTCTTAGCGACCCCATGGACCGCAGCCTGCCAGGCTCCTCCGTCCATGGGATTTTCCAGGCAAGAGTACTGGAGTGGGGTGCCATGGCCTTCTCCAGCACACACATAGCCCCTCTTTTTCGCATTTCCTTCCATTTAGGTGACCGTGGAGCACTGAATAGAGTTCCCTGAGCTATACAGCAGGTTCTCATTAGTTATCTGACATGTACATGTCGATCCCAGTCTCTCAGTTCATCCCACCCCAACCTCCCTTTCCCCGCTTGATGTCCATATCTTTGTTCTCTTCCTCTGTGTCTCTATTTCTGTTTTGCAAATAAAATCGTCTGTACCACTTCAGGCTTCCCTGGTGGCTCAATGGTGAAGAATCCACCTGCAAAGGCAGGAGACACAGGTTCAGTCCCTGGGTTGGGAAGATCCTCTGAAGGAGGGCATGGCAACACACTCCAATATTCATGCCAGGAAAATCTCATAGACAGAGGAGCTTGGAAGGCTACAGGCCATGGGGTCACAAAGACTAAACTGACTGAGTGCACGCACACACACATACACACACTATTTTTCTAGATTCTACATATATTCATTAATATACAATATTTGGCTTTCTCTTTCTGACTTACTTCACTCTGTATGACAATCTTTAGGTCCAACAAATTTTTGGACCTAATATATGTTGTATTGTCATTAGCATTCTGTTTAAAATATTTTCTAATTTTACTTCTGATTTTTTTTCTCTTGGGATATTAAGTGCATTGTTTAATTTCCTAACACTTTGGGGCTTTTCTAGCTACCACTGAGGTCTCTCCATTCTAGCTTTCCCAGTTTTCAGCCATTTAATATTCAGTCTCTGCAAGGCCTTATAGATTTTGTCTCACATATGTGCAGTCCAAATATGGTCGGCTGACTTCTAAGATTGCCCTCAGTAGTTCCCCACCTTCTAGTATTCATACCCTTATATAATCCTCTCCCCTTGAGTGTGGGCTAGAACTAGTTGCTTGTTTCTAACCAATAGAATACAGCAAAAGTGATGGCATATCACTTCTGTGATTAGATTGTAGCTTGTCATGATTTCTGGATGCTAGTGGATTTGCTGGCTTTGATGAGCAAGCTGCCATATTGAAGAGGTCCATGTGGACAGAAACTGAGGGTAACCTCTGGGAGGTTCGAGACTTTGTACAGGAGGCAGTGATCAAGACCATCCCCAAGAAAAAGGAATGCAAAAAGGCAAAGTGGTTGTCTGAGGAGGCCTTACAAATAGCTGAGAAAAGAAAAGAAGCTAAAGGCAAAGGAAAAAAGGAAAGACATATCCGTTTGAATGCAGAGTTCCAAGAATAGCAAGGAGAGATAAGAAAGCCTTCCTCAGTGATCAGTGCAAAGAAATAGAGGAAAGCAATAGAATGGGAAATACTAGAGATCTCTTCAGGAAAATTAAGAGATACCAAGGGAATATTTCATGCAAAGATGGGCTCAATAGAGGATAGAAATGGTATGGATCTAACAGAAGCAAAAGATATTAAGAAGTGGCAAGAATACACAGAAGAACTGTACAAAAAAGATCTTCATGATCAAGATAGCCACGATGGTGTGATCACCCACCTAGAGTCAGATACCCTGGAATGAGAAGTCAAGGGGGCCTTAGGAAGCATCACTATGAACAAATCTCAAAAGACGGTGCTATGAAAGTGCTGCACTCAAGTTGCCAGCAAATTTGGAAAACTCAGCAGTGGCCACGGGACTGGAAAAGGGCAGTTTTCATTCCAATCCCAAAGAAAGGCAATGCCAATGAATGTTCGAACTACCACACAAAGGCACTCATCTCACATGCTAGCAAAGTAATGCTCAAAATTCTCCAAGCCAGGCTTCAACAGTATGTGAACCGAGAACTTCAGATATT
>SJYA01001948.1:1306887-1351690 GCA_006410615.1 Neotragus moschatus | reverse complement strand
GTCACCCTGCTTATTTAACTTATATGCAGAATACATCATGAGAAACGCTGGACTGGAAGAAACACAAGCTGGAATCAGGATTGCCGGGAGAAATATCAATAACCTCAGACATGCAGATAACACCACCCTTATGGCAGAAAGTGAAGAGGAACTAAAGAGCCTCTTGATGAAAGTGAAAGAGGAGAGTGAAAAGTTGGCTTAAAGCTCAACATTCAGAAAACTAAGATCATGGCATCTGGTCCCATCACTTCTCGGCAAATAGATGGGGAAACAATGGAAACAGTGACAGACTTTTTTTGGGGGGGCTCCAAAATCACTGCAGATGGTGACTGTAGCCATGCAATTAAAAGACTCTTGCTCCTTGGAAGAAAAGCTATGACAAACCCAGAGAGCATATTCAAACGCAGAGACATTACTTTACCAACAAAGGTCCTTCTAGTCAAATCTATGATTTTTCCAGTAGTCATGTATGGATATGAGAGTTGGACTATAAAGAAAGCTGAGTGCTGAAGCATTGATGCTTTTGAACTGTGGTGTTGGAGAAGNAAAAGCTATGACAAACCCAGAGAGCATATTCAAACGCAGAGACATTACTTTACCAACAAAGGTCCTTCTAGTCAAATCTATGATTTTTCCAGTAGTCATGTATGGATATGAGAGTTGGACTATAAAGAAAGCTGAGTGCTGAAGCATTGATGCTTTTGAACTGTGGTGTTGGAGAAGACTTGAGAATCCTTTGGAATGCAAGGAGATTCAACTCGTCCATTCTAAAAGAAATCAGTCCTGAATATTCATTGGAAGGACTGATGTTGAAGCTGAAACTCCAATACTTTGGTCACCTGATGCGAAGAGCTGACTCATTTGAAAAGACTCTGATGCTGGGAAAGATTGAGAGTGGGAGAAGAATGCGGCGACAGAGGATGAGATGGTTGGATGGCATCACCGATTCAATGGACATGAGTTTTATCAAGCTCTGGGAGTTGGTGATGAACAAGGAGGCCTGGCATGCTGCAGTCCATGGGATCACAAAGAGTCGGACACGACTGAGCGACTGAACTGAATTGAAAGCCAACAAGAATGAGGTCCTCAGTCCAACAGCTCTCAAGGGACTGAATCCTACCAACAAACAGGTAAGTTAATTTGTGAAAGTTCTGAAGGAGAGGGTCCATGAATAGTTTCCTGAGCCATAGAAATTGCAAAATGATAGATATGAGTTGTCTTAAGCTGCTAAGTTTTTGGGTTATGTAGAAATAGACAACTAATTTTCAATCCTTGTCCAAGAAGGTATGGTGAACATTTATTTATTCTTCTGGGGCCCCTCCTCTGTGTAACTCCCTCTTTTCAGGTACCCTGCCCTGGAAATTCCAATGGCTTTAGTAGCCAAAACTCAAAATCTGTATGTATGTTTGGATATTTTAAGGGTAAGGATTGAGTTATAGCTTCTTTGTATCCTCCACAGAGCCTAGTGAAAGTGTGTTAGTTGCTCAGTCGTGTCGGATTCTTTGTGACCCCATGAACTGGAGCCCTCCAGGCTCCTCTGTCCATGGAATTCTCCAGGCAAGAATACTAGAGTGGGTAGCCAGTCCTTTCTCCAGGGGATCATCCTGATCCAGGGATAGAACCTGGGTCTCCTGCACTGTGGGGAGAGTCTTCACTGTCTGAGCCACCAGGGAAGCCCTCACAGAGCCTTACTGAATAAACAAAATTTCTAATCAGTGTTCCTTTAGTATTTATTGATGGCATGCTTTTTAAACTGAACTGCCCTTGATACAGCCTTGGTCAGGGACACATCTCAATGGTAAGTAGTGAGAATCTTTGCAGGGCCCCCCGACTGAGGCCCCAGATTTTGTGGACCACATACTCCTCATATAGAGCTCATTTACACTAAGTCATCCCCCGGTCTGCGTCTGGATAGAGTGCTGTTCTACAGGAATCTAGTTTTCCCAGTGGCCACTAGGGGGCTGGATGACACAACCTGTGGGTACAGAAGGATAGAAAGTAACTAACAGGAAGTGGGAAATGGAAGTGAGATGGACAGATAAATCCCACTTCCTTTCCTCCCTCTGTAGAATTTTCTGAGAGGCAGCTCCTTTCTGCACTCCTTCTAGAAAGGTCCCATAGAGCCAGCAAATGAACCTATTGAATGACCAGCTTCATCTCTTTGTGATTATTGTAAAGGACTAGACAGCGTGGTAATGAATCACGCAGCATTACTCTACATTTTTAATCTCAATTCCACTTTTTTTTTTTTCACCCTCACCTCTTGGGCTTTGTATCTCTCAAATAAGACATCCATAGCTTAATTCTTGCCTCCATGCTCATCTTCCTAAAGAGCCTGGGTATCAGAGAGATGGCATTCATGTTGCCTCTGCTTTTAGCATCCATATTAACAGGCAATTTCTAAGGACTATACTTTAGCACATCAGACAGAATCATGACTCATTTTCGACCATGCACATAGTCAGTTTCACATGCTGTCCTGTGTCATGTTCTGTCATGTTTTGAACATCTTCCCTCAGTTTCTCAAACTCTGTGCTGAAGGCGATGGAGGTGAAAACTGAATGACTAAGGAAAGAATCTGAAGGAAATGACTGAATATGGAGTTGGCCGTTTGTTCTGTTTGTTGTTCACATTAACTAGCTGGAGGAAGCGAAAATACTTTTTTAAAATGGACAATTTTCACACTTACTGAGTGAAATTCTGTTGTGGTCCAGAAAAAGCTTTTTACCTGTATCCCATCTCACCATCCTGCCATGGTGATTTGCAGTCTGTGCCATCTCTTTTCAGTGAAAACAGCAGGGGATTTGCTGCAAGAGCAACCCACAAAGAAAGGCACAGACCCCTTCCTTCTTTAATCAGTTCTGATTTTCAGCAGCACACCAGGCAGAAGTAAGAACTCAGAAATGTGGCAGGGTTTTTTTTTTTTTTTTTTTTTCCCCTTAAATTAATAGGAACCTAGAAGAAAAATAATTGCATGTACGTGCCTGTTTCTCTCCTTCCACAATACTGTGTGCAGTCAGATGAAAGCAGTTAAAAAAGCTCCTAACTTCCTATAAATTAGGTGCAATTTATTTTCCCTTTAGCCTCCAAGCTTGGTAAATGTAGCTAGACTAAAAAGGATGTTAATAAAAGCAGACCCTAGGCATGAAGAAAAAGTGAGTCTCTTCTGATGCTTTTCATGATTTCAGAACAGCAAATTACAGACTCTTTCATTAGCGTACATAGAGTTGAGAGAGTAGCAGTTATCTAGTTCCTTCCCAGCTCTCATCTCCCTGTGTTGTGCCTCCCTATGGCTTATTGGACCTCGCTACAGTCGGAAGATGCCCTCCTGGTTCTGATAATCAAGCGGCCACGTGGTGGTTAAAAGGGCTCTGAAACCCATATGCCGGAAACATTATGGGGCATCAAAGAGAGGGCCTTAATTTAGCTTGTAAGTGGGATAGGGTTAAGGAAAAAGTAAAGCAACACCCTGCCAGAGTTTGACACCATTGAACTGATTCTTGAAGTCTAAGTGGGAGCTAGCCATATAAACAAATGAGGGATAAGGGAGTTCTAGGAATTAAAAAGGAGTTCTATAAGGCTAGGACTTCCCTGGTGGCTCAGACAGTAAAGCGTCTGTCTACAATGCGGGAGACCTGGGTTTGATCCCTGGGTCGGGAAGATTCCCTGGAGAAGGAAACGGCAACCCATTCCAGTACTCTTGCCTAGAAAAATCCATGGATGGAAGAGTTTGGTGCAGGCTACTGTCCATGCGGTCACAAAGACTTAGGCACGGCTGAGCCACTTCACTTCACTTCACTTCTTCTATAAGGCGTTTTTGCCTTTATTAAGTAGACCACAGCCTTTAGTCATTCTTTGAATGCTGAGCTCTTACTTAGCCTCAGAGTTCCTTTCTCTGGATGGTAATAGGAATGTACATATAACAAAAAAGGCAAGACACCATTGTACTACCCTGGCTAAATTAATAAATAGAAGTAGAATATTCTCTTATGTTATTTTTCTCCTAAATAATTTCTGCTCAACTAGTCATTGGAAAAGACTCTGATGCTGGGAGGGATTGGGGCAGGAAGGGGAGGACCGAGGATGAGATGGCTGGATGGCATCACTGACTCAATGGGCATGAGTCTGGGTGGACTCTGGGAGTTGGTGATGGACAGGGCAGCCTGGCGTGCTGCAATTCATGGGGTCGCAAAGAGTCGGACACGACTGAGCAACTGAACTGAACTGAGTCTCCTCTTAACCTACAAACATGTTCAACTGATCCCTACCCAGAGAGAGAAAACTTCTTATATCAGTTGGGACTCATTCAGGTAGACATTGAGGTTGAATAGGAAACTCAACCAAGTAAAAATAGAATTTATACAAATTATTGAAGATTTAGGGTTTCTGCAGTCACAGGGACAGCCAGATTCAGTGACTCAGATAATGTCAGCAGGACCTGGTTTCTCTCCATCTCATAGCTCTGATTTCTGCTGTGTTGGTTTTATTTTCTGCTAGGCTCTTCCTGAATAGGGATAAGATGACTGAATAACTTCTGCTTCTAAATTTCTAAACCCAAAGATATCTGTAATCACATTAAATGTAAGTGGCCCAAACACTGTAATCAAAAAGCAGCTATTGCCAGATTGGATAAAAGGCAAAACCCAACTATATCTTGCTTACAAGGAACTAACTTTAAATATAAAGATACAAATAGGTTAAAAATAAAGGAATCAAAAATACCATACTATTATTAATCAAAGGAAAGTGGAGTCTTTACATTAATATCAGACAAAGTAGATTTCAGAGCAAAGACTATTACCAGAGATACTGAGAATCATTTATTCATGATTAACTGGATGTGTTATTTAAGAGGACACAAATCTCCTAAATGTTTTTACACTGAATAACAGCACTTCAAAATACACACAGCAAAAAAAACCTAGAGAACTCTAAGGACAAATAGATAAATTCACAATTATAGTCAGAGATACCAACACATCTCTCTCAAAATTCTAACTTCCTTTGAAACTTCCTCTTTAAACAATATGTAATTCAGAAATGCATTATTTAATTTCTAATTATTTGGGGACTTAATTTCTTAATACCTGGGAGTATTCCAGATATCATTCAGCTGTTGATTCTAGTTTAATACTGTTCTGAGCAGTAAACACACTTTGTAAGCTCTCAATTCTTTAAAAGGTGCTAAAGCTTGTTTTGGAGAAGGCAATGGCACCCCACTCCAGTACTCTTGCCTGGAAGATCCCATGGACGGAGGAGCCTGGTGGGCTGCAGTCCATGGGGTCGCTAGGAATCGGACACGACTGAGCGATTTCACTTCTACTTTTCAGTTTCCTGCATTGGAGAAGGAAATGGCAACCCACTCCAGTGTTCTTGCCTGGAGAATCCCAGGGGCGGGAGAGCCTGGTGGGCTGCCGTCTATGGGGTCGCAAAGAGTCAGACACGACTGAAGCGACTTAGCAGCAGCAGAGCTTGTTTTATGGTTTATTATGTTCCGTGTTCCATATTATGTTTAAGTGTTCCATACATTTGAAAAGTATATATTCTGTTGTTGTTGGGTTGGGTAAAGTGTTGTAGGTCAGTTAGGTCAACTCAATAGTATTATTTTTAGGACATCTATTTTCTTGATAAATTTCTGCCTACTATTTTGTTACTAATTACTGAGAGAGGACTGTTGTGGTTCCCAACGGTAAAATATAGAGAGTGGCTTGAATTGAGAGACAATATTTTAATAACTGACACAGTTCATTCTTCTGGCTACTCAACATTTATAACCTCCTTTTATACATGTTCAAACTCCCATACAATAAGGAAAAACTTCCTCATGTTTTCATCTAGCTAAATCCACTAGATTTTGGACACCCCAAAACATTCTGCACTGTTTCCCCAAAATGAAGAAATAAATACTTTCAAAGTCACTGAATCAATTTTTAAAAATAATTTTTAATGAGGTGTAGTTGACTTATGATTTATATACATTTCAGATGTGCAACATGGTGATTCACAATGTTTAAAGGTTATACTTTCTCCATTTATAGTTGGTTATATTCCCTTGTTGTAAATATATCCTTGTAGCTTCTTTACCTAGTAGTTTGGACTTCTTAATCCTGTATCCCTACTTGCCCCTCCGCCCTCCCCTCACCCTACTGGCAACTGCTAGTTTGTTCTCTGTATCTTTGAGTCTGCTTCTCGTCTGTTATTTTCACAGACGAGAAGCAGTTTGTGTACTTTTTAGATTGTTGTATTTTTAGTTTGTTGTATATTTGTATATTATATATAATATAATATATGAATATGCAACATACAATGTATATTGTATATACAATACAATATTTGTATGTTGTATATTTGTATATTTTTTGTATATTTGTTGTATGTTTGTATATCGTTGTATATTTAGTTTGTTGTATTTTTTAGATTCCAGGTATAAGTGATATCATACAATATTTGTCTTTCTCTGCCTGACTTATTTCACCAAGCATAATACCTTCCAAGTCCATTCATATTGTTGCAAATGCCAGCATTTCATTCTATGCTGCCTGGACCTGTTTATGTTGCTCACTGAGGAAACATCACTTTATCTCGGTTGTTAACTCAAAGTATAACTCCATCTTGTCTCATTCATTCAGAGTACTGTCTTCCAACTGGTGCTACAGTTGAGTCTATAGCAGGCCATTCCACCATTCTATTAAGCCAGCTGCTTTTGAGTGGTGGTATGTATGGATTTCATGGGCATGAATCCACTGCTGCACCTCATACTCTACTAGAGGTACAAACTAAGGCACTCTACTATGAATGTCAGCACCAGCAGGAGAGATTGTATCACCTGACAGGACAAGAGAATCCTGGAAATATCATGATCTTTAGTCCTAAATTTTGTGTCTCTGTGTCAGACTGTCAGTTTTACTCCCATACTTTTCATCAAGATATTAAAAGTATTGATCAAATCTCATTGTAACTGAACTCCAAGTTATTTTGTTTATTATAATTTCTTGAAATAAATGGGCTCCTAGATGAAAGAGTCTTGTCATACAATTTTAATGACCCTGGAATTTACTGTAGCAGGCGTTCAACCTCTAATACATATAAGGATTAATCAACAGGAGTATTTCTGAATCTTTTTGGATGTCAGAGTTCTTAATACCAGACATACACAAAATGACATATTTCTTGATCAGGCCACGGAAGTTAAAGGTTTGTACAGGGGTGCTTTTTAAATGGAAATAAAAGATGTGATCTGTGCAGAAATTGGTATTTGAATCACAGGGTAAGAAGAGGGGTGGGCATTGATTCTTCTTTTGATTTGAAATAAATTACTAGAAGACCCAAATCTTTCAGTGGCAGAATGCAACATAAAAGTGTCAGAGCTGATAAGAGTACTTTGAATTTTAATAATTATCTTTTTGAATGCAGTTGAGAATATTTCACAGCTGCTCCATTTATTTCAATACAGCCTCAAAATTGAGTATGCTGTCCCAGTACACAGAAGGCAATTTTCCTACCTAGATATTTAAATATATTTTCTCCATTTCCATTTCTTTAAACACATCCATGATACAGTCCTGTCTTTCAACATAGTCATAAACATACTTTGCAAATATATCTACATAGGGCTCATAGGATCTATAGGAAAGAAGGAAGAATCTATTATTTCAGAAGTGTTGTTTTCTTGAAAGAATGAATCTTTACTCTGCAAAATCTATATATGGTAAGGGATCTAAACCTCTGAAAAAATTCTTACTGAAGAAGGAAGAAAAGAGAAGAGTGTATTTTTCCGTAAGAGTTGAAAACAAAACAGAACAGAAGATACATAAAGAAATATTTCCTTGTACAGGAAGGTAAAGAAAGATGGGATCTTTTCCCCAAATCAAACCTTACATAAAAGCAATGCATTGGCAGCCAGGTTCTTTACCACTAGCACCCCCTGGGAAGCCCCCACATGAAAGCACAGACAGATAACAAGAGATTAAAGCAGAGCTCTTCTGGTTACCGCGGGGGGATTGGAGGAGGGCGAGGTGGGGAAGGTAAGCCCAAATAAAGACTCTTCCCTCCACCCCACTTGCAGCCAAGCTGTGCAGGAAGTCGATTCTGTGGAGCTCAGTGCTGAAATCACTGTCTTAAGAAGAGAAACATTATCAAATGCTCCTCTGTCCAGAATCGTAGGTTTTGAATGCATAGTTGAGCTCATGGCAATGGCTGTGCGCCCAGTCTCTTTGGAGGAATCTCGCCATCTCTTCCTCTGCTGGTCTCCACTCTTTCCTCCGCTGTGCCTCCCCAGACCTACACATTCTTCAAGGTCCAGCTCAAAACCTGCCTCTTGCCTGTAACATCTTTCCGGTTGGGTACAATCACACCCTTCTCTGAAATCCAGTCGTTGCCCTTCATTTATATTTGTATTGTGAAGAGAAAGTGAAAGTGTTAGTCGCTCAGTTGTGTCTGACTCTTTCCGGGCGCATGGGCTTAGCCTAACAGGCTCCTCTGTCCACGGAATTCTCCAGGCAAGAATACTGGAGTGGGCTGCCATTTCCTGCTCCAGGGGATCTTCCCGACCCAGGGGTTGAACCCAGGTCTCCACTGCAGGCAGATCCTTTACTATCTGAGCCACCAGGGATTTAATTAATTGAAAACTGAACATTTACTGTTGAATGCACAGGCGTGGCAATAGGTATTAGAGATAGGGTGGGAAGGAATGGGACAGATAAGGTCCCTGCCCTTTAGAGAACTTCTCTAGTGGCAGGTGGTGGTGGTAGAAAGTGAAAGTGAAGTCGCTCAGTCGTGTCCGACTCTTTGCGACCCCATGGACTGTAGTCTACCAGGCTCCTCAGTCCATGGAATTTCCCAGGCAAGAGTACTGGAGTGGGTTGCCATTAAGCCGGGTGGTGGTAGGACAGTAAAAAAGTGAACAAATAAATGACCTAAGTGCAGAGTATGAAAACTGCCATAAAAGAAGTAAAGTGAGTGAGATGATGAGGAGTACCTGTACCTCTGTGTGTGTATTTTTTTTTTTTTTTTGGAGTACAGTGTTTATGCTTTACAGTGTCGTGTCCGTTTCTGCTGCGCAGTAAAGTGAATGAGCTGTCCATACACTATCTCCCCTCGTTTTGGATTCCCTCCCGTTTAGGTCACCCCAGAGCACGGAGTAGAGTCCCCTGTGCTGTACAGTTCTCATTAGTTATCAGTTTTATAAACGGCAGTGTGTCCATGTCAATCCCAACCTCCCAACATCCATGCATCTGCAAACGGTGTGACTGCAGGCTGCGTTAGGGCACAGCGTGGGGCTGGCACAGGAGCCGAGAGGCGTGGGAGGCTTGGGGTCTGTGACATGAAGTCCAGAATATCTGAGGAACAGAAAACAGAAGCCAAGGAACAGGTCAGATTAAGGTGTCAAGGGGCAGAAAAACTGAGGATGGGGGAGCAGCTGGGATCAAGGAATGTGATCTTGGCACAGCTCCCGGATGAGAACCTCCAATGCACGGGGGTCCTTCGTGGAGGTCCCTCAAGGTCATAAGCTTTTCTAGGAGAGAGCCCTCATCCAGATTCATCTTTGTGTCCCCACAGAACCTAGAACAGGATTTTGCCCATGGGAAGTGCTCTGTAATTAATGATAAAACAAGGAATAAAGCCCCAATTAATTCTAATCCAACTAATGAAGACTCCTCTGATTTAGCCAAATATCCTCGTTTTTGCCTGAACCCCAGTGAGAGCTTCTGCCCNAAGTGAATGAGCTGTCCATACACTATCTCCCCTCGTTTTGGATTCCCTCCCGTTTAGGTCACCCCAGAGCACGGAGTAGAGTCCCCTGTGCTGTACAGTTCTCATTAGTTATCAGTTTTATAAACGGCAGTGTGTCCATGTCAATCCCAACCTCCCAACATCCATGCATCTGCAAACGGTGTGACTGCAGGCTGCGTTAGGGCACAGCGTGGGGCTGGCACAGGAGCCGAGAGGCGTGGGAGGCTTGGGGTCTGTGACATGAAGTCCAGAATATCTGAGGAACAGAAAACAGAAGCCAAGGAACAGGTCAGATTAAGGTGTCAAGGGGCAGAAAAACTGAGGATGGGGGAGCAGCTGGGATCAAGGAATGTGATCTTGGCACAGCTCCCGGATGAGAACCTCCAATGCACGGGGGTCCTTCGTGGAGGTCCCTCAAGGTCATAAGCTTTTCTAGGAGAGAGCCCTCATCCAGATTCATCTTTGTGTCCCCACAGAACCTAGAACAGGATTTTGCCCATGGGAAGTGCTCTGTAATTAATGATAAAACAAGGAATAAAGCCCCAATTAATTCTAATCCAACTAATGAAGACTCCTCTGATTTAGCCAAATATCCTCGTTTTTGCCTGAACCCCAGTGAGAGCTTCTGCCCGACCAGTGTAGCATCCTAGGATTTTACCCTAATTCTGTTGTAGATACTTGGTAACTTGATTTCTCACTCTCTCGGAGATGTAAGGAATTGTTGAAAAGCAGGGCTAGGGTGTGGAAGCTGTATTTTTCTTGGTGCTTCCTTTTTTTTTTTTTCTTTTTAATTCCTTTGTCTTTTCCTCTTCATGGCCTGCAAGCTGAATGGCATGAATCCCTGGAGCTGGTTTCAAAAACAAGCAAACAGACACAACGTCTCAAAGTGCATACAGCCCGTGACCCAGTGGTGTTCTGATAACCCAGCTTCGTGGGGGGGGGGGGTCAGGAGTGAGGAGGGGAGAAATCTGAATTTGTAGCCTTGTCTGTTTCTGCTGTATAAATAATTCCACTGGATTGCCACATTTCCTATTTCCCGCACACAGCTGTGACCACCATGTTGGTGCCCATCGCCTGCGGCTGCCTGTCAGAGCACCTTCCTGGTGAACTGCACTTCATTCTGGTTGCCACTTGACAACAGACCCAGAGAACATGTTGAAGGCTGTGAGAGGAGCTGCAAAGATGATGGAATGACTGGTGCCCGAGTAAGCAGGCAGGAGAAAGCCTCCATTTCACTTGCTCTCTGAAGCCAACAATGGGTAGCAAACTGCTGAGCTGGCTTCTCCTCTTTTTCTCATTCTTTTTTTTCTTTTTCTAAAATATTTATTTATTTGCCTGGACCTGGTCTTTGTTGTGGCATGCAGGATCCTTAGTTGCGACAAGTGAACTCTTAGTGGCGGCACACGGGATCTAGTTCCTTGACCAGGGATCAAACCCATGCCCCCTGCATTGGGAGTGTGGAATCTTAGCCACTAGACCACCAGGGATGTCCTTCCTCTTCAGTCATTCTTGAGGAGGTAAGGAAGCAGCCTAGACATGCAGGGAGGGAAGCTATTTTTGTCTCTCTCTCTCTTTTTTTTTTGCCTTGAAGGAAACCAGGTATATTTTGAGGTATAACTGAATGCAGCAAACCCCTGCCTCCTGTCAAGTTCACTAGTTACTCTTAGGTTGTCCCCACCCTCTGAAAGTTGTAGGCCTGGGTATGCTGGGTGCGGCAGGGCCGGCCTGGCTGACAGTAATCATGGTGTTTGACGAAAACATTGCTCCCTTCTGATCATAGCTCTGTGCATATGGTTCTTCTTTGGCATCCAGGGCAATGCTCTAGGAGAAAATCAGTGCATGATGAATCCTTGTAGTTTGAAGATGAATCAAAGATGCTCTGAGAAATGCCGAGGAGATAGAGAGAAAGGACAAGAAGGGGGACTCTCTGGGAGGTGCATGAGGGTGGGAAAGTTGGTTCTGCCTCTGACAGTGTATAAGAGTGAGGTACTCAGATACACAGATAAGACCACCCTTAAGGCAGAAAGTGAAGAGGAGCTAAAAAGCCTCTTGATGAAAGTGAAAGAGGAGAGTGAAAAAGTTGGCTTAAAGCTCAACATTCAGAAAACAAAGATCATGGCATCCGGTTCCATTACTCCATGGGAAATAGATGGGGAAACAGTGGAAACAGTGTCAGACTTTATTTTTCTGGGCTCCAAAATCACTGCAGATGGTGACTGCAGCCATGAAATTAAAAGACACTTACTCCTTGGAAGGAAAGTTATGACCAACCTAGATAGCATATTCAAGAGCAGAGACATTACTTTGCCAACTAAGGTTCGTCTAGTCAAGGCTATGGTTTTTCCTGTGGTCATGTATGGATGTGAGAGTTGGACTGTGAAGAAGGCTGAGTGCCAAAGAATTGATGCTTTTGAACTGTGGTGTTGGAGAAGACTCTTGAGAGTCCCTTGGACTGCAAGGAGATCCAACCAGTCCATTCTGAAGGAGATCAACCCTCGAATTTCTTTGGAAGGAATGATGCTAAAACTGAAGCTCCAGTACTTTGGCCACCTCATGCAAAGAGTTGACTCATTGGAAAAGACTCTGATGCTGGGAGGATGAGATGGCTGGATGGCATCACTGACTCGATGGATGTGAGTCTGAGTGAACTCTGGGAGCTGGTGATGGACAGGGAGGCCTGGCGTGCTGCGATTCATGGGGTCACAAAGAGTCGTACACGACTGAACGATTGAACTGAACTGAAGGGACTTAGAGGCAAATATTTCAAGCCATACATGCAAAGATATTGGCTTACATTCTTCTAAGTTAAAACTCAGGGACAAGGTTCTGGAGTCAAAGCCTTGCACTCTTAAATGAGAAAGACCCGGGCATGTGTGTTAGTTTCCTATTGCTGCTGTAACAAATTACCACAGCCTTGGTGGCTTAAAACAACACAGACTTATTATCTTACTGTTTTGGAGTTCGGCAGTCTGGAGTGGGACTCAACTGGGCTGAAATCAAGGCGTTGGCATAGCTGTTTTCCTTTCTGAAGGCTCTGGGGAAAAATCTGTTTCCTTGCCTTTTCCTGCTTTGAGAGGCTACCCACATAGGGATCCCTCCGTCCGTCTTCACAAGCCATTGGAGCTGTGTCTCTGTCTGACTGATTTCCGTAGCTCATATATCCTTCTGCTTCTCCTTCTGACCTCCCTCTTCTACTTCTAAGGACCCTCGTGGTTAAATTGGTCCACCAGAATCATCTAGGATAATCTTCCTATTTAAGGCCAGTGGGTAGTAATCTTAATTCCATCTGTATCTTTACATTCCCCATTGCCCTGTAGGGTAACATATTTATTCGAATAGGTCTTGAGGATTAGGACATGGACATCTTTGAAAGGCCATTATTATGCTTAATGACTTCATTCTGGATTCCAATCCAGTATCTTTAGAGCTATGTAGGCAATGGCACCCCACTCCAGTACTCTTGCCTGGAAAATCCCATGGATGGAGGAGCCTGGAAGGCTGCAGTCCATGGGATTGCTGAGGGTCGGACACCACTGAGCAACTTCATTTTCACTTTTCACTTTCATGCATCGGAGAAGGAAATGGCAACCCACTCCAGTATTCTTGCCTGGAGAATCCCAGGGACGGGGGAGCCTGGTGGGCTGCCATCTCTGGGGTTGCACAGAGTCGGACACGACTGAAGCGACTTAGCAGCAGTAGCAGCAGCTGTGGACAAGCCATTAACCTTTTAAAAAGGTTCATTAGATAGGGGGGTAATAAGACTCCCTTCCTTGTGGGCTTTTGGTGATGATTAGTTGTAATAATATGTGCCATGTGCTGAAAAGAGTGCCTGGCACATGCCAAACACTTAGTGCATATTAGCTAGTTTCATTTTAGACCTTCATTATGCTTGCTCTCTTTGGCTCTGGATCAGAGACCCGTCTTTCAGCTCCCACAGAAACCTTTCCTTCCTGACCACAGCACACCCCACACTGCAGTGTCACCCTTTGTTTATGTGTCTCTTTATCAAATAGAATTCCTTGACCCCAGGGGGACTAGCACATGTATGTTTGTAATTCCTTCCTGCCTGGGACAGTAGAGGCCACCCAGTGAAAGACTGGGTTGAAATGTGTTACGACTGAGAGTGAAAAATGATTTTGATCCTATTTTTTTTGGACAAAAAATTCCACAGAAGGTCCAGATAAAGTTAGCTCATCTGTATCATTTTCTCCGGCAACATTTTCTTCAAACTTTTTGGGACATCCTACTGTTTGTCTTTTATGGAACACGTTTAAACAAAAATATTATTACTACATGCGTTAATTGATGAAAATTACTTATTTTAGAAAGCCATTATTAATGAGAACATCTAGAAAGTAACTGACCATTCAGCTATCACTATTACCAAATTACTGGTCTACTTTTTCACATGTGTGTTTTGGAGATATAGAGTGATATTGAAGTAGTACTGTGTTGGCAGAAGTGAATAAACCATTTTAATAAAAACTTGTATACCCTTTCTTCCCAGATGCCACTGTGATTTTGGTGGGGTATGTCAGCATATCCTTGGCTAGTGGGCATATGTCCGTTCATGCTCAGTTGCTCAATCATGTCTGGTTCTTTGTGACCCTGTGGACTGTAGCCTGCCAGGCTCCTCTGTCCATGAGATTTTCCAAGCAAGAATACTGGAGTGGGTTGCCATTTCCTACTCCAGGGGATCTTCCTAACCCAGGGATTGAACCTGTGTCTCTTGTGTCTCTTGCGTTGGCAGGCAGATTCTTTACCACTGTGCTGCTTGGGAAGCCCTAATTACTGGGCCTGAGCTATAATTAAATAAAGATATACTCTTAAATGCTCACGTAGGAGTTTAAAAACATGATCTGGATGCAGAGTATAAAGATGTGATCACCTTGATTGGAAATGGGGGGAGACATTTAAAAGAGAGAAAATCCTTTTACAGAGCTTGTTGAAGAGGAAAAATGAAATCTGGCGGGAGATTAAAATGTCTTCAATAAGATGACAGGCTCAAAGCGTCTCAAGGGGAGTATACATATCCTCAGGCTACATAAGAGACAGACTTCTCTGAAGGCAAAATCCAGAAAAAGCTGGCTTTTAGGTGGCTATGGATGTAATGTCAGGTCGCAGTAGGCAGACGTTCTTTGCTTCTTCAGGGTCTAGGAAATTGAGAGTGGGAAGAGCAAGCACATACTTCCATCAGAGCATTTATACCATCCTGTAACACAGGCTGATGCATGGATCTTCTCTAGACTTAAGGTAGTGAGGGCATGCACTGAGCTTTAATTTCTGTGTATGCTGCTAAGTTGCTTTAGTCGTGTCCGACTCTGTGCGACCCCAGAGATGGCAGCCTACCAGGCTCCTCCGTCCATGGGATTTTCCAGGCAAGAGTACTGGAGTGGGTTGCCATTGGCTTCTCCGAATTTCTGTGTATAGAGGGTCTAAAACTCTACCTGGCATATAGAAAACACTAATAAGTATATGTTGTTGAATAAAAGAGCTGGTCTCATAGAATTTAAGAGCTAGTGGGAGCAAAGAGACTAGTTGTCTCCAGACTGATGGTCTCAAAATCTATCTGGATATCAGAATCACCTGTGGAGTGAGTGTGTGTGAGGGGAATTCTTTTTTAAGAATACTGATTCTAGAATACAGAGAGAATACACCATTTACGACCTCCTTGGAACATAACCCAAAATACTCTCCTAATTAGACTCAACACTTTCTCCCTACAATTAGGAACAAGGCAGGATGTCTGTTATTACCACTTCCATTCAACATGGAATTGGAAGTTCTATCAAGTACAATAAGATAAGAAAAAGAAATAAAAGCCATAGAGATAAGAAGAGAAATAAAACTCTCCCTTTATTACCAATGCCATGATTGTCTTCACAGGAAACTCCAAGAATCTACAAAGAAATTCCTAGAACTAGTGAGTAAGTTTATCAAGGTCATAGGATACAAAGTTGATGTACGAAAAGCGACCATATTCCTATATGTAAGCCTTAAACAAATATTGAAATTTACATGTTCAAAAGCACACAGGAAAAGAAATACAGTTATAGGACTAAAAAAAATGTGCAGGGTGCTTGTGTTCAAAGCTAAAAAACAAGAAAAAAAGACTTAAATAGAGATATTTATTATTTTTCTGGATTATAAACTGAACACTTTTAAGATGTTAATTTTCTTCAAAGTGATCTATAGATTTAATGCAATCAATAAAAATTGCAGTAGGGATTTTATAGACATTGACAAGATGATTCTAACATGTATGTGCAAAGGCAAAAGAAATAAATAAGAAAGCTAAGGCAAGTTTGAAAAAGAACAAAGTTGGAAGACTTGTATTACCTGATTTCAAGGCTTATTAAAAACTCTCAGTAATCAAGAGAGTGTGATGATGGCAAAAGGATAAACACATAGATGATTGGAATGGAAAAGTGAGTCAGAAATAAATATAGGGTTAACTCATTTTTGGCAAAGGTGCAAGGTGATGAAACAAAGAGAAAAAAGTCTTTTAAATAAATTATGTTGGAACTATTGGATATCCATAAGCAAAAATATGAACCTTGACCAATACTTATACTTTGTACAAATATGAACTGAAATGGATCATAAACCTCAATATAAAATCTAAAACTATAAACCTTTTAGGAGAAAAACTTGGTGACCTGGGATTAGGCAAAGAGTTATTAGATGTGATACTATAAGCATGGTACATAAAGGAAAAAATAGATAAATTAGACTTTAACAAAATGAAAACTTCGCTCTGTGAAGGATCATGGTAAGAGAATGAAAAGATACTGTATCCCCTGGGAGAAAAATATTTGCAAATCACCTAACTGACAAAGGGTTTGTATCTAGTATATAGCAAGGATACTTAAAACTCATCAATAAGCAAGCAAATGAACCAATTAAGAAGTAGAAAAATTTTTGAAAAGATACCTCAGTGGAATTACATAGGTGGCAAATAAGCACATGGAAAGATACTCAACATCATTAGTTATTCAGTCAGTTCATCACTCAGTGACGTCTGACTCTTTGCAACCCCATGGACTGCCGCATACCAGGCTTCCCTGTCCATCACCAACTTCTGGAGCTTGCTAAAACTCATGTCCATTGAGTTGGTGAGGCCATCCTACCATCTCATCCGCGGCTGTCCCCTTCTTTCCCTTTGCACATACATGTTAGAATCACTTTGTCAATGTCTATAAAATCCCTACTGCTATTTTTATTGATTGCATTAAATCTATAGATCACTTTGAAGAAAATTAACATTTTAAGAGTGTTCAGTTTATAATCCAGAAAAATAATAAATATCTCAATCTTTGCTAGTAACAGGGTCTTTTCTAATGAGTCAGTTCTTCGCATCAGGTGGCCAAAGTATTGGAGCTTCAGCTTCAGCATCAGTCCTTCCAATGAATATTCAGGACTAATTTCTTTTAAGATTGAAATCAGTTATTATTAGGGAAATAGAAATTAAAACTACTATACATGATTTAAAACAGCTTAAAATAAAACTACAAAAACTTAGCCATATCAGGTCCTGGAATGACTACAGAACAACCAAACACTCATATATTGCTGTTGAGAATACAATTTCAGAAGCAATTTGTGTTTCTTTTATAGGTAGGGAAACACGCACTCACTCTGGGACCCAGCAAACCCAGTCCAATGTATTTACCCAAGTGAAACAATAACTTCTATTCACACAAAAACCTGTAGGCCAGTATTTACAGTTGCTTGATTCATAATTGCCCTGAACTGGAAATAACCTAAGCTTCCGTCAACTGTGGGCGGATAAGTAACTCATAGTATAGTCACACAATAAAAAGGGATAGACTCAACAACACTGATACATCTCACATGCCTTGTACTCAGTGAAAGCAGCCAGTCTTGAAAGGCTACACACTGTATGATCCCTCTGCTGTGACATTTTGAACAGACGAAACTGTGAGGCAGGAAACACATCGATGGTTTCCACGGGTTGGGGTTAGAGGCAGGGCTTGATAAAGACAAGGAGCAGCAGCATTTTTGGAGTGATGGCACCATTTTGATCTTGATGGTGGCGATGGATTTATCAAAATATATAGCATGGTCCCTTTAAAAAAGGAACTTTGTACATAAAATTTAAAAATCAGTTTAAAAAGAGACTTCCAAGGCCTTGTATTCTTGGAATAAATTCTAAGGTAGACTAAAGTTTATGTTCTTTATCCTGGCTTGCAAAGCAATGGGTGACCTGGCCCTGCCGCTCTGGCCACACTGTCTTTCACTCTCCCCTCTTGCCCAGTAGACATTTTATGCATTTTATGCATAAAATTTTATGCATCAGCTCAATGGCTGATGAGACACCAATTTGCTAGAGCAAATCCAGCGATGGTTAGTGTTGTTACTGTGGTTGTGGAGCCAGGTGGCCACACCTTCTGTCACTACCTCGGATTGAATCTCTCAAGTTGCTCTTGGGTATGGCCCTACGGTGTCTCACCTCCCACCATGTGCCTTGCGCCTTCCACCTTGGGACTTCCCTGCTGCTGCTGCTGCCAAGTCGCTTCAGTCGTGTCCGACTCTTAGCGACCCCATGGACTGCAGCCTACCAGGCTCCTCTGTCCATGGGATTTTCCAGGCAAGAGTACTGGAGTGGGGTGCCATTGCCTTCTCCGTGGGACTTCCCTACTGCTACCCAGACACCTGTTTGGTGGCCACACTCACATGCAGCCGGTAGTGCTGATCAGTTAACAGGGAGCAACGCGAGAAAGGAGCCTGCGAGTGAATGTTCTCTTCCTTCCACACCAGGACTATTTCCCCTGCCCCTGACAGATGTTTGAAGCTTCTGAAGCATCACATTGCTTCTCTGTAGACCAGAAATCAACATCTTCCCTTTTGACTCCTTCTTTAGCCTATTCGTTAATGCCTCCATGCTGCCTTCTGCAAACCCTCGATGCTTCCTGCAGCCTCTAGCACAGTCGCCAGCTGTGTAACTCATTTCTTTGTAGTTGTTCTCTCTGTTGGAGAAAGCAATGGCACCCCACTTCAGTACTCTTGCCTGGAAAATCCCATGGATAGAGGAACCTGGTAGGCTGCAGACCATGGGGTTGCTCAGAGTCGGACACGACTGAGTGACTTCACTTTCACGCGATGGAGAAGGAAATGGCAACCCACTCCAGTGTTCTTGCCTGGAGAATCACAGGGACAGGGGAGCCTGGTGGGCTGCCGTCTATGGGGTCGCACAGAGTCGGAGACGACTGAAGCAACTTAGCAGCAGCAGCAGCAGCAGCAGCACTGTCTGTCTTCCTGACTCCTCTTTTCTCTCCTTCCTTTCCTGAGATTTCACTTTCCTATAGTTTTGTCACCTAACCGATTGCTTGGGCTCAACTTTCTAGGCAGTTCAGCCAAAGACACCCAATAAGCTTCAGTCACATTCGCTTTCTTTGTGTTCCCAGAATAAGCTNGCAGCAGCAGCACTGTCTGTCTTCCTGACTCCTCTTTTCTCTCCTTCCTTTCCTGAGATTTCACTTTCCTATAGTTTTGTCACCTAACCGATTGCTTGGGCTCAACTTTCTAGGCAGTTCAGCCAAAGACACCCAATAAGCTTCAGTCACATTCGCTTTCTTTGTGTTCCCAGAATAAGCTGTGTATTTCTGCCCTCAAATGAGCGCTTTGGCTCTGTGTTTTTTCTGCTTGGCTCTCTCCCTAGTGGTTGCAGCTTATCTCTCTGTGTGGATTCCTGACTCATTTGATGTGGATCTTGTGTGTTCTGTCTATATATCTGTCACCTATCTTTTTTTTTTCTCTCGTTAAACTAGAAGCCCCACCAGGATATGAATCTTGTCTGCTTTGTTTATTGCTATATCCTGAGAAACTATAATAGTTTAAAGCCTTGTTAGGAGATTGTAGGAAATATTTGTGGAGTAGAGGAATGAAGGAATGTATGCCACCATTGACCTAGCTAGCCCCAAATTTACACATTCAGTTGCTTCCTTGACAAAAGCTTGCAATTCAGTACCCAAACTGACCAAATGCCCTGGTAGGAGCTGGTCCAGCACATCAGAACTCTGGAAGTGAAAGACTCTGGCCATGGGCTCAAGATCAGTTGTTCCAGTGTACCCAGTTTCCAATATCACCCCGTTAAAGAGCATTATAAAAAGTAGGGCCCAATGTTTAGGCATAAATCCTTGTGCCTTTGAATTAGGTAAAGCCTTTTAGATACTGAAGGAGTCCTTGGGCCTAGAAAAGAAAACAATGGTCTCAAAGGCCCTTGCTAAATCATCTAACTTTGGGGAAAACAAAACTGAACTTTAGGTCCTGCCCTGATGCTCCCAGCCGGTTGCATCTACCTGGGACTTATCACCCCCTGCCCAGAACCTTCCACCGCCTGTTCAATTACAAATGCCACCTCAACTAAACATTACCCAAAATGTCCTGCCTGCCTAACATTTCCCTTATCGCTTCCACAAACCTCCCTTTAAATGTGAAGCCTCCCTGATCCTTCTCACGCTCAGCCTTGTCGTTAGCCTGGCTGTCACCCCTGCTTGCCTGAATAAAGGTAACCTACCTGCATTGAGGTCGTCTCTCCTTTTCTGCCTCAGCCCCAACTATACCTTACAGAAATAACACCCAAAGTACAAGCAACGAAAGAAAACATAGATAATATATGCTTCACCAAAATGAAAAGCTTTTGTGCTTCAAAGGACACCACCAAGACAATGACAAGATAACCCGCAGAATGAGAGGAAATACTTGCAAAGTATTCGTCTGATAAGGGACTGATACCTAGAAGAAATGAGGAACACTTATGCCTGAATCATAAATCATAACAAATAATAAGTAAAAAAGACAACCAAGTTTAAAAAATGCATAAAGAATCTGAATAGACGTTTCTCCAAAGAGGATAAGAACATGAGAAGATGAGCAACATCATTAGCTGTTAGGAAGGTGCAGATCAGAACCACAATGACATGCCATTTCACATCCACTAGGGTGGTATAAACCTGAAAAATGGCAAAGAACAAGTGTCGGCAAGAATGTGGAGAAACTGGAATATTCACACACTGCTGGTGAGACTCTAAAATGGTGCAGCTGCTTTGGAAAACAGTGTGACAGCTCCTCAAAATGTTAAACTTAGAATTACCATGTGACTCAGCATGTCCACTCCGAGATAGACTCCCACGAGAAAAAAACATACATCCACACAAAAACCTATACATGAATGTTCACAGCAGCATTATTTAAAATAGCCCCAGAGTGCAAACAACCTAAGTGTTCATCAACTGAAAAAAAGGATGAGAGAAGATATCTATATCATAGGATTGAAGAAGGCAATGGCACCCCACTCCAGTACTTTTGCCTGGAAAATCCCATGGACGGAGGAGCCTGGTGGGCTGCAGTCCATGGGGTTGTGAAAAGTCAGACACACTGAGCGACTTCACTTTCACTTTTCACTTTCTTGCATTGGAGAAGGAAATGGCAACACACTCCAGTGTTCTTGCCTGGAGAATCCTGGGGACGGGGGAGCCTGGTGAGCTGCCGTCTATGGGGTCGCACAGAGTCGGACACGACTGAAGCGACTTAGCAGCAGCAGCAGCATACCATAGGATATCATTTGTTCATAAAAAGGAATGAAGTACTGTTGACATGGATGAACCTTGAAAACATTATGCTTTACGTGAAAGAAAGCAGTCACAAAAGATTTCATATTGTATGAAGAGTTCATTTATATGAAGTGTCCATAATGGGCAAATCTATAGAGAAAGATTAGCGGTTGCCAGGGGCAGGAGGTTGGGAAAAAAAAGAAAATGAGTGCTAATATTTCTTTTTTAGGGGATGACATTTCTTTTTTAGGGGATGAAAATCAGTTCTAAAATTGATTGTGGTGATAGTTGTACAGCTCTGTGAATATATTACAAATATCAAATTGTATACTTTAAATGGGTGAATTGTATGCTATACAAATTGTATTTTAACAAAGATTTTTTTAAAAAGCAGAGACTATTAAAACAAAATTAAAACTAGATAAAGTGGATTTTTAAATCATTCTCAGAGACACTCCCACCCCAAGCACTGCCACCTTCTACCCATCAGGGTTCTTCCTGCAGTCTGTAGGCAATGACCTCAATGGTCCAGACCACAGGTTACAGAATGATGACCTAGGGACACTTTGTGGCCTACAAACTCTTCTTCTTCTTTTTTTTTTTAGTGCACAGAGCATTAAATTTTTTTTTTAAGTTGCCAACATTTTAAAATTAGAAGAGTTCACATTAAATATGGGTTTTTGGCTTCTTCATGCAGGGTGGGGACGGGCGGGGGTTGAGGGGTGGGGGAACAAAACAAAATAAAAAATAAACAATCCCAGTCCGATGGCCACACTGGACCTATATTTTCCACGTGGAAAAATGAGACTGTCCTTTTTAGAACTTGTTGTCCTTCCCTGTTTGGCCCTGTATCACCAGTCTGAGTCACTTCTTTGTTACTTCTTTTTAATCCCTTTGGGATATTTGAGTTTGCAACACCTGCTGCAGACCTTTCCCAGCATCAGAACTTTTTTGTCATTCCATTGCCTCAGGCTGTGGCGGATGATTGGCTAATTCCTGGTTTTCCATCCTGGCTGCCCGAATCTCCTGGGATTCTTGTAAAATGTCTGCAAGCAAGATTGCAACCCAATTAAACTGGAATCTATTGGGGCAGGCAGGCTTACCACTAAAAAACAAACAAAAAAAGCCAACTGTCTAGGTTCCAAAGGGTATCCAGGGAGGCGAAACAGTTGGGCTAATGTGCTAATTCAATTCAAGAGCAAACTGTAGTATCCAATAATAGTTTAACAGCCTCTCCGGTAAGTTTTGTTTCTTAAGCTTTGCCTGAAGGAGTGGAAATGGGAGGCAGAACTAAGATTGTGGTTTTGGTCAGGTGAACCTTTGACCTGATTTTCAAGTCAGTTGCCGTCTGAATCTAAACGTAACTGTCATTTCTTTAACTACTAGTCATATTAAAAGATTTCGTAATCAGAACAAGTATGAGCAAGCCATGGTGCCTTTACAGCTTTGCATGGTGCCTTTTTGTTATTTTTATCAGCAAGCTTTTTAATCAATGAATTTGATTTGCTCTTCTGTGGGTTCTGGAAACGTTGACAAGTACAGGAAGTTATGGCTTTTTGAGAGGTCGTGAGTGGCCAACACAAGACAGGAATTGTGGTGGCAGTCACTTGATCAATATTGGTTGAATAAATTGATAAGACATTTGCTGCTTCTCATCTCCAGTGGCGATGGGCGATTTGGTGACATTCTCTGGTGGGCTACAGGAGGTGAGGGGAACGTGGTGGGGAAGAGAGCCCTTAGATGTCCTTTCCTCCTTAGTTTTGGCAGAGAAAAAACACTGGTTAGGCAAGATGGCCCATCACCACCTTGTGGGTTTGTCCTTCTAAGGCTCCCTTGAACTTCACTGCTGCGTGGCGGAGACTCGAGGATCTCCTGGTCGACGCCCAGAAGATGCTCTGTTGTTGAACCTGACCTTCCCACGGCCCAAACAGGCAAACAAATGGCGTCCCTTGGAAAGTATCAGTGTAGCCTGGCTAGAAGCCTGGCTAGAAGCTCGGCAGCGGGCTAGGAGTAGGGAGTACGACGGGGATAAGTCTAGCAGCTGTAACCAAGCAAAATCGGGGTGTCCACTGCACCTGCAAACCCCACGCGCGCCTCTGCTTGGCCCCCTGCACCCCAGCCGGCTGCCCACCCTGGAGGGGCTGCCTGGGGGGCCGCAGTGTGTGGGTGTGTGGAGCTGGGGTCGGCGGCCGCTACAAGGGAGGCAGCGGGCGAGGCTGGGGAGGGGGGCGCGGCGGGCGGTGGCGCGGTCCAGGGGGAGGCGGGCGGAGGGAAGGCGCTGCCGCCGCCGCCGCCGCCGCCGCCGCCTCACCCGCGGCGACACAGACGCCGGGAGCGGCCGAGGCGGTGAGTCGCAGCGCCTTCCCTCCGCTTCTCGGGAGCTGGAGCGGAGCTTGAGTTGCAGCCGGACGGGTGTGCGGGGGCGAGGGCGCCAAGAGCAGCCGCCGCGGGAGCCGAGGCTCTCGGGGCGCGGCGGGCGCAGGGGTGGGAGCGAGGGGTGCGCGGTCCTGGGCACCTGGTCCCCGCTGCCCTTCTCGGGTGCAGCTCATTCTGTCAGTTCCCCTGTCCTCCCCTCAACGCCTCTGAGGGAAGATAAAACTAAACCAAAGACCCCGAGGAGAGTGGCAGGAAAGGAGAGAGCAACTTTGCTAAGGGACGCGCAGAGGCGCGCAGGGCAGGCAGGATGGGGGCGCGCTGGGTCGGAAGGGGGCGTTCGTGCTCCTGGTGGCCCAGGACACCAGAGGCATCCTTCCGGGGGTCGGGGGAAGAGGTGGGGGTCGCGGGCAATAGCGGGTTCCGGGGGGAGCCTCAGAGTCGGCCCTCCGAAGCCGCAGTGGGCGTGTACGAGGGGTGGGCTCCTGGAGAGGGGCTTTAGGAACCACCAGAAGGCGCCGGGGAACCCCGATGAGGAAGTGGCCTGCACTGTGGACTCAGGACCTGAAGGATTTGTGTCTCTTGCCCTCGGAGACTCGGGAAGGGGTGTGCTGGGGAGATGTGTTTGAGTGTTTTTCAGTGCATACCAATTTATTTTTAGCTCCCAGAGAAGCAGGATGTGCAAAGTGGGTTGTATCAGCCGGGAGGGGCAGGAGGTCTCCCTGTCCGCAGGAAATACACAAGTTTCTTGCTGCAGATGCTTGCTTTAACTTTCATGCCTGGAGAAATGAAAGCTATTTGGCTGTCTGAAGGTCTCCCTGCAGGGCCACTTTCTTCCCGCAGGTTCGTCTGGGGCTGCAGGCCCGGCGCGTGCGCTTCTGTTGTTGAGTGCAGGACCCAAATAATGATACTCGTTCTGCTCCGCCGGGCGACTGGTGCGAAACACAGAGCTAGGGCTGCCGAGGTCTCACTCGCAGAGAAGGAAACCACACAGGCTTGCTCAAAGTTTTCCCAGTTCTGGCTGATTTGAAAACGATAGACCTAAGCCTCTGTATCGCCAAGAGCAGACTTTGCTGTCCTGGTTTCTCAGACTTGATTGGAAAGGCTTGTGAGGTGTTTCTGTCCAGCTGGGAAATGGTGTTCTAGGATCTGATGTGGTATGCAAGGCGACAGCAAAAGAGAAATGGATAGTATGGCAAAGGGGAGAGTGTGGATGTCCAAGGCAGGCTAGCTGAGGGCTAATTACAGACTTGGGGATGGGGTTTCCTTCAGAAGAAGAGGCTTAAGAAGCTGAAGTCCAAACGTTCAAAGGTACCCAAGCCAGACCTCTGGAGATTGCCTTGAAGTCTCTCTATTTCAGTCACTCAGCACCCATCCTGAATATTCTCTCTCTTTAAATGTGCTTAGGAGAGTGGGCTGTGAGGAGTGTGGACTTTGCAGCCAGACTGCTGGATATGAATTCTGGTTGGGACATGAATAGCTGTGGGCTCCTTGCTTAATCTCTCTGTGTTTCCTGATCTGTGATGTGAGGTTCACATATACTAAAAAGCAGAGACATTGCTTTGCCGACAAAGGTCCATATAGTCAAAGCAATGGTTTTTCCACTAGTCAAGTATGGATTTGAGAGTTGGACCATAAAGAAGACTGAGCACTGAAGAACTGATCCTCTCGCATTGTCGTGCTGGAGAAGACTCTTGAGATTCCCCGGGACTCAAGGAGCTCAAACCAGTCAATCCTAAAGGAAATCAACCCTGAATATTCGTTGGAAGGACTGATGCTGAAGTTGAAGNATAAAGAAGACTGAGCACTGAAGAACTGATCCTCTCGCATTGTCGTGCTGGAGAAGACTCTTGAGATTCCCCGGGACTCAAGGAGCTCAAACCAGTCAATCCTAAAGGAAATCAACCCTGAATATTCGTTGGAAGGACTGATGCTGAAGTTGAAGCTCCAATACTTTGGTCATGTGATGCGAAGAGCCTACTCACTGGAAAAGACCCTGGTGCTGGGAAAGACTGAGGACAGGAGGAGAAGGGGGTGACAGAGGATGAGATGGGTTTTTTTAATTTTAAATTATATATATTATATTGAAGTATATAGTTGACTTATAAAGTTTGAACTCATTACTCTTATTACATTTGTTGATGTCTGCCACTTTCTGTCAGTTCTTATTGTCACTGATTTAGTTTATAACCTCATCACTTCTTGCCTGAATTGCTCCAGTTGCCTTCACACTGGGCTTCTTGCTCCAAATCAGGACACTTTTGCTTCAGTCAATTCTCTAAATTGCAACTAGAGACCTTGCTTTGGATGACCTATACATGAGACAGCAAAAGAGACACAGATATAAAGAACAGACTTTTGAACTCTGTGGGAGAAGGCGAGAGTGGGAGGATTTGAGAGAACAGCATTGAAGCATATATATTACTATATGTGAAATAGATGGCCAGTCCAAGTTCAGTGCACGAAACAGGGCACTTAAAGCTGGTGCACTGGGACAATCCAGAGGGATGGGATGAGGAGGGAGGTGGGAGGGGGGTTCGAGATGGGGGACACATATATACCCGTGCTGATTCATGTCAATGTATGGCAAAAACCACCACAAAATTGTAAAGTAATTAGCCTCCAATTAAAATAAATAAATTAATTGAAAGAAAACTTGCTTTGAAAACAAAAATCTAAGCCAGTCATCCAGCCTAATTCCTTCAGAGGTTTTCTGTGATTTTCAGGGTAGAGTGTGGACTCCAAGACCTTCGTGACTATACACTTGTCTCCTTGCCAGCTTCATCTCCCAAGCCTCCCTGTGTGTAGCCTTGACTCAAGTCACTGAGTCTCGACACCTGCCATTTCCCCATCCTTTTTGGTCTGGTCAACTCCTGTGCATTCTTGCCTGTTCAGCTGCAGTGACATTGCCTTCCAGCAGACCTCTGGGTACTCGCCTCCTCCCCAGCTGACTAAGCTACCCTTGTTTCCTGCTGCAGCTGCCCCATACCCATACTCCTCTTATAACTCTGCGTCATCTACATAGATCGTCCCCAGCTGCAAGGGCCTGGAAAAGTGGATTGTTGTCATATAAGTTGGATGAATAAATGTACATCAGTCAACCAAGGTCCCTAGCTTCCCAGGTGGCACTAGTGGTAAAGAATCCACATGCCAGTGCAGCAAACAGAGGAGACAATCCCTGGGTCAGGAAGATCCCCTGGAGAAGGGAACGGCCACCCACTCCAGTCTTCTTGCCTAGAGAATCCCATGGACAGAGGAACCCGGTGGGCTACAGTCCGTGGCGTTGCAGAGTCAGACACGACTGAAGCTACTTAGCAGGCACGCACAAAGCCAGAAGCAATTGTGGAAAATAATAGAGAGGAAGACCAAACCAATCATCTTTATACATACTTCTCTGCAATTAAAAAAAAACTCTGAAAATATTAAGGAATCAAAGTTCAGTGGCTCAGTCGTGTCTGCGATCCCATGGACTTCAGCATGTCAGCCTTCTGTGTCCTTCACCAACTCCAGAGCTTACTCAAACCCATGTCTATTGAATCGGTGATGCCATCCAACCATCTCATCCTCTGTCATCCCCTTCTCCTCCTGCTTTCAATCTTTCCCAGCATCAAGTCTTTTCCAGTGAGTTGGCTCTTTACATCAGGTGCCAAAGTATTGGAGTTTCAGCTTCAGCATCAGTCCTTCCAATGACTATTCAGGTTTGATTTCCTTTAGGATGGATTGGTTTGATCTCCTTGCTGTCCAAGGGACTCAAAGGCTGGTCAAAAGAAATGTGGTAGACTCTCGTGGAACAATTTCAGAGATTTTTTTTTTAATTGTGAGGGGTCAGACTGACAATGGAGAAATGTAGTCATTTGAGCTCTTTCCTTACTTTCCTCAGGTTGGCTGTGAGGAATGGGGGCTCGGCTGTCTGAGAGGTGGGCAATGAAGTAGGTCGTGAAGGTAGAATGAAGGTCACTACATGCATGGGCTTTGGAGCCCTTCCTGGGAGTGTAGCTTCCCCCCAGAGAGAAGGTGTCAGCCTGCTCTGGGATTGGTATGATGAGAACAGAAACCCTCCTGTCATCAAAGCTCCTCTGTACTTTTCAGACAATTCAGTGGGTTCTGTGGGTGTGTTTCTGAGGCGGCATTTCCAAGAGCTCCTGGACTGAGCTCCCGGGAGCCCTGCAGAGTGAGGTAAGACGGCGTGTGGATCTCTGGGACTGCCCCAGAGTCTGATTTCACGGCTCCAGAGCAGGGGGTTTTGTAAACTGAAAGATCTAAAAATGCTTTTTAAGGTTTTTAAAGGGTTGAAAACACAACACATCAAAACACAAAGAAGAATATGTAATGGAGACCACGCCTAAAATACTTACGGCAGAGTTCTTTACAGAGAAACTACCAGCTGCTAGTCTCAAGCTAAGACAGTTGGCTTCATTTTGCCTGTCATCTTTGACAGATTGGTCGTGGCTGCCTGGAGAGCTGGGTTGAAGAGGAATCCAAGGCTGGGTCCAGGCTCAGTAGGAAAGAGTGCTGTGGTCAATTAGTGATGTCTGTCAGGGAGTGGGATTATTCAGTAATGACAGCCAGGCTTGGTCCTCACCATCCCTCTCTCTCTATCACTATGATTGAATATCCCAGCATTCCTCACAGTGGCAGCCTGTGGCCATTGGCTCTGATTGAGTCCCATCCCTGTTTTTGTGGCCGGAGTTCCATACCAGTCTAGGGCTTGGGCGTGGTTGCAGGTTGCATCGCTGAGCCATAGGCTAAGAAGTAGGAGCAAGGGTGTTTCTCCAGCAGAACATTGTTATACTGCCTCCAGAAGACTGAGTTAGGATTAAAAACCAAAAGACATTCACTTACAGTAGTATCAGCATTCCCACTTAACTGATGAGGGAAAATGGCTTAGGGGCACTCAGTAACTTGCTAGACGATACAGGGCTGGCGAGCAAAGGAGTTCTGATTTGAAACCCATAATTGATGCACTTATTAGGGTTATTTGTGACAATTTAAAGTGAGTCCATGGGGTCACTAGGAGTCGGACACGACTGAGCAACTTCACCTTCACTTTTCACTTTCATGCATTGGAGAAGGAAATGGCAACCCACTCCAGTGTTCTTGCCTGGAGAATCCCAGGGACGCGGGAGCCTGGTGGGCTGCCGTCTATGGGGTTGCACAGAGTCGGACACGACTGAAGCAACTTAGAAGCAGCAGCAAAGTGAGTTTAGCCTGAAACTCTGTTCTTTTCATTTCTGACTGACTGGCTGGAAGACTCAAGAAGAAAAGACCATAGACATCTTTGGCTAGGTATTTACTCAGTTATCCAATTCGATTAATAGTTTTGAGGAGTTTTTCTGTGCAACTTTTTGTTTGGTTCTAGGGGTTCAGCTGAATATGAGCTCGTCCCCTATCTTGAAGGAATTTGCATTCCAGCTTGAGAGTGCAAGAGAGAACAAGGGAACAAATTGCTAGAAGGGGTATGTGGCGGGGAGGTACAGGAGCTACGCCCCCTTGATGGGGACAGTGATCTTGCCTTTTGTGTATCCCCGGTGTAGTTTGTGCAATAGGTGAGCAATATTTCTTCAGTACATTTTAAAACTATGGGTAAAAACATAAAGTGTGCCATTTTAACCACGTTTAAGTGTACAGGTTTGTGGCATTAAGTGCAACTGTCACCAGTATGCATCTCCAGAACTTTTTCATTTTCCCAAACTGAAACTCCGTACCCGTTAGACAAAAGCTTTTCCTCTCTGCCTGCCCACTTGTCCCTGGCCACCACCCTTCACTCTGCTTTCTCTTTCTATGGGTTTGACTACTTCAGATGCCCTACGTAAGTAAAATCATACAATCGTTGTCCCTTTGTGACTGGCTTATTTCACTTAACATGTCTTCAGGATTCACTCATATTGTAGCATGTGTCAGAATTTCCTTTCTTTTAAAGCTGAATAATATTCCATTGTACGGATATACCACATCTGTTTACCCTTTTTCCTGTCAAGGGACACATGTATGACTTCTGTCTTCTGGCTATCTTGAGTGATGCTGCTATGAACATAAACCCTATAAAAGGTTTATCAACCAGAGTCCTACTGCACAGCAGATGACACACTCAAAAGGGTATATGACTGGGGGCTTCCCTGGTAGTCTAGTGGTTAAGACCCTTCACTTCCGCAGCAGGGGTCATGGATTTGATTCCTGGTTGGGGAACTAAGATCCTGCAAGCTGCAGAGCACAGCCAACCAAAGCAAAAAAGGTGTAACCGAAAAAACCTAAATGAAGGGACTATAGTAGCAGTCCCTGCTTAACCTCGGTTTTGCTTTCTAAGGGTTCAGTTACTGGTGGTCAACCATGGTCTGAATATATTAAGTGGAAAATTCTGGAAATAATTCAAATCACATGATGTTCTGAGTATTGTGATGAAATCTCACGTTTGTTGCTGCTGTTTCAACCCTGCCCAAGACAAGGCGAATCCCTTTGTCCAGAGAATGCCGTTCATTAGTCATTAAGAAGATCCACTGACATGGTATCTTGGTGCTTGTATTCAAGTCACCCATATTTTCTTTAATGATGGCCCTAAAATGCAGCAGTAATGATGCTGGGAATTCGGGTATGCCAAAGATAAGCTGTAAGTGCTTCCTTTAAATGAGAGGTGAGGGTTCTTGACTTAACAAGGGAAGAAAAAAATCTTATGCTAAGTTTGGTGGGATTTATGGTAAGATGAATCTTCTATCCAGGAAATTGTGAAGAAGGAATTCATGCTAGTTTTTAAAAATGTATTTATTCTTAATTGAAGGATAGTTGCAATATTGTGTTGATTTCTGGGGTATATCAACACGCACCAGCCATAGGGATACATATGTACACTCCCTCTTGAGCCTCCTCCCACCTCCCACCCCAGCCCACCCCTCTAGGTTGTCACAGAGGCCCAGTTGAGTTCCCTGAATCACAGAGTGAATTCCCACTGGCTGTCTGTTTCACACATGTTAGTGTGTATGTTTTTGCTGTCATGCTTCAAACTGCAAAAGTTATGGCACCAGTGCGTGATAAATGCTTAGTTAAGATGGAAAAGGCATCAGATTTGTACAATAAGATATTTTGAGACAGAGGAAGAGAGCACACTCACATAATTTTATTACAGTATATTATTATAGCTGTTCTATTTTGTTGGAGCTTGTTAATCTCTTACTGTGCCTAACATAAATTAAGCTTTACCATAGCTATGTATGTATGTATGACTGAATGGAATAGCTATGTATGTAGGATTCAGGATTATTGCGGTTTTAGGCGTCCACTGGGGTCTTGGAATGTATTTCCCACGGATAAGAGGGGACCACTGTGTTCGGAAAGTTGTGGGTTACGTTAAGGGAAATCACATAGACTGGCTAGACAAATGTGCAGCCCTTTACTACCCAGCCCTGAAAGGGTGACGTGAAAGAGCAGTTTCTGGAATTGCTCTTCAGCAGAATACAGCAACTTGACAAGCTGTGGCCTGGCCAGGAGGCACCAGGTGAGTGAGTCTCAGCCACTCTTTTCTCCGTGCTGCTGGTGTCCAATTGGCCAAACCGGAGGGCCGGAAATGCGAGGACTACCTTTTTCATAGCAATCAGCCTCTCAGGGCTGAGAGCAGAGTGGAGGAGGCGGGAAGGTGGATCTGGAGGGACAAAGCAGAGGGAATTCAGCACCAAGGAGCATTACGGTTATCCTTTACAGGTAAAAGAGCATCAAGAGGCTGAGGGGACTACCCTAGATTGGTAGCTAGTGAGTTATGGAGCTGGGATTTCAACCCCTGGACATGTTTTTCTTCTGTACATCCAGTTGGTCCTGAAATGTTAGGGTTTTCAGAATCGTGTGTGTTTTGATTCTTTGATAATAATCTGATTTGCTCAACTGTCAAGATGTAGAGGGACTGCTCAGAAATCACCTCCCCACCTTTCTTTTCCTAAATAACAACATGTATTTTATAGATAGGTTTCATAGCTGATTGGTTATGTTTCAATAATAAATATGACTAGCTTTCTGTACAGTTGATGGGGATGTCAATATGTCCTTGAAACACAGGTGAAAAAGACACAAGTTTGTTTTGTTTTACTTTTAACTGAAGGCTTCAAAAGAGTTGACAGTGTAATCTGACTACTTAAACATTAGTGAGATTTCAGCCTCATTGGAAGAAAGAGTGTTGAGGATAAGGAGGTGGTAGTTCCCTCCCTGCTATTCTGGTGCAGAGGGCAGAGTCTAGCTCAGGGGATGGGAGTGGGGTGGGGTGGGGGTGAGCCTGTCTCTCCTGGGGCATGACTTGAGGGGCTGTCTAGCCAGAAAAAGCTCTGTGGGAGCCTGATTATTATGGTTTCCAAATACGTGAAGTACTGCGTTGGGGAAAAGACCTATTCTGGGGCCAGAACTAGGCTCACTGTGAAAACAGCCGGCTGCTTTGCAAGGCCTCATATTTTCCATTCCCCGAGGTTGCGAGGCTGAGGCCACGGGGAGAGAGGTGGCTGAGGGCTTGTGCTAGTTTCCTGTGGCCTCCATAACAAATTACCACAAACTGGGTGGCTTAAAATAATAGAACTTCATTTTCTCACCGTTTTGGAGGCCAGAGGTCTGACATCAAGTTATCAGCAGCGCCAGGCTTTGTCCAGAGGCTCTGGAGGAGAGTGTGTTGCTTTCTTCTCGTTTCTGGTGAATTTCGGCGTTTCTTGGTTTGAAGCTGTATCTCCTCTACGGCTGCCTCTATGATCGCCTGGCCCCCTCTTCTCCTCTGTGTATCCCTTATCAGGACATTTATCGTTGGATTTAGAGCTCACCTGGACAGTAATTCTAGATACTTTGTTTCCCCCAGTTTTATTGAAAAATGCTGACATACGTCACCGTAAATTAACGTGTACATACATACAGCAGGATGGTTGGATTTACATGTAGTGTGAAATGATCACCAGAAAGGTTCAGCCATCATCCCATATAGATAGAATTAAAAGAAAGAAGAAAAGAAAAGAATGTTTCCCCTTGTGATGAGAACTCTTAGGATTTATTTTCGTTTAACATCTTTCCCGTACATCACCCAGCATCATACTGTACATTCTGCCCCTACTTATCTTATAACTGGAAGTTTGTACTTTTGGACCATCTTCCTCCAATTCCTTCTTACCCCATCCTCTGCCTCTGGGAACCACAAATCTGATCTCCTTTTCGATGAGTTTTGTGAGGTTTAAAAAATTTGTTTGTTTTTAGATTGCACATGTAAGTGATATATAATATTTGTCTTTGTCTGACATTTTATTTAGCATAATGCCTTCAAGGTCCAACCATGTTGTTGCAAGTGGTAGGATTTTCCTCCTTTTTTATGGCTGAGTAATATTCCATTGTGTATATATACCACAGCTTCTTTATCCATTCATTATCAGTTGAATAGGTTGTTTCCTTGTCTTGGCTATTGTAGAAGTGTTTCTATGAAGATGGGGTTGCAGATGCCTTTCTGAGTTAGTATTTTCATTTTCTTTGGATTTATTCCCAGAAGTGAAATTGCTGGATCATATGGTAGTTCTATTTTTAACTTTGGAAGATCTTTCATTCTATTTTCCATAGTGGCTGTTGTTGTTTATTGTTCAGGTCCCAGGTTGTGTCAATTCTGTGACTTCATGAGCTGCAGCATGCGAGGCTTCCCTGTCCTGCACTGTCTCCTGGAGTTTCTCAAACTCATGTCCATTGAGTCAGTGATGCCATCTAACCAACTCATCCTCTTTCACCCCCTTCCCCTCCTGCCCTCAGTCTTTCCTAGCATCAGGATCTTTTCCAGTGAGTTGACTCTTCTCATCAGATGGCCAGAGTTCCAGTTTACAATCCCACCAATAGTATAGGGTGGTTCCCTTCGTTTTCTTCACATCCACGTCAGCATTTGTGATCTCTTATCTTTTTACTGATGACCATTGTAGCAGTGGTGAAGTGCCATCTCATTATGGTTTTAATTTGCATTTTGCAAGATGATCTTATTTCAAGATCCTCAACTTTATGACATCTGCAAAGACCCTCTTTACAAATAGATCATGTCCACCTGTTCCTGGGGCTAGGATGTGGACCCACCTTTAGCGGGAGGTCCACCAGGCGGCCCATGCTAGAGCTGTAATTCTTGATCCTCTGATTCTGTCATGATGCCCATAGATTTGGATCCTATCAGTTCCTCCCCCTAGATCTTATACGTGCTTTTGATTTGATTTATTGAAATTTTATTTTAACTTTAAATGACAAAGCAAACAAAATTCTTAGCGTCTGTGCCATCACTTCTTTCTGAAATGAAGGGGTGAGTGAAAAAGGCCGCCGAAACCCAATTCGAGCTCTGGATATGCTGGAAGTTTTCTGTGCTTTGCTTTGTCCAGTGGCCTTGACGGAAGCAAATGGGAGAAGAGCAGCCACTGGGCCTGTTCTGGCTTCTCACCTGGGGTTGCAGGATGCTTTTAAAATTGTAATTGCTCAGATGTTAGTATCTTTCAGGAACATGAAGCAGAATAAGTAAGAGTTCAAGGTTTAGTTTTTAAGAAGGCATTGGCTTAGAAATGTGGTTTGTAAATGCTGCCAGCCCATCAACAAGACTTTTAGGCATGTGTTTCCAATACTGAGCCCGAAACTGGGGCCTGTGTACACCAGGCACACAGGGTGAAGTCAAGGGTAACTCTGACCACTACCTGGATAATTTGATAACTGTAACTCATCAAGTGGACTGTATCAGGAAAGTCTACACCCCAGGGTGTAAATTATTCTGTTTGTTTGTGCATATTGATCACTTTAACTGGGTAAGAGCCAAACTTACCGAACAGACCCTCTGTGTTATGGGGAGGTAGCTGTAATATGAGGAGAAGGCAATGGCACCCCACTCCAGTACTCTTGCCTGGAAAATCCCATGGGCGGAGGAGCCTGGTAGGCTGCAGTCCATAGGGTTACTAAGAGTGGGGCATGACTGAGCAACTTCACTTTCACTTTTCACTCTCATGCATTGGAGAAGGAAATGGCAACACACTCCAGTGTTCTTGCCTGGAGAATCCCAGGGACGGGGAGCCTGGTGGGCTGCCGTCTATGGGGTCGCACAGAGTCGGACACGACTGAAGCGACTTAGCAGCAGCAGCAACAGCTGTATATGGGGAGACGTTAATTTCCGGGGGCAGCGAATTTTGGGTGCAGTTAAGAGAAAGAGGGAAGGAGAAGAAGGTAAGCTGCCCCTTTATGTTGTTATGTTATGTGCGCTGCTGTAACATTGTTGCTCTGGTTAGTACTAATTTTGGGTTTGTTTGCTTTGAATAGTATACCTNTGTATATGGGGAGACGTTAATTTCCGGGGGCAGCGAATTTTGGGTGCAGTTAAGAGAAAGAGGGAAGGAGAAGAAGGTAAGCTGCCCCTTTATGTTGTTATGTTATGTGCGCTGCTGTAACATTGTTGCTCTGGTTAGTACTAATTTTGGGTTTGTTTGCTTTGAATAGTATACCTGAAGTACTGAGATGCTTAGAAAATTTAGTCTCACCAGTTGAAGAAAATGATTTACCTTGCACAAGACTGGATACACAATTTATGAGGCCCAGTGCAAAAAGAAAATGGGTGGCCCTTGTTAAAAAGTTATAAATTTCAAGATGGTGTCAGTGAGCCTTAGACCAAGCCAGGGTTCTTCTGAGCATAGGGCTTGCATGACTGCCCAGGTCACCTGCCCATGAAGCTGGCCTGGAGTCACATAGATGCTTAGACTGGCATCTTCCAACTTATCGGCATCTTCTTGACCCCCAAAGAGGGACCAGGCCAGCTGAAGCAGATGCTCCTGTATGGACAAGGACAGTGAGCAGGCTAGCCATCTCTAGTCTCCTCTGCGTCTCTCCCCTCCCTTATCCACCTGCCTCTGTGCCCTGAGAGGCTGGTCTCTATCACGGGTATCAATGTCCATCCTTGTCTTCTGATTTCTAGTGTAATTCAGCCTCTGGGTGGTCCAGCCACTGCTGGGAGGGGGAAGGGAGAGGGAGGTAGAAAAGTTATTTCCTGAGTTCCCTCCTGCTGGCTTCTTGCTGCAGGGTGGCTGATCAGTTGCCCAAGGCCACGGCTCCATCTAGACAGCCTGTCCCTACCGCCATCCTCTTCGGGTGCCTTGAGTCACTCCTCCCCTGCGGCCCTCAGGCCTAGGATGGTCATGCTCCCTGCCATTTCGAGCTTAGCGTTCACTGCTTTCCCGAACCCCTCACTGCTGTCTTCTCACTAGCCTCATCCCTAGGATCCTTCCTGGAATCACAGAGACCTCTGGGCCCTAACAGAGCTGAGAAACCTCTGCCAGGGCTGGACCACAGCTTGCACTGCTGCGAAGCTGAAAGAGCGGCGGATGGCTCTGACAACACGTGACTGCTGCATCAACTCCTGGGAAGGCAGGTCAGTCAGGAAGCAGTGTGTCCACACTGCAGTGGTGGAGAACATGTGCCGGGAGGCAGGTGTATGAATCCTCTGGCATCATGTTGGGTGAGTCATCTCATCTGCAAAATGAGCATAATGATAGTTCTCCGCTCTGGGGATGTTCTGGGCATGCAGTGACGTCACGTGGGCATCATGCTTGGCACAGTGCCTGCCCTGCAGTAGGTGTTCACGAGGTGGCGGCTTTTACCATTAGTCCTCTGGAGTGTCCCTTTGAGGAGACGCGCTGTCTGCCTTGTCTCTGATCTGAACCAAGGTGCCACAGCCTCCCCTTACACCCATGATGATCAAGTTTCACTGGTTCCCTGTTGTTTCAAGTTATTTCTGTCTATTTCAATGAGATGGTAGTGTTTTGGAGGCCGGGGATTCTATTTCCAGAATTGTCTTGGTACTAATCTAAGTTTCCAACTTAGTAGCTAGCACATCATTGAACAGTTAAGAAATATGTCTGGGCTAAATATAGTGACCATATAATTTATTGTTCACACCAGGACACTTTGGAGTGTGAACAAGGACAGCTTTTTTAATGTTCATAACAAAACAGCAGGCACAAACACTGATGTCCTTGGTAATCCAGGCAAACAGGGACATGTAATACCCCTAGTTAAGTGGGCCTTACGATAGTCTTCCAAACGGATTTTAAAGTTTGCCAGGCTACCCTCTTTTGTGTTGGTCTGCCTTTGGTTTATGAAGCAAAAACTTGAGATTTCCATGACATAGAAAGAATGTGTTTGACACTCCTAGTAGGTTCTTTTCTAAACAATTTCTTACTGGAGTGGAGTTGGTTAACAGTGCTGTATTAGTTTCTGCTGTGCAACAGAGTGGCTCAGCCACAGTGAATGAGCTCTGCCTATACATATATCCCTTCTTTTTGGGATTATCTTCCCATGTAGGTCATCACAAAGCATGGAGCAGAGTTCCCTGTGCTATGCATTAGTTATCTGTTTTATATAGACTGAACACGCCTAGCAGATTCTTGGCCCGAATTTGAGACCATAGGTCAGGACTGCTCATACAAATAGAGGCCTACTTTTATATCTTATGATTCTACTTGATATTGGGCACTTACTTCCAGAACTTTCTTCTGTACCTACTGTCGCTCCCCACCATTTAGTCTCCTAATTTTTGTTCTTCTTGGACAAAAATAGCGATCATTTACATTTAAAAGATGGCAAAACAGATTCATATACATATATTTTTCTGAACATCTCTGTCTTTGTATTTCTGGTTGCCTAGGTGACATTTCCAAGAGAATGTGTGCTAATCTGCTATTATTAAAGTAGCGATAACATTATTAAATAGTAGCCTATTTTTAGGCGGTCGTATACCTTTCTTTTCCCCTCACCAGACTATGTAATTGGTTTATTTTTCTGTTCCCATTATTGGAAGGCCATGTATAGCTTCTTTCCTCTGGTTCTAATTTGAGGGTTGATTAACTTTTTGAAAATTGACACAGTAGTTCAGTACCTTCTCCATTCAGCATTACTGAGTCTGTACTGATGAACAGTTAGATGGTATCATTGACTCAATGGACATGAGTTTGAGTGAACTCTGGGAAATGGTGAGGGACAGGGAAGCCTGGTGTGCTGAAGTCCATGGGGTGGCAAAGTGTCAGGCAAGACCCAGCGACTGAACAGCCACAACAAAGTCTGTATTGATTGTCTGCTTGGTTAGTTGACACCAGTTATTTTTCCTACAGGTTGTCCAAGCCAGGCTTGGCCAAGGATATTTTTGGTAGAAGAGAAGGGGGATACGGAGGCAGTCTGTAGCTCCACAGGGGACAGAGCCCATCTCCGGAGCTGGATTAACCTGGCTTCAGTCTTAGTATTGCCACTTTCCAGCTGTATACCTGGAGCTGGTATCTTAGTAACAACTGTGCGGTGCAGGGTCCTGCTTCCTGGGGCTGCTCTGAAGCTTGAGAAGGGTAGGTGGGCACCACATGTGAGTGTGAGGTGCAGCTTCTCACAGGAGCACTTGGGCTGCTCTTCAGTATCCAAGGTGCAAGTGCACCACCTTCATTTCAGACCAGAAGTTAAAAATACTCAAATATACTAACGAGATAAATTAGGGAGAGCCTTACATTCTTTTTCTAAAAATTACTGATTTGTTTGTTTGGCCATGCCGGGTCTTAGTTGTGGCACTGGGGATGCTTTAGTCGTGACATGTGGGATCTAGTTCCCTCACCAGGGATCGAACTCGGGCCCCCTGCATTGGGACCCTGGAGTCTTAGCCACTGGACCAGGGAAGTCCCTATATTCTTTGCTAAAATGATTTTTGTTTTAGTAAACATTTCAGAGAATTTCCTTTAATGGTGAACATACCACTGAGTGTGCTTTTTCTAGTATTGAAATTAAAAATCTAATTTACCCTCACACTTTTAGGGATGTAACTGTAGTATTATTACTATAATTCAAAGGCAATAGAGTTCATATTTTGGGTTATACATGATTTACCATTTATGTAATGTATATATGACATATATCTGTGTAGTAAGGGATTTTGAATGCTTATCTGGTTGTTATATGCACTTGGAAGGGAAATATTTAGTTGATTCAGTATTAGGGCCTGGAATACTGTCAGTAGGGATCTGAGATTATTAATTTGGATTTTATGGCAAGTTTGAGAAGTGGGATGGACTTTCAGTTCAGTTCAGTCACTCAGTCGTGTCCCACTCTTTGCGACCCTTTGGGATAGACTTTAATCTGTTGTTGATTAAAATGATTTAATAGTGGAGTGTCATCCTGGCTGGAGTTCTTTTGGTTCTCACTCTTTTGCATTATTATTTTGTTTTGATTCATAGATTTATCATTTACTGAGCAGATTTATCAGAGTTGACGAATGAGGCAGATTGCTGAATCATTGCCCTGGAGTTTGTCTTGCTACCCTTGAAGACGGGAAGGAGGGAGGAAGCAGATGTAGGGACAGAAACACACACACACACACACAGATACACACACACTTCTCTTTAGACTTGTGACCTAAAATTTCTAGGATATTTAAAGTAAGAGCTCTTTGATGCGATTTTGCTCTGTGACTTGTCGGAAGGGAAAGATTGGGATGTGGGAAGTCTGTGATGCTGAGTTCCCATCACCTCACCCTTTGGAAGATATGACAGCCTTTTCCATATGAGATGAAAAGGCAAGCGGTGAGAATCAGAAGTCAAGTCTGACCTCTGAAGTTTCTGGGGAAAGCAACAGGAAGACTGTGCCTTGTAGTTTTCTAATCCAGGCACTTAAAGAATATGTTCCCTAGAGCTTGGGTGCTGTTTCCTTCATACCATTGTCCCCATCATTATAAAAGAAAGGCATTCTCATGAAATAAAATATGAAGATTATAGAAAATTATAAAGAAGAAATAATAATCCGTATAGTCAAAGGCAAAGTTAATATTTGGACATTCATGATTTTGGGGAGAGATTTTTCTTAGTTGCATAGTCATGTTTGTATATAATTTTAAAATTATTTTTAATTTAACTGTCTACTCCAAGCTGTGATATTGTGATATAACAAGAAATATATGTTTGATCTTTGCTCCCAGTTGCAACCTCCCAGGTTGCAAAACACCACAAACTGCTGGGAGGGTGGCATGCTTGGAGAGAGCTCGGAAATGCCGCACCCCTTCCCTGGCACCTCGGGGAGTGCGTCTCGCTCTTCTGCTTCTTAGTTGTTTGTTTTTCCAACAGTTTGATACTCTAATAAGTTAACTGTTTTCTTGAGCTCTGTGAGCGCTTCTAGCAAATTATTAAGCGTGAGGAGGGGGTCTTAGGGACCCCTGACCTATGGCTGGGGTGCAGGTGGCACCCTAGGACTTGCAGCTGGTGTTTGAGGTGGAGAGCAGTCTTGTGGAACTGAGTCCCTCCCCTGAGGGGTCTGCATTAACTCTGGGTCATTAGTAGCAGCAACCGAGGACTAGGACACCCAGTTGGTGCCCAGAGAGTTAGAGAATTGCTTGGTGTGGAAAAAACCCTCACACATTGGTGTCGGAAGTGAAGTATTGAGAGTAAAAGAAAGAGAATTCCTTTTCCAGAAATTTTACATTTTATTTTATTTTCTTTGCAGATAATACGTAATTGGTCATATACTATTCCAGTGACTGGATATACCACCGGTAACTTAAGCATTCCATGACTGCTCATTTGATAACAAATCTAAATTTCTTCTGCTACTGTCGCTTTTGTACAGTAACTTTTACTTGATGTGAGGTTATATCCTAGGATATATTTCCAGTGGATTTAATAGGTTGAAATTTTGAACATTTAAAAAGATAAAAGATGTTCTAGCACTCTTTATTGAATGAGATTGTTTATTTTTTTTAACTTTCCATAAAACAAGTGTGTTTTCTTATTTGTTAAAGTTAAAACAATGGTATTATAATCAGAAGGGTCTTTCCTACGGAAAGAAGATTTTGCATTTACCTGGTAGTTACACTGAGGATAACCTGGTCCCTTCAGGTCCTAGATCTTTGCCTTGTAATTTGACCGTCACGAGACTGCTCATGGGTGTTGTCTGAGCAGCTCCGCACCAATGAGCTCTCACCCACCTCTACTGCATTGCCAAGAGAGGGCAGGGCCACAGACATAAATCTCATCTTAAATGTGAAGTGGTCAGACAAATCTCAAGACTCATTCAGGGTTATTCCTGCTTTCCAGTCTGACAGTTCATTATTTTTTATGAGTCTTAGCTATTCTGCTCTTCCTTCTGAATCTGCTTTAAAGTGATAAATTTATCTTTGAAACTTGAAGTGTGTTTGGCTAATTTGATTACCACCTAGGGAATCTCAGGAAGGTCATATAATGGTAGTTTTGCTTAGAAATGAAGGCTCTTCCAGGACCATTATTAATATTACTTTTTTCAGCAAAGATTTATTGTGTGTTGCTTTGTCCAAGACACAATGCCATGGGACATCCCTGGTGGTCTAGTGGTTAAGACTTCGCCTTCCAGTGCAGGGGGTGTGGGTCTGATCCTTGGTCAGGGAGCTAAGATCCCTGGTCAAGGAGCCTGGCCAAAAAACTAAAAAAAAAAAAAAAAANGCCAACTTTTTCACTCTCCACTTTCACTTTCATCAAGAGGCTTTTTAGTTCCTCTTCACTTTCTGCCATAAGGGTGGTGTCATCTGCATATCTGAGGTTATTGCTATTTCTCCCAGCAATCTTGATTCCAGCTTGTGTTTCTTCCAGTCCAGCATTTCTCATGATGTACCGTGCATATAAGTTAGAGTGTTATTATCGCCATTCTGCTGAGGAGGAGCAGGCTTAAAGAATGTGTCCTAAGCCTGTGGATGGTCAGTGGGAATCCAGACTCACACCCAAGTGGTCCTTTGGGAACCTTATTCTCTAACCACTGGACTGCTCTGCCCCTTGAAAGGATTCTGAGCCTGTGAAGCAAAAAACAGCTGGGTCTCTTGGGCGCCAAAACAAAGGACTGGAAAATTGGGAACGGAGTCATGATCTTTCTCCGAGGTTGTGTGTCTCTGCTCAGTTGGCCCTCCCCTTTTCTCTCCTATCTTCTTCTATTGCTTCATTTTCCTCATGGTCCCTCAATGACCAGCCCATAAAGCTGCAGCCTGGAAGCTCAGAATCTTCTGGCTGAAACTTGTAACTGAGAGTTTCCTATTGGTCTAGCTCACTGAGCCAGGCCACACAGCCTTTGCAACCTGGCTAGGGAAAGTATTAGCTGCCTTTGGGTTGCCCGTTCATTCCGGGTTCACTGGGGGTTGCCTCGTGCACAGACTTCTCCAGTACTATTTTCCCAAGCAGGCGATTGTGGGTAAGATTGGGAAGTTGTTCAGAGCAGGAAGTTAACATCTGGTATAAGCTCATTTTATACTTTAATACTTTTAAATACTTTAACACATTTGCTATCTTTGTAAAGTCTCAAGTCAAAAGAATCTGTATCTGTTCAGACTCTTCAGGTTGTGAATGAAAGAAACTGAATTCCAAGGGACTTAGAAAGATATCAAATTCAATTGGTTCTTATAACTGTGTAGGCAGAAGCTTGGCTGGACCCAGGTCTGAGACAGTAACAGCAGAAATGGATCTCTTGCTGTCACGGGGCTCTGCGCTTATCTGAAGTGATTTCATCCTCAGGCAGTTGTCCTTTCATGACCTCAAGACCCCATTGGCAGCTCCAGGCTTATCCATTAGCTGAGCCGCCCCAGTGGAAAGGGTCTCTTTCTTTATAGCAGAATTTACAGCAAAATTCCCAGGTTTGAATCTCATTGCTCTGGATTGCCAGCCTCTCAACCAAACCTGGCAGCCAGGCTGATAGGTTAGGCCTGAGTAATTGCCCGTTCATGGAGAGGGGTTAAACCACCCCTTTGTTAAAACACATGAACTGAGTATGGGACGTATAGTCTCCAGAGACAAGTGGGATGTTAGTACTTGAAGAAATGAGAGTGGGTGCTGTTAGACAAAAATAACCCGTGTCCACTTGGAAAGATCTCCATAATCAAGATTTGGGGGCTTAGGATAAGCAGTCTGGGTCCCTGACTTTATATTATTTGTATGTGACAAATCCAAAGACCTAGGAAATCCAGTGTTTGGAAAGGTCTAGATCACCTATATTTTCTCAGTCATTAATCCTGAAAAATGATGCTATTAAATTAACCAAGATTATTATTAAGACTTACATCTTCTGAGAAAACCAATCACAGGATGGCCTTGTCTCCATTTTTTGATTAAGTCAGAGGATAAGACTTGAAGAGCTCTTGTTGGGTGCCCTCTATTTAAAGTCTAATCTGTTGTGGCATTGAAATGACTTTGGCGAAATACATAAAGGCTTTGTGTAAACCTTTAGCAGTGCTAGACTCTAAGACCCAGTTTATCAAGGTAATGATTAAATTGTCCTGCTTATATATCCATGATCTTAATACCCACTGGGAAATAATTGCTTGGTTTTTAACTGTCTCATAAATCAGGAACTTCAAGGCCAGAGGAGGATAAATTAGTAGGTCTCCATGCTAGTAGATGCAAGTTGAATCTATGCAACTTTGAGTCTTGAGTTTGTGTGTGTTTGTGCAGATATAACTTTGTGCTGACAGAATTGTCTTATTTCTTTACTTGCCGTACCTGCTGTAATGGTCCCAGATGTCCTTGGGAACAAATGATCAGCTGCTTTTGACTATCAAAGTTTTTCAGGCATTTGCCTCAATTTATTTTACTTATTTAAAATTTTAGGGATTGTATGACAGTACAGTGGTTAGGACTCTTGTGTTTTCATTACTCATGGGTTCAATCCTTGGTCAGGAAACTAAGATCTCGGAAGGCTCACAGCCAAAGAAAAAATTTTTTTTTTATTAGTGGGGTTAAAAAAGTTCCCTCATATGCCAAAATGTGTTTCTTCTCTCTTGACCTTCATTTAGTGGTGCAGCTATTATTTGGTTTCATACTGATTTTAAGTTTCAATTGCACACATCAGTGCCCACTCTGGCTAGTTTATACAGAAAGAGAGTTTGTAAAATGATATTGAAGAGCACACAGAATTTCTCAGAGGATCAGTCAGACTTGGAGGCCATGTAGCCAGGAATACTACACAGATTACACCCCTGGTAGCTCCAGCGGAGACCCTGGCATGGCTACCACAGAGCATAGGTCCCTCTGCACATACCACCAAGTGAGTCCTTGTGGTGGGACCCCGTCACTATTGCCGCTGCAAGCTGGGCATCTCTCTGCCATGCTCCACCCATCCCCACCATGCTGAATTCCACATGGTGTATGCCTCTGTACCCCTGCTCTCTTCTGAGAATGTTGGCATGGAGGCTGCTGAGTGGTGGAGCCCAGGTCACATGCCTGGACTCCAGGTGCAAAGCAGTCTGGGGATGCACATTCCTGACTTCTTGGAAACATGTGGACTCAGAAGGTAGGAAGATTCTCAAATGTGGGAGGAGTGATCGAAAAAATGCTGTGCCCACACAATACGACAAATTACTACTCTTACCTCTATNTGGAGCCCAGGTCACATGCCTGGACTCCAGGTGCAAAGCAGTCTGGGGATGCACATTCCTGACTTCTTGGAAACATGTGGACTCAGAAGGTAGGAAGATTCTCAAATGTGGGAGGAGTGATCGAAAAAATGCTGTGCCCACACAATACGACAAATTACTACTCTTACCTCTATATCCAGTCAAGGCTATGGTTTTTCCAGTAGTCATGTATGGGTGTGAGAGTTGGACTATAAAGAAAGCTGAGCACCGAAGCATTGATACTTTTGAACTGTGGTGTTGGAGAAGACTCGTGAGAGTCCCTTGGACTGCAAGGAGATCCAACCAGTCCATCCTAAAGGAGATCAGTCCTGGGATTTCTTTGGAAGGACTGATGCTGGAGCTGAGGCTCCAATACTTTCACCATCTGAAGTGAAGAGCCAACTCAATGGAAAATACCTTGATGCTGGGAAAGATTGAGGGCAGGAGGAGAAGGGGACGACAGAGGATGAAATGGTTGGATGGCATCACTGACTCAATGGACATGAGTTTGAGTAAACTCCAGGAGTTGGCGATGGACAGGGAGGCCTTGTGTGCTGCAGTCCATGAGGTCGCAAAGAGTTGGACACAGTGAGCAACTGAACTGAACTGAACTGAACCTCTATATATTTATTGTTCTAAAATAGTGACTGACATCTAACAGTAGCCCTGTTCTCTACTGAGTACAATTTGAATGAATTCAGGAGGGACCACCGCCCCCCCCCCCCCCCCCCCCCCCCCCCCCCCCCCCCCCCCCCCC
>SJYA01001948.1:1093234-1306808 GCA_006410615.1 Neotragus moschatus | reverse complement strand
GAGGGCCCCCCCCCCCCCCCCCCCCCACCATTGGCCTAATGCCATACTGGAGTTCCATTACTTTTCATCGAGTGGAAACCTCCACACTCACCTCTTTAGTGCCTTGGGTTGCCTCATCAGTATTGGCTAAGTCAATCTCCATCCCTTCCCTGCATGAAGGCAGGAAACGGCTCTGAAAAGCAACGATGAGTCATCTGTTGCTCAGAGAAGGTAACTCACCTGCTCAAAGTCACACAGCCTGTAAGTGATTCAAACCCAAGTCTGCTGTAGAGCCCACTTCTCTAACAGCTCTGCAGGAATGTCTTTGGAGCGGCACACGCTCTGAATTGAGGGTTTTCCTCATCAGTAGTATGTGTTGGAGAGATGGGTCGACCTCTCCTGAGCCCACAATACTGTCCCTCTGCCCGCTTCGAAGATGAATTCTCCAGTGTTGGTGAGGGAAGTGGCATTTACTTGTGTCTCTGCCATGGACAAGCTCCTGGTATAAACCAGGAAATGAATATTATTAGTTGCAAATAGAAGCTTTAAAGATGTTCACTGAAACTTCCAATAACATGGTTTGCTTTACAGCATAATTCATGATTAGATGAGTTGCATGCCTCACAAATTCGTATCTTAAACCCTCTTCCCCAATGTGATGGCATTTAGATAGGTCCTGTAGGGAGATAATTAAGATTAAATAAGGGTGGGGCTCTACAACTCTGCCTTTCTGTGTGTATGCACAGAGAAAAGGCCACTGTGAGAAGGTGATCGTTTATAAGCCATTCTTCCCCTGGTGCAGAATGCCTCACCAGAAATCAGCTTGGCTGAAATCTTGGTCTTGGACTTCCAACCTCTAGAACTGTGAGGAAATCAGTATCTGTTATTGAAGTCACCCAGCCTGAGGTGTTCTGTTACAGCAGCCTGAGCATGTGACTGTGGGTCCATTTGCCTTAAATCCCAAATAGGAAGGGAGGGATGGTAGTTACATATGCAACAGAAGCTGGAGGAGCTATGGGGCCTGGAGGAGGATGAGAGAACAGCTCATCAGGGGCTCATTAAAGGCTCCACCAGAGACAGTGCCACAGGAAGTGGGCACTGAGCGAGCTGGAGTGCCTTGTGGGTTTCAAAGCATGGGCTCTGGGCTCTGACTTCCTGCAATTGAATCCCTGTGCTAGCTTGCTGGCTGTGTGACTATAGCCAAGTTGCTTAGCCCTTCTGAGCTTTTCTTTTTCAAAAAGGAGAATAAAGACAGTACCTATTGTCATCATAGGTAGTAACAACACTGGGGGAGAGATTGAATGAGACAATGCATGTGAAACTATTTTGAGAGATAAGCATCCAGTAAATTATTAATATTAGTTATCAGTATTATTTGAACCAGCAGAGTATGAGGTAGGATGTGTTTGCAGAGGAAAAAGGTGACAATCACAGTCTGAAGAAATGTGTGAACAGTGGAGGGAGGCCATGGCATGCATCTTGTGAATAGCGGCATGGTTTGTCTGGAGCCCCAGTTCAGTCCGGCTCCCTTTTTCTGAGTCTGTGTTTTTCAAGGAGTCTTTTCTTGGAAGAGGTTTCCCGAAAGGAGCTTTTAAGGAGCCTGGAAGCATATCCTGGCCCGCCTGACAGTGTTTCTCATTATCCATGAGCAAATTGGCCTTCTGGTTTATCAATCAGTGCCTTGAGTCAGTCCCCCAGAGTCTCATCACCCCTCAGGGAACTGATAAAATCAAATTCCTGAATGTGCAGAGCTGAAGACCAGGCATTGGACCTGCAGTGACCCCTTGGAGGTACAGATATTGTGAGGCCCATCTGCAAACAGAGAACTTGCCCACCGCTCTCTCTCCTCCCCCTTACTCTGGCCTTTAAACTTTTAAATAGTGTGACAGACTGAACCCCAGATATCTGGTGGGACTGGGCAAGAACATAGCATGAAGAAGGAAGCTGTCCATTAAATGCTTGCTGGGCTAATGAAGAGTACTCGCTGCTGGTGATGCAATGGGCAGTGGACTGGGGCAGGAGGAGTCACACCCAGGAAGCAGGGGTCTGGGTTCTGGTCCCTTCTCCCACTTACTGTGTGCTTTTGGACAAATCCCTTAACTGAGCCTCACATGCCTTATCTGTGCTATGATGATAGATCTTTCTCTACTGAAGGCAGAACATGGCTGAATGCCCTCTTGGTTTCTCTTCTGGCTATAATCCTGATGCCCTAATAAGATGACTCCAACAAGGGTTGGGGATATTTTATGGTACTGTATTTTTCTTCCATGTGCAAACCAAGATGAGCTACAGGTAGACTCGACTCTGTCCTGCCCTCTGATTGTCTCATGTTTGTTTCCTTGTTGGCCCATTTGAAATGAAGCAAGGTTGTGTGGGTGGGGTGTTCATGGTTGGGAAAGTCAATGGACACAATTCTCATCGTTCACCATGCCCGTCACATCATCGAGCATTTAAAAGGTGCTCAATAACACTAGTTAAATTGAACTGAATTTTACTGCCTAACAGCTAATGAATTCAAATTGCATTCTTATACTAAAGATATTATTTGCCCCATCTACAGAATGGTAATAATAAGATAAACACAGATGAAAAATAAAACTGGTTATTTCAAAGAACAGAGGATGCATTGTGAGGGCTATTAGTTCCGTTCTGGAGTGCATTTATTTAATAATGACTCACGTTAGTTTATTCTAGGATATTGTATCATTTTGAAATCATCACCCCTGTCTCCCCAAATTCATGAGACTGAAAAACTCAAACAATCATTTTGTTTTAAAATTCAGCCACCTGCAGCCTTATTGGCAAGAATTAAGGGTGTTAATACCGCAAAGTTGTCCTTCATGTGACTTGGATAACTGCTGCTCACCTCTTTATTCTACCCTTTTGTCAGTGGAGGATTCATTTCTTGTCTGAGACTAATGTGGGAATCTATTAAGCTGTCCAATCAGTGGACAGCCTGTTTTTATATGTGCGAGAATTCTAAAGTCCCCCATTTCAGATACACAAAAGGAAGACAAAACCTGTATCAAACACCCCTTTTCCGTGTTATTAGCTTCCTAGAATAAGGTTATGATGGTGATGTGCTTGTGTGTCGGCCTTCCTGAGTGCACAGGCCAGCAGCACAGACGGGGGATCCTTCCTCTGCTGGAGCTGATGCTGCCCAGGACTCAGCTTGCTCCTTCGCGTCAAGCGTGGCGTCTGTATCTAAAGACAATACCGTTAAGTCACTCTCTAAATCAAAAGATGTACTCTAGAGGCCCGCTGACATGCTTTAGTTGACCTGTAGCATTTTTATGACTTAAATTTGGTTGCCAGCTTAAAAAGGAGAGTAGACTATGTCTCATAAAAATGTGGGTTTCAAACTTCTCTTGAAATGTCATCGTATCTGCCTCTGAAATGGTGCACGGCCGCAAGCTGAGCAGCGCCTGCTGTCTTTAGAGAGCACACAGCATAGTCACCGATGCGAGTCTCCACTCTCCGTACTGTCGCAAACCCTGACCTGCTCTGTCCCACCTGCAGCTGGCTTGCCTCTGTAGATGTGCTCTTTTTTGGGAGGGTTGGGGGGGTGGCTGTGGCCTGTGGGATCTTAGTTCCCTGATAGGGAATAGAACCCTCTACCCCCTGCGGTGGAAGTTCAGAGTCTTAACTACTGGACCACCAGGGAAATGTATTTGCATTTTTAAATGGTAAAATATACATGACAGAACATTTACCGTTTTAATTATTTGGAAGTGTACAGTTCAGTAGTGTAAATATTAAGTCCCTTTACGTTTCTGTGCCACTATCGTCACCATCCATCTCCTGAATGTTTTCATTTTTCCCAACAGTTACTCATTAACCAGCAACTTCTCATTTCCCTCTCCCTTCGGCTCCGGACAGTTATCATTTCTACTTTCTGTCTCAATGGATTTGACTACTGTAGGTACTTCATATAAATGGGATTGTACAATATTTGCCCGTTTTTGGTCGACTTAGTTCACTTAGGATGATGTCTTCAAGGTTAATCCATGTAGCAGATGTCAACATTTCCTTCCTTCTTAAGGCTGAATGATATTCTGTTGTATGTATACACCACAGTATATCCATTCATCTGTCAGTAGACAGTTGGATTGCTTCCATCTTTTGGTGAAATAATGCTGCTATGAACATGGGTGTTCAGATATCTGAATCCCTTGAGAGTGTTAGTCACTCAGTTATGTCTGACTGTTTGTGACCCCATGGACTGTAGCTTGCCAGGCTCCTCTGTCCATGGGATTCCCCAGGCAAGTATACTGGAATAGGTTGCTATTTCCTTCTCCAGGGGATTGTTCCAATCCAGGGATTGAACCTGGGTCTCCTGCATTGCAGGCAAACTCTTTTCCATCTGAGCTACCAGTCCCTTAAATATTTACATTTTGGGGGATAATTTTCTTGACCGTTTTCCTTCTATGCTCTTAGAGCTCCAGGTTTCCTCTCTCTCACTCATCTCCCAAAGGCAAGGGACTGACTTCAGTTCAGTTTAATGAATTAACTTTTTTGAGAAGCATTGAAGAATCTTTGAGCTAGCTCATGAAAATGACTTAAGTTCTTTAAAATTCTAAAAAGTGATTTCTGTGGGATTTTCAAAATTTAATGTCACGTTAAAAAATACCTAACATTTTGTGATCTATGCAGTCTTGATTTTAGCTATGAAAACTGTTGGGGGAAGAAATTTGCAGTGTATTTGGTTTTCTTGATCTGAATGAAGCTTGTTCATCATGCTTCAGTGTGCTATATATGCTAATGAGATCTTCTTGTAGGTGCTGATACATGAGAAATATAAAAATGATATAGATTTTATTTCTGAATTTTCAGGTTNAGGACTCTGAGGCTTGAGACTAGCAAGAGGGGGAGGCCCAATACCCCTCGCCACCCCAGTTCAGCAGGAAGTAGCCAGAAAGACCTCGAAGCCCCTATTCCCAAAGAATTGGATCTCCCATCTCTTGACGGGGGAATGTTAGGTAGGTAGGGTAGGGAAAAGGAGTCCAAAATGGCGGTGGCTAAAAAAAACAAGGAAGATCAAAGGAAGGTCCGAGGACCAGAGTGAAAACTTCAGGTAGAACAAACAGCACTCCTAGCTAAGCCCAATTTGCATAGGGCAGGCCCAGGTGGAGGCAAAAACATATAAAAGGAGGAGCCAATGCACTCTCACTCTCGCTGTCTCTCTTCCACGTGCTCCTCCACTCTCTTCTCTTCAAGTCTTTGGGTTGGCATGCCCTCACACTTTGAGGATCGATTCTCCTGCTATCTTCTAAATAAAATAGAGCTGTAACACTGATTTGCCTAAGAGCTATAACACGGTTTGTCCAAGACCCAAGAGCTGTGATGCGCCGAGGGATTTAATGTCTGTCGCTCCAAGTCTTTGTTGTGACAAGACAAAGAACCGAGGAACATACACTCACGTGACAATCTGAATGAAGCTTGTTCATCTTGCTTCGGTGTGCTATATATGCTAATAAGATCTTCTTCTTGTAGGTGCTGATACATGAGAAATATAAAAATGATATAGATTTTATTTCTGAATTTTCAGGTTCATTAAGCTAGGGAGAATGTAATTTTTTCCCCCCACTGAGTGCTAACTGGAAAGGTCAAAATAAGTTTTTACTCTTCTTTTTGAGAGAGTACTATTTCCGATTTGCTCTTTGTTAATGACAACATCAGCCTAAATGTCATTATCTGACACAGGCATGTGGCAATTCCATTTTATTATTATGTGAACAAAATCTTGATGTCAGCTTGGAATTTCAGTTATTTAAGTAGGCACTGGGCCAGAATTTGAGTTGCTGATATTTATTCAGCATTTTGGTCTAATGCAGTTCTGGACTTAACTTTTTGATGTAACCAGTATTGCACAGAGAACATTAAACTCTTTAAGAAAACAAATTGTTTTCATGTACTTACTTGAAAAGTATGAGTTTACAAAAATTTGACATAAAAATCACAAATCTTTTTCATTAAAGCTGGATCCTTATAGTTACTTTCCTACTACATAAAATTTGTTTTAGAGCCTGGTTTGCTTAAGTGTTTTCTTGAAAGTTTTATGATTACATTTCTTTAAAAGTGTTTTATAACCTAGACTTTTAAACTAATACAGTAAACTTTTATCTGAATTACTAAATTTTGCTATAATTTTTTTATTATTATTTTCAGTGTGCTTGCAGTTTTAAGAAAACATGCCAGTCAATGTGTGTGGGCACATTTTAAATTTCTAATTGGCTTTAACCATTAAGTCACATTTCAAGGACAAATTTTGTATCTTAATATAGATCTGTTGTCTCTTGAAAAAAAAAAAAAATAAAATAAACCCAAATATGATCTCTACCACCAGTTTACAGTTAAATCTTAATAAAAGTAAAAAAAATTAAAAATCACAATTAAATTTGTAACTATAAACTACAATAAAACAATAAATATGGATTCTAAGAATGCAAATAACCAAAGGGACCTTATTTTAAAGGTGAGAAAGGGTTGAGAAGCATCAAGGAAGTTTTCTCGATTGAGAGCTGAGCTATGACTTGAGGGAAGGGTAGGAGTTAGCGAGGCTAGAAACCTTTCCAGAAAAGAAAATGGCATGTGGCAAGACTCTAAGGTCAGAAAAAGCTTAGTCACTTAAACAGTTGAGATTTCAAATGTATTTGTCTCCTCGTCTTGAATCATCCAATTTCTTTGTGAAAACTGGCACCTGCATAAGGCTGCATTTTTAATTGCTTATAGTCTCATAAAATGATAAAGCTTTTTTGAGGGGAAAATACATTAATATAATCAAGGCAAGTATGTTAATGAATGTGATATGATCATGAATCAGTTCAGTTCAGTCGCTCAGTCATGTCCAACTCTTTGCTACCCCATGAAGGGAGGCATGCCAGGCCTCCCTGTCCATCACCAACTCCTGGAGTCCACACAAACCCATGTCCATCGAGCCAGTGATGCCATCCAACCATCTCATTCTCTGTCATCCCCTTCTCCTCCTGCCCTCAATCTTTCCCAGCATCAGGGTCTTTTCAAATGAGTCAGCTCTTCGCATCAGGTGGCCAAAGTACTGGGGTTTCGCTTCAACATCAGTCCTTCTAATGAACACCCAGGACTGATCTCCTTTAGGATGAACTGGTTGGATCTCCTTGCAGTCCAAAGGACTCTCAAGAGTCTTTTTCAACACCACAGTTCAAAAGATCAATTAGCTCTGTGAAAAAGACAGCAAAAGAGACACAGATGTATAGAACAGGCTCTTGAACTCAGTGAGAGAGGGAGAAGGTGGGATGATTTGGGAGAATGGCATTGAAACATGTACAATATCATATATGAAATGAATCGCCAGTCCAAGTTCGATGCATGACACTGGATGCTTGGGGCTGGTGCACTGGGACACCCAGAGGGATGGTACGGGGAGGGAGGAAGGGGTTCAGGATGGGGAACACGTGTATACCTGTGGCGGATTCATGTTGATGTATGGCAAAAGCAATACAATATTATAAAGTAATTAACTTCCAATTAAAAAATAAATTTATATTTAAAAAACCAAAGCATCAATTATTCAGCGCTCAGCTTTCTTCACAGTCCAACTCTCACATCCATACATGACCACTGGAAAAACCATAGCCTTGACTAGACAGAGCTTTGTTGGCAAAGTAATGTCTCTGCATTTTAATATGCTGTCTAGGTTGGTCATAACTTTCCTTCCAAGGAGTAAGTGTCTTTTAATTTCATTGCTGCAGTCACCATCTGCAGTGATTTTGGAGCCCAGAAAAACAAAGTCAGCCACTGTTTCCACTGTTTCCCCCTCTATTTGCCATGAAGTGATGGGACCGGATGCCATGATCTTAGTTTTCTGAATAAGCCCCAAAGAAGGGAAGTTAAAGTCTATAAATATTGTCTATATGTAAGAGATGCCTAACTCCTTAACTTAATAATTGAAAACAAACAAATTGGGTGGCCTCCATGAACATCACACCTCAAGTTATCTGTAGGGCTAGGACTAGACCCCAAGGTCTCCTGACTTTTGTCCTTATTTGGGATGTAGCACCCAAATATTGCAGTAGCATCATGAAATGACAGTTTGGGATATTTATAAAATATCCCATGTTCCCAGAATCAAATACAAGCATTATTATATATTGACAACCAGCCTAATGTACTGTGGAAAACTTTTGGCCATTTCATTCAAAGATTAATGAATTAAGTAGATATAGCCGATTAATAAAATTGAATTTTACTCTTTAATAGACAAAATAATGTAGAGAAGAAAATATATTTTAGATTTCTTCTTATGTATGCTAGATAAATTTCGGTTGAACTTTCAGATTCACTCTTTACCCTTCTTAAAACTCGCTTATGCACGGGCTTGATGGGGATGGAGGGTAGAGCCAGTGGCAGAGGCTTGATCTATACGCCCTGTATCAACACTGCATCTGGCTTTTGGTTGGGTTTGACCAGTTGGGTAGCATGGGCAGGAAGGCAGGAAGGAAGAGATGAGGATATTGATTGGCTCAGACTGCCTCCATGCAGGGTGTCCATGGGATGCTTGCCCCCCTTAATCACAGTCTCCTGTCAGGCTTCCAACTCAAAAATGTTTCTTTCTCTTCCTCTCCCCCTCTTTCCCCACTCTTCTTCTCTCTCTCTGTCCCAATAGCCATATCCCCCATCAGGTCTAGAGGTGATGGTAACAAAGCCCTATTTACTTACTAATTCCAGACTACCATATCATCCTTTTGATTTCCTTATGTTCTTCCCACACCTTTGGAATAGTCGTTTTTTAAAAAGTCTCCTCAAATCAATTTAAATGTCCACCAGTTAGCTCTGTTTCCTCAATCTGCCATTCCCAATACTGAACAGCAAGAAGGTAGTGCCTATCATTAAACAACCTCCCTGTTAGCTCGTCACACATACATGGAAGTCACAGAGTACAGAAGAGTTCTTTATTTCATATCTGAGTTGTATCTTTCAACCCCCAGAGATCTCACAATGAGATGAGGCTTCAGTGTTGCCTTCTTTATTCATTTCGTGTCCGACTCTGCCAGCCCATGGACTGAGGCCCACCAGGCTCCTCTGTCCATGGAATTCTCCAGGCAAGAATACTGGAGTGGGTAGCCATTCCCTTCTCCAAGGAATCTTCACAACCCACAGATGGAACCTGCATCTCCTGGATTGGCAGGCAGATCCTTTGCCTCTTGAGCCACCTGGGAAGCCCTCTATTCATAACCCATTCCTCAATGGGCCCGGATCTTTGACTAATGCTTTTGAAGCCTCTACAGTGACTATTTCTCTTGGAACCATTTGAGACCAAACCCCTCCCTTTTGGACCCTGTTGTAGGTTGAAATGTATCCCCTCAAAATATATTGAAGTCCTAAACCTCAGTACCTGTGAGTGTGACGTTTTATGGAAATAGAATCTCTGCAGACAAGTCAAAATGAGTTCATATTCAGTTAAAGTGGATTCTAATCCAGCATGACTGTGACCCTTATTAAAAAAAAAAAAAAAGGATGAGAGAGACAGATACAGGGAAAATACCATGTGACAATGCAAGCACAGAATGGATGATATGTTTACAAGCCAAGGAGCACCAAGGATTGCCAGCAGCAGTAGAAGCTAAGAACCCGCACGGAGAAACTTCTCCCCTAGACCCTTCAGAAAGAGCAAAACCTTGATAACATCTTAATTTCAGACTTCTGGCCTCCTGAATTGAGACAGTAAATTTCTGTTGTTTTAAGCTGTCCACATTTGAAGCACTTTGTTACAGTCGCCCTAAGAAACTAATGTAGACCCTTTCCCTCTTTTTTTCCCTTTTGCAAGTCCCATCCATTCTTTTACCCTTTTCTTCCCATGCCAAGAACTCTCACTTCACTTCTTCAGTCCTTTCCATGAGTAGCCATTTTAAGGACTCTCCAATTTCCTTCTGCATGAACTTAGGGCTCTTAGATCCAATGTGTGGGCAGCCACAAAATAATCAGACTTCAAGATGACCAGATGGGTCTCTCAAATGTTTCCATTTCCAGAGGAAAATGTGTAGAGTGGAAATGAAGGGAAAAATGTTAAAAGGCAGCACACTAATTTTGTTAGACTTGCATCCAGCCTAGTGTGTCTCATCCTAGGGTGATTTTCTCTCACCCCAGGAGGGAATGTGTGGAGACAGTCATAGAAGGCTGCTACTGGTATCTAGTGGGTGGAAACCAGTGATGGTGCTAAACATCTACATGGCACAGGACAGCCCCCTAACAAAGGATTATCCAGCCCCAAAAGTCCACAGTGCCAAGGTTGAGAAATCCTGCCTCAGCACCTGCCTTAAATATGTTCACTCCATCTTATCTATTGAAAGAGACAAATGTGTTTGACTAAGTAGCAATGAGAAATAATTCACCAAGCAGCATAAAAATAGCTGTTCCATTCTGTTCTATTTCATTGTGATGAAGTTCTTTCAGAATCACTCTATTATATATAAAATAGATAACTAATAACCTATTGCATATCATAGGGAACTCTACTCAATACTTTGTAAAGATCTATATGGGAAAAGAGTGAAGCTAAGACCCAGGAAAAGAGCTTAAAAAAAAAGACTAGATATATGCATCTGTATAACTGATTCACTTTTCTGTCAAATAGAAACTAATGTAACACTGTAAATCAACTATACTCCAATAAAAATTAACTTAAGAAAGAATCACTCCATGTATTTCAGAAAAGAAAGACTGTCTTTCAGTCAGTGCTGCATTGCAAAATTCGATTTCCATGTCAATACACATTTAGAGTCTTCAATCTGGAACTAAACTCAAAAATTTTTTGGCACAACCAGTTTCCATTTTGGTGCCCTGTCCTCATTATGATATCTGCTTGCTTCTAAAGCTTACAGTACAGACATGTGTTTCAGTTCTTTTACCCTGTCTCCTCTTTTTCCTGTTTCTACTCTCCTTTTCCTGTCTCTACCCCACCCAATTACTCATTTTACTAAATTTTGCAAACTTGTGGACTTTTGAAAAGATTAACCTGCCAAAATTCTGAAACATTTTAAGGAAACCATAACTAACATAAAACATGTAGTTGGTTTTTTTTNAAGAGATCTCTAGTCTTTCCCATTCTGTTGTTTTCCTCTATTTCTTTGCATTGATCGTTGAGTAAGGCTTTCTTATCTCTCCTTGCTATTCTTTGGAACTCTGCATTCAGATGCTTATATCTTCCCTTTTCTCCTTTGCTTTTTGCTTCTCTTCTTTTCATAGCTATTTGTAAGGCTTCCCCAACCTTAACAGAACTCAATTATGAATAGATGAGAGTTTAAAGAATTGTTTATAGGGTGTCAACCAGGTCAAGGGAAATTATTGGGAAATGACCAGAAGCTGTTAGAATCCGCAGCCTTAGAGGAATAATGAGAGGAATAGCTCCTGGAATCAGAGAGAACAGTGGCTGAGAGAGAGGGAGGCTTGACAAGAGCCCAGGACTGTGCATGGAGGAAAGCACTGCTGTCAAATGATGGCCTGGTAGTGAAGAAATGGGGAGCATGAGTACCTATTCTTTCTCTCGTCCTGATCTCTCTCACCGTCCCATTGCTTGACCCCGTGGAAAAGTCAGAGGACAAGAGAACCCAGTTCATTTAGTACGTGAGGATCAGGCTCCAGAAGGACAAATAGAGGTCCCCCCAGGCTTCTTTCTCACTCTCAGTCTTCAGACCTTATCTAAATGCAGATCTTCTTAGCTGTATTCATCCCCTTCCTCCGACTCATATCCCAAGCACAGACTATACTTATTTTATTATCTTGTGCCACATGCCTTTGCCAGGGGTAGAGCAGATGTGTGTGTAAGAAGCACCGTTCACATCATGTGAATAGCATCCTCTGAAATCATACAGTGGACGCCTCGTTCTGTGGCCCTGCCTTTGCATTGCATTCTGAATTGTGTTGACTAGGGTCTGGCCCAAGGAAAGAAACAGGCAGCGTGAAGCCTTATTATGCCATAATTTTGAATTTGGAAATAAGATCTATGTAACTGTCAGGACAGCAGATTCTGCTTTCATGAATTATCAGACAGATGTGGTTGGAGCAGAGAGCAGGAGGACTATGGTTTCAGTAGTAAAAATAAAGGGATAAGTTGATGAGAGTCCAGAGAAATCAGGTCCTTAAGCAAAATATTTTTATTAAAGGTTTGTTAATTTACAATGTTGTGTTTCAGCTGTACAGCAAAATGAATCAGTTATACATATATATGTATCTCTGATATACATATATACATATATGTATAAATAAATAAATACATATCTGTGGCTTCCTTGGTGGCTCAGATGGTAAAGAGTCTGCCTGCAATGCAGGAGACTCAGTCTAAAAGATTCCCTGGAGAAGGAAATGGCGACCCTCCCATATTCTTGTCTGGAGAATCCCATGGACAGAGGAGCCTGGGGGGTACAGTCCATGAGGGTCACAAAGAGCTGGACATGACTGAGCAACTAACAGTTTCACACTTGAAGTTTTATATATATCTACTCTTTTTTAGATTCTTTTTCCATATAGGTCATTACAGAGTGTTGAGTTTGGAATAAAGGAGGTACTTTGAAGAGAGATTATTGACTATTGTCGGAGAGTGAGTTTTAACAGATAAGCTGTTCCAGCCTCATCTAGAACTCCTTGTTTTGGCCTTTACAGCTGACTCAACTTCTGTTGAAATGGCATGTCTGTGTGTCAGTCTTATTAGGAGTAAGGGATCTGGAATAAGNGGAGGTACTTTGAAGAGAGATTATTGACTATTGTCGGAGAGTGAGTTTTAACAGATAAGCTGTTCCAGCCTCATCTAGAACTCCTTGTTTTGGCCTTTACAGCTGACTCAACTTCTGTTGAAATGGCATGTCTGTGTGTCAGTCTTATTAGGAGTAAGGGATCTGGAATAAGCATCTTGTAATACCGTGCAAGAGAGGGCCGCATACCACAGCAAGAGATAATGAAATCAACTTGCACTTAGGGTTGGGGCCTGCTTGTGTTTTAAGAACCTTGTCTCATAGGCTTGTTATGCAGGTGAATGAAATAATATGTGGGAAATATGACTGGTCAGTGTGATATGAATGTTAGATGTAGTGAATGGACCCATTCTTCCCCCCTCCTCCTCCCCCCCCCTTCCACCATGCTAGTAGTTCCTTTTTGGTTACTAATTCTTAGTTTTACCTTTTGGTAATGTCTTAGACTTTGGGCCTCAAGTAAGCTAAGACTATAGAGCTTAGGTAAGCTAAGTGGGAACTGCCAGTCTTCTCAGAGCCCTACACTTCCATGACTTCTGGCTCTATCCGTGTTTTCAGGTCAGAAATCACTAGAGAACCAGTCCATTGTATCTGGTGTGTCTTTTCCCTAATTTTTCGGGAGGAGAGGTAGGTAGCACCCATGCCTTGGACATGCACCTAACTTGCTTCAGTCGAGAGCAGCTACTTCCAAAGCACCTGCTCTGTGCCACCCACTCTTCAATCACTAGGAATACAGAGGGATCAAACACAGACAAGAATTTCACCCTCAAGAAAACAGAATTGAAGTAGAATTGAAGAGAATTAGAAGTACGGTGCTAATTAAAGTAGAATTATGTGACCACTCACATAGAGTGGAATGATGATGGGATTACATTTTGTTGGGTGGTTAAGGAAGAACCTCTTTGAGGAAATAGGATTTAAACTTAATTATGCATAACGAACTGGAACATGTCGTGAGAATAACAGGGAAAGAACATTCCAGGATGAAGGAAGAGCCCATGCAGAAATCTGAGGATAGGAATGAGTTTGATGTGTGGAAGGGACAGATAGTCAACCTAGAGGGCAAATGGGACGTGCTGAAGCTGAGGTTGCCCAAGTGCATGGGGGCTTGGCAGCCAGGAAAGTCTGGAGATTTTGTAAGGGCAATGGGTAGCTGTTGATGAGCTTCATGCAGGGAAATGGGAGATTTTTTACATTTTAAAACTGGTTGCTTTTGATCGAATGGACTGTAGTGGGTAGGAGATAGAACTGGAAGACTCATTAGGTTTTGCTGTATCCCAAGACATAGTGGTGGCTTGAAAAGAGCTGTAGTTACAATGGAGTTAAAGAAAAGAGTGAGCCCATGCAATGTAACAGTGCATAAAATAAGGAGAGACTTGGGGAAGGGAGGGGACTCAGGAATGACTCCTGGTTTTTATTTATAGCAACTTTGGTGGATGGTGGTGTCCTTTATTCTGAGCTGGAGAAGCCTAGGGGTATCTTGAGAAGGTATTGTGGGAGTGGATTGGTGGACCAAAGTTATGTGTTGAATTGTTCCCACAAAATTCGTATGTGGAAGTCCTAATCCCCAGTACTGCAGAATGTGACTGTGTTTGGAGATAGAGTCTTTAAAGAAGTTAAAATGGGGGCATTGGGGTGGGCCCTAATCCAATCCTGGCATCCTCATAAAGAGAGAATAGACACAGACACACACAGAGGGAAGACCTGTGAAGTCTTAGGGAGGAGATGGCCATCCGCAAGCGAAGAAGAGAGGGCTTACAAGAAAAAACTCTGCCTACACCTTGATCTTGGATGTCCAGTTTCCAGACTTGTGAGAAAACAAATGTCTGTGGTTTAAGCTGCCTGGTCTGTGGTGCTTTGTTAAGGCAGCCCTAGCAATCTGATATATGTTAAGTTAAATGCCAGGTACACTCAGCGGGGACAAGTCACCAGTTGCGTGTATGGTCCTGGGGGAGATGGAAAGCTAGTGAGAGATTTGGAGGTCCTCGGCATAAAGGTGTAGTTAAAGTCCTGGACTGAATGAGATGACGTGGGAGTGAGGAAAGAAAGGAAAAGAGGGCCTGTGGCTGAGTGCTAGAGTAATGAGGAGTGAGCACAGGGCGTGGTCAGTGAGAAGTCACTGGGTATATATAGTATGGTGTGCTTGGAAAGCAACCTTTGATCTTTGGCCTATTAGCCTCCTTTCAGACCCATTCCTTGGGCCTCTTCACCTTTTAAGATTGTTCTTTCAATATACAGTTTAGATCTGTGCAGATTTCCTGCCCTGAGGTCCTTGCTCACATGAACATTTCTGTGGTTCACTAGAGGGAGGTGACAAACTGCCACTTTGCCCAGGATTGAGGGGTTTCTAGGATGTGGGACCTTTCATTATTAAAACCAGGACATTTTCAGGCAAACTGGGACTAATAAGAGGGAAACTTCGGCAAGATTTATTTACTTCATTGAAAGGTGATTGGTAGGAGAAGGTTATAGCTATGGTATTCATATTATCGTCTTGGGGATGCTCACCTTTTTTCGCTAGAAGCTGTCTAGAAATGGGTGCTTCCACCATGAAACAAACCTAATAATGAAAAGCAAGTTTGAGATGCATTCTTTCCAGTTCCATTATTTCCTGTTAGTTTTTTTTTTTTTTAAACAAGAGTATTTTCTTGGCTTGGGTTTGTATTATTAAAAATTTCATACATCTCAGGATGTGCATTTTGAGTAATTATCTCCCTGATGATTCTAAGCATTTGCTTCAGCTAATTGGACCCTTTAATGAACCCACTAACAGTGTCTTTGGCATTGTCTAAGATACACAATTGGAGCCAGCTGTTGTTCAGTGGGTTGTAGCTGGGTCAAGCCTAACAGATGTTTAAAATCTAAACATGGGACTAAATTGGTTTACCTTTCATGGCCCCGTTCTGGGTGAGTGGAAAAAATGAGGTCCTCCAGGTCCCTGGATGCGGTAATGAGGAGGGCTCCTGCATCGCCACCCCGAACCCTTGTTATTTGTTCGCATCCCACTGGTCCAGCTCAGTTCTTAAGCCCGAGCCGCCTACCACACCCGGTCCTGCCTCCCTCACCCCATCTGTCACCCGCCATCTCTCTCATCCTTCTCAACGCCTTGAGACTTGGCAGGAGTAAGTATTGGACACGTTCTCAGCTCCATCTGACCAGTTCATCACCCCCACATCGTATGTGGTGGACATAACTTCACATTCTGTCGAACGTGTGACTGCTAAGGCCAAATCAGCCTTAAAAGTTAGCAGGGTAACTTTTAATTTCCTAATGTGTTTGCTTGTGTGCTCAGTCGTGTCCGACCCTTTGTGACCTCATGAACTATAGCCCCCTAGGCTCTTCTGTCCATGGGATTTTCCAGACAAGAATACAGGAGTAGGGGGATCTTTCCTAGGATCTTTCTTACTCTGGGGGATCTTGCTGACCCAAGGATCAAACACAAGTCTCTTGTGTCTCCTGCAGTGGCAGGCAGACTCTAGCACTCGAACCACCTGGGAAGCTGTTAACTTCCTAAGGCTGCTGTAAAAGGCCACTATAAACAGGGTGGCTTAAAACAACAGAATTCTATTTCTTTACAGTTCTGGAGGTTAGAAGCCTGAGATCAAGATGTCAGCAAGGCTGTTCTGCTCCTGAAGGCTCTAGGGGAGAATTCTTTCTTGCCTTTTCCCAGCTTCTGGTCGCTGTTAGTGGTTCTTTACACTCTTGCCTTTTGGACACATCACTCCAATGTGTCTCCATCTTTATATGATGTTCTCCTCTCTGTGTTTCTCTGTGTCCAGATTTTCATCTTCTGAGGATACCAGTCATTGAATTAGGGCCCACTCTTGTTCAGTATGATCTGATCTGAACTTGATCACATCTGTAAAGACCCTATTTCCAAATAAGGTCACATTCACAGGTCCTGGGGGTGAAGACTTCCTATCTTTTGAGGAGGACACAGTTCAGCCCACAAGAACTGATAAATCCTTTGAAGAAGAGCATTAGCTCATGAACAGGACATAGTGAAGTCAACCATGTGCTCAAGATAATAGTAACAGCTGGCTTCAAGGCTCCAATTCTGACACCACCTCCAGTGTGTGTTTTTTTCCCCACACCATTGTTGTTAATTCAAATCTGACACCACTTACCTGGAGATAGTGACTGATCCCATAGGTTAAAGGCTTGGTCCTAGAAGACCTCCCGTCCCTCCAGATTACAAATTCAGGTTGTCACTTATGCTTCTGACTGATCCGGTAGAGAATAGAGGTATCCATGACTGCCCCTGCTTGGGGTTAATTAATTTGCTAGAGAGGCTCACAGAATTTAGAGAAACTTTTTACTCATTAGATTACTTTTCACTTACTGGTTTGTTTGAAAAGGGTGTGACTCAGGAACAACTAGATGGAAGAATTGCACAGGGTGAGGTATGTGGAGAGGGTTCAGAGCTTTCATGCCCTGTGGGTGCCCCTCTCCCAGCATCTCCATGTGTTCACCAACTCAGAAGCTCTCTGAACTGTATCCTTTAGGGGTTTTATGGAAGCTTCATCCCATAGGAGTGACTGAATAAATTACACACCATTGGCAGTTGAACTCAATCTTCAGCCCCTTCTCTCTCCCCAGAGGTCTACAGTGGGACTGAATATTTGAACCCTCTAGTCACATGGTTGGTTCCTCTGGCGACCAGCTCCCAGTCAAAAGTGACCTAAAAGAAAGTGAAAGTGTTAGTCATTCAGTCACATCCAACTCTTTGTGACCCCGAGGACAGTAGCCTGCCAGACTCCTCTGTCCATGGCATTCTCCAGGAAAGAATACTGGAGGGGGTTGCCATTCCCTTCTCCATAAGGTGACCTAGGGGCTTTTGTAACCAAAGATACCTCTGCACTTATCACTTAGGAAATCCCAAGGGCTTTAAGATCTCCTTGCCAGGAACTGGGTGGAAGGCCAAATATTTATTTCTTGCCGAAAATCACAAAGCACAAAGTAGAGTGGGGTAGTGAAAATAGTACAGGATATGGAGACGGATGTATTTAAATCCCAGCCCTACTGCTTGTTTTAGAGAAGCATTGGGTAAGCCACTTAGAATATACTATCTATCATACTGAGCTATTATGAGGTTCATGTATGATGGTTTACACAAAGCACAGTGCCTGGCACAGACTGAGTGTGCAGTTAATGTCCTCTCTCACTTGCAAAATCAAACTGACCTCATATGAATGAATTTGCAAATGTCTTTGTGCTCTTCATAGAATCCGAAAGTATAGTTGACTCTTGAACAGTGCTGGGGGTTAGGGGTGCCAGCCCTCCAGAAGTCACAAGAGCGTACAGTTGGCCTTCCATAGAGGGGATTCTTCTGTTTTTAGAGGCTCTGCATCTGCAGATAAAACCAACCACAGATTGTGTAGTACTGTAGTATTTACTATTGGAAAACACACACACATATACATGGACCTGTATAGTTAAAAAACCATGTATTGTTCAAGGGTGAACTGTAATAATTACATGACTAATGTTGAGATTGGGATTCCCAGGTGGCAGAGTGGTTAAAGAATCTCTTAAAGAAACATGGATTTGATCCCTGGATTGGGAAGATCCTTGGGTCGGGAAGATCCCCTGGAGTAGGAAATGGCAACCCACTCCAGTATTCTTATCTGGAGAACTTCATGGACAAAGAAGCCTGGAGGGCTACGATTCATGGATTTGCAAAGAATCAGACATGACTGCATGATTGAGCATACACCCAGTGCTGAAATTACTGGCCAATCTGAACAATGTCCAAGTTTTATATTTTAAGTGACTCTTTAGGGAGTCTGATTGATTATTTTGGAAATGCAGTGGGAAATTGCTTTTTGTCATGAAGGGGCTAGTGGAGTGTCCATCACTGGCAACTTTATGAATAATCAGATACCCTGGCTCTCTTAGAAACAGCTGGCTTAGGGACTAGGGTGGAGTTGATTAACCCTGATGATTTCTTCTGGCTCTGTGTGCTTAGTTGCTCAGTCATGTCCCACGCTTTGCAACCCCATGGACTGTACCCACCAGGCTCCTCTGTCCATGGGGATCCTCCAGGTAAGGATTTCCTGGAGTGGGTTTGCCATGCCCTCCTCTGGGGGTTCTTCCCAACCCAGGGATCTAACCCAGGTCTCCCGCATTGCAGGTGGATTCTGAGCACCAGGAAAGCCCTCTGGCTCTGGGCCCATCTATCTTATCCTCAGTAATCTATGAGGTTCTTAGGGGGCATAATTTGTTGATTTTTATTAAATATCACATCAGACAGGAATTGTGTTTGGCTTCTGGGAACAGAGCTGACTTCAGTGGCTCAAAAGTGTAAGGATTTATTATTTTTTTCTTATAAAAATACCTGGAAATAGTCTAGGGAAGGTGTGAATGCATCTTGGTCCATGGAATTCAGGACTGTTCCAGTTCCCTCTTCCATCGTTAATGCACATTGTTTTGTGCCCATAGGCTCTTATGGGAGAAAATGTTTACCAGTTATATATCTGGTAAGGAGATAATATTCAAAATATATATAGAACTCATAAAGCTCAACAGCAAAAACTCAAAGAATCCGATTAAAAATGGGCAAAGGGACTGAGTAGACATTTTCTCAAAGAAGATACACAAATGACCAACAGGTACATAAAAACATGCTCAACATCACTAATCAAGAGAATACATATCAAGACCACAGTGAGATATCACCTCACACCAATTAGAGTGGCTGTCATCCAAAAGGCACAAGATAGCCAAGTCCTGGTGAGAGAGTGAAGAGGGAATCGTATACACTGTTGGTGGAAATGGAAATTGGTGCAGCCACTCTTTCCCAGGTGGCTCAGTGGGTAAAGGATCCACCTGCAATGCAGGAGACACAGGAGATGTGAGTTCAGTCCCTGGGTTGGGAAGATCCCCTGGAGGATGACCTGGCAACCCACTCCAGTATTCTTGCTGCAGAATCCATGGACAGAGGAACCAGGTGGGCTACAGGCCATAGAGTCACTCACGACTTAAGCAACTGAGTATGCATGCACACGGCCACTGTGCACAGTGGCCCTGTCCACAGTCACTGTCCACAGTGATTTTGGATCCCAGGAAAAGAAAATTTTCATTGCTTCCGCTTAATCCCCTTCTATTTGCCATGAAGTGATGGGACTGGTTGCCATGATCTTAGTTTTTGAATGTTGAGTTTCAAGCCAACGTTTTCACCCTCCTCTTTAACTCTCATCAAAAGAGGCTCTTTAGTTCCTCTTTGCTTTCTGCCATAAGGGTGGTGCCATCTGCATATCTGAGGTTGTTGATATTTCTCCCAGCAATCTTGATTCTACCTTGTGATTCATACAACCTGGCATTTCACATGATGTACTCAGCATATAAGTTAAATAAGCAAAGTGACAATATACAGCCCTGTTGTATTCCTTTCTCAATTTTGAACCAGTCTTTTGTTCCATGTACAGTTCTAACTGTTGCTTCTTGATTCCCATACAGTTTTCTTAGGAGACAAATAAGGTGGTCTGGTATTCCCAGCTCTTTAAGAATTTTCCACAGTTTGTTGTGATTGACACAGTCAAAGGCTATAGAAGTTCATGATGCAAAAGTAGACGTTTTTCTGGAATTCCCTTGCTTTCTCCATGATTCAGTGAATGTTGGCAATTTGATCACTGGTTCCTCTGCTTTTTCTAAACCAGCTTGTACATCTGGAAGTTCTCGGTACATGTACTACTGATGCCTAGCTGGAAGGATTTTGAGCATAATCTTGCTAGCATGTGAAATGAGGGCAATTGTGCAGTAGTTTGACATTCTTTGGTATTGTCCTTCTTTCAGTTCAGTTCAGTCGCTCAGTCATGTCTGACTCTTTTGCAACCCCATGGACTGCAGCACACCAGCCTTCCCATCCATCACCAACTCCCAGAGCTTGCTCAGACTCATTGAGTTGGTGCCCATAGTGCCAGTGATGCCATCCAACCATCTCATCCTCTGTCATCCCCTTCTCCTCCTGCCTTCAATCTTTCCCAGCATCAGGGTCTTTTCAAATACATCAGTTCTTTGCATCAGGTGGCCAAAATATTGGAGTTTCAGCATCAATCCTTCCAATGAATATTCAGGATTGATCTCCTTGAGGATGGACTGGTTTGATCTCCTTGCAGTCCAAGGGACTCTCGAGAGTCTTCTCCAACACCACAGTTCAAAAGCATCAGTTCTTCGGCACTCAGCTTTCTTTATAGTCCAACTCTCACATCCATACATGACTTCTGGAAAAAACCATAGCTTTGACTAGATGGACCTTTGTTAGCAAAGTAATGTCTCTGCTTTTTTAATATGCTATCTAGGTTGGTCATAGTTTTTCTTCCAAGGAGCAAGTGGCTTTTAATTTCAATGTTGTCAGAGTATAAGCTTCCAGTTATGAGATGAATATAAGCTCTGAGGATCTAATACTGCATGGTGAATTTAGTTAACAGTAAATTTGAAAGTTTGCCAAGAGTTTCAAGATACACACTAAGAATGGGAAATGCATGAGGTGATGGAAGTGTTAACTATCTTTATTGTGGGAGTCATTTCACAATATATATGTATATAGAAATCATCACTTTGTACACTCTAAAACTTACACAATGCTATATGTCAATTATATCTCAATAAACCTGAAAGAAAGAAAGGAAAAGATAATCTTATAGTCCAAGATGTCTACTGGAACTGGAGCCATCACATTCATCCTCAAGTTAGAAAGGTAGAGAAAAGAAGCAAAAGGCAAATGGTCATGTTTCCCACCTGAGCCAGCCCTTTTAAGTATTCTTATGCAAAATTTTACCTTCTGTTTTCTTTTGTAAATCTCACACTTATCTATAATGTAAGAGAGGATGGAGAAATGCAAGCGTTTTTGTTTATTTATTCTTAAATTTATTTATTTATTGAAGCAGTTTACAATTTTTACAATATTTATAATGTTTTGTTATTTTCAGGCATACAACATATATATATATGTATATATTTCAGATTCTTCTCTCCTATATGTTATTACAAGATATTGAGTACATTTCCCTGTGCTATATAGTAGGTCTCTGATGGTTATCTATTTATTATATAGTAGTGTGTATATCGGAGAAGGCAATGGCACCCCACTCCAGTACTCTTCCTTGGAAAATCCCATGGATGGAGGAGCCTGGTAGGCTGCAGTTCATGGGGTTGCGAAGAGTTGGACACCACTGACCAACTGCACTTTCACTTTTCACTTTCATGCATTGGAGAAGGAAATGGCAACCCACCCCAGTGATCTTGCCTGGAGAATCCTGGGGACGGGGGAGCCTGGTGGGCTGCCGTTTATGGGGTCACACAGAGTGGGTCACAAGTAAGCACAGCACAGTAGAGTGTGTCTATATTACTTTCAGTTTCCCAATTTGTCCCTTCTCTCCACATGTGGCCTTTGGTAACCATAGTTTGTTTTCTATATCTGTGAGTTTGTTGCTGTTTTGCAAATAAGTTCGTTTGTACCTTTTGTTTTTTTTAGATTCCACATATAAGTGATATCACATGATATTTATCTTTGTCTGATTTGCTTCACATAGTTGGCAAATCTGGGTCCACCATGTTGCTGCAAATGGCATTATTCCATTCTTTATTATGGCTGAGCGATATTCCAGTGTGTGTGTGTGTGTGTGTATGTGTGTGTGTGTGTATAGCATATATACATATGTGAACATATGCTAAAGCTGAAGCTTTAATACTTTGACCACCGATTGATTCAATGACCAGACTCACTGGAAAAGACCCTGATGCTGGGAAAGATTGAAGGCAAAAGAAGAGGGTGGCAGAGAATGAGATGGTTGGATTGCATCACCAACTTAGTGGACATGAGCTTGAGCAAACTCTGGGAGATAGTGGAGGACAGGGAAGCCTGGCGTGCTGCAGTCCATGGGGTCACTAAGAGTAGGACATGACTTAGCAGCTAACGACAACATCTGTATCCATTCAGCTGTCAGTGCACATTTAGGTTGCCTCCTTGTCTTAGCTATTATAAATAAGTTACAATGAACATTGTGGTGCACGCATCTTTTCAAATTATGGTTTTCCTTTTTTTGTGGTATCTTTGTCTGGTTTTGTTATCAGAGTGATGATGGCCTCATAGAATGGGTTTGGAAGTATTCCTTCCTCTGAAATGCAAGTATTTTTAGTTGTGTAGTTTGTCACTCAGGGATATAGATAGGAGAGAATTGACATTTTGGCAGCTAACAATCTCTGACTCAACTCCCTCAACTCATTTGCTCATCCCCTTCATGATTAAAATGCACTTCCTACTATTCAACCAAAATTATCAATCACAATAAAGGGAGTCACTTAAAAAACTAAAAGAGTACCTAGAGTACCTAGGACAGTTCTTTAACTCCTGGGAATTAATGAAGCCATTCATTTATGCAACAGATTGTGTGTTTGTGTGTAAGTTTGTGTGTTTCCTAAATATCTGGCAAGTTTTGAAGCTTGAGGATAGAGCAATGAATCAGGTAGTCTCAATCCCTTCTTTCCTAGTTACAGTTCAGTGAATCAAAGAGTCCTGTAAACATAAGAAAAATTTGTGATGAAAAAGAATGATGTGTCTTAGATACAATAAGAAAATCTCTTTTGGTCATAGAGATAGGGAAGGCTCCTGACTCCATAGACAAGTTGCAATTTGATGGATGAATAGGAAACACCTAGTTGAAGCGGGTATGTGGGTAAATAACATTCCAGGAATTCCAAGCATTCCGGAAAGAAGGAATAGTACAGATGAAGGCCAGTGGTGGAAGGACCATGGGAAAAAGGCTAGTTAGTGTGCCTGGACCACAAGTAGCAAATTGAGAGGTGAGCAAGGACCAGCCATGTGGGGCTGTGTTAGGTATGCTAAGGATTTCACTCTTCCTTCCAAGAGCAATGAGAAGCCACTGAGTTTTAAGGTAAGGGTGGAGACTGGGGGTTTATGAAACAACCCCTTTTGCTCTTTGTAAAGATTACTCTGATGGAGAATGAACCAGACTGGATTGAATAGTGGCAGAGAGACCAGACTGAGGCCTAGATAAGAGATAATGGTGGTTTGATCCAAATGATGGAAATTATAGATATGGAAAGAAATATACAAATCCACTAGTTCTAAGAGCCATTTGACTTTTGAGGGCTGATAATGGTCCAGCTGAGTCTTTCTGAGATCCTTGCTCCAGGTAGAAAGCATTAACGTGGAAGAGAAAATGTTTGCATTAAATTTATTGGTAGTCACGGGATTCCGTTCTGGAGGTTTGTTCAAATTCAAATTAACCCAGGCTTCAGACCTGAGGTGGGGTGAGATTTGGTCCTGGCTTGATCTTAGTAAAATATGCATGATTTAATGTACCGTTTCTAATCCTAAACTCTGGTATTTTAATAAAATGTACATCAAAGATGCGTCGGTTCTTATATACTGAGATGAGAGATGCTTAGGTGATGTTTTCCTTGCCTTTGAGATTTGTTAGCTTTCTTCATTCACCAGAATTTGAGAACTGAATTGGGAAGTTTCAGATTAAGCATGGTACCCAAATGCAGCATTTGTTTTGGACTCTCCCTCATGTTTAACATCACTAAATGTCAGAAAAAGGATTAAACAGCATTTCCAAATAAGAACAAAGAGAATGAGGAGGGGAATGACTGAATACAAAAGAGACCAGCAAAATTTTGAGCTATGGAAAGCAGATGGATGAATAACTGCCTTGGGTTTTAGTTTTTTTCTGCTTGGTTAAAACCTACAGGCAACAATAAGAAGGCTGATTTGTACCACAAAACCCCAGACAGGCTCAGATACTGGTGGCACTAGATTCCTCTGAAGGTAGGGCTGATGGGAGGATTAGCTGAAAATGGAACCCTTCCCTCTAGGCGAGAGGCCAGGCAGGTATCTTTCCTCTGCTCTGTGCAGATGGGAGTTTACTGCCTAGAGAGGATGAACTGGGGAGCTCCCAGACTATGGGACAAGTCAACAGATACTTGGCAATTCTTGCTGTTGTCACAGCTTGACAGGAGTTTGTTCCTGGCATCTAGTGGGTAGCTTCTGCTAAATATTCCACAATACTCAGGGCAGTCACCACAACAAAGGACCATCTGACCCAAAATGTCAATAGTGCTGAGCCTGGTAGGCTGCAATCCATGGTGTTGCAAAGAGTCAGACATGACTGAGCAAGTACCACTAACACTTTGACAAATTCTGAGTTAAGTGCAGATCGAGGGTGAGAGTCCCTGCCTTCCCACCGAACCCAGACATGGGCATGCACAGGCACTTAGGAGATGGGAGAATATTTCTATGAGGAAGTTGACCAGCACGGAGAAGGATACTGACATCTGTAAATCCCCCGGTGTTCCAAGTCTCTGCCAGTCACCCACTGTGAGTTCCATCCACTCTCCAAGAACTTTTATTCATTTTTTTTTGAGACTGTCTTAAATGCAAACAGAGAGCCACAAGTCTCCAGATAGTTGAGGACAGTCTCATAATGAAAAATGGTGAGAAAAATGGAGGGGGAAAAAAGGAGAAAAATAGAGAACTCAAGAAACAGAACTAAACAAAAATAACTTGATTATAGTGCTTTAGAGAGAGATGGAGAAGGCAATGGCACCCCACTCCAGTACTCCTGCCTGGAAAATCTCATGGACGGAGGAGCCTGGTGCGCTGCATTCCATGGGGTCGCTAAGAGTTGGACACGACTAAGTGACTTCACTTTCACTTTTCACTCTCATGTATTGGAGAAGGAAATGGCAACCCACTCCAGTGTTCTTGCCTGGAGAATCCCAGGGATGGCGGAGCCTGGTGGGCTGCATAGTCCAGTCTATGAGGTCGCATAGAGTTGGACACGACTGAAACGACTTAGCAGCAGCAGAGAGATATGAGATGCCATTGTACTTCTTAAGCTGGAACAGTATGCTCTTAACAAGAGAGATATATTGAGAAAACAAAAGAAGTTATTGGAAAGTTAAAATATGAGCATGGAAATAAAAATGAAGTGTTGGAAAGTACAGTTGAAGAAGGCTCAGCAAGTGGAACAGAAAGATCAAGAGATGGGGAATAAAGAGAGCAATGGAGGAAAACCCAGGGGGTCAACATCCAGCTAAAAGGGATTCTAAAAAGAACAAGGAAGGAAGGAAACCAGAAGAGAAAAAATACAAAAAAATTTCCCTAAAGGGTATGCATTTCCAGAATAAAGGGTCTGCTGGCTAGCCTACTAGAGAGGCAAACCATAAACCAGCAATAGCAGAAAATCTATTTTCTAAAATAGATTTTAGAAATCTATAAAATCTAAAACCGATTTATTTATTTACTAGTTTTGGTTGTGCTGGGTCTTTGTTGTTGCACACAGGCTTCATCTAGTTGCCACACGTGGGGGCTACTCTGTGTTGCGGTGTGCAGGCTTCTCTTTGCAGTGGCTTCTCTTGTTGCAGAGCATCGGCTCTAGGTGCACGGGCATCAGAAGTTGTGGTTTGCAGGCCCTAGAGCACATGGGCTCAAGTAGTTGTGATATGTGAATTTCAGTTGCTCCACGCCATGTGGCAATCTCCCAGGCCAGGGATTGAACCTTGTGTCCCCTGCACTGGCAAGTGGACTCCCATCCACTGTACCATCAAGGAAGTCCCAGAAAAATCTTATGAGCTATCAGAGAGAAAAAGAAATCAGTTATGAGGGGCACTAGGCTTTTTAACAGAAATGCTGCAAGTTAGAAGCTGATAGAGCATTGCCCTCAATATTTTGAGGGAAAATGATATCTACTTAGCAGTCCATGTTCTGTGGAACTTCAGGCACAGGTAAAAGGAGAATGAAGACAGTTTTGAACTTACATGACTGAAGGAGTTTACCTCCTATATACCTTGTCTTGGACTTTCCAGGTGGCTCAGTGGTAAGGAATCCGCTTGCCAATGCAGGAGATGAAAGAGGCACAGGTTTGATCCCTGGGCTGGGAAGGTCCTCTGGAGGAGGAAATGGCAGCACATTCTAGCATTCTTGCCTGGAGAATTGCCTAGACAGAGGAGTCTGGAGGGCTCCGGTCCATGGGGTTGCACAGAGTCGGACGCGGCTGAGCCGCTGAGCACACACACATGCATACCTCGTCTTAGCGACACGGGAGGGATGGGATCCATCAAAAAGAAACACAGACTAAGAGGAGGAAAGACCTGGGACATGGGACTGTGCCAGAGACACAGCGTAAAAGAAGAAGGTTATGCCTGATTTAAAGTGTGCATCAGGCCCTCAGTGTTTGGGCAGACTGTAGCAGGAGGATGGAGCACACCAAGGATTATTTTTTCCATTTCAATTAAAAAAATTATTTCTAACTGTAGGATAATTAGTTTGCAGTATTCTGATGGTTTTTGCCATACACCAACATGAATTGGCCATAGATAACACATGCCTCCTCCCTCCTGTACTCCTCCTCCCAACTCCCTCCCCTTCCCACCCCTCTAGGTTGCAGAGACTGGCTTTGGGTTACCTGTGCCATACAGCAAACTCCCACTGGCTATATATTTTGCATATGGTAATGTGTATATTTCAATGCTAAAGAGGGATTTTTTTAAGGAAAGCAGATAAGTACTCCATAATGTAATACCTCCAATGAGAGGAATTTTAGTTTTGTGGAAGTTTTCAGGATACACTGGTGAAAGTTACATAGAAAATTAAATAAATGAAAAATGAGGGGAAAACGAAGGAAAAGGGATGGACAAGAAGGGAAATCTATTCTCACTGTGCATTTAGAGAGCACCGGTTTTGTAACAGGCATTGTTCTAAGTGTTTGTACATATTTACTTATTTAACCCTCACAGCAACCCCATGAAGTGGGTATTAATACTATTTTTTATTTTGCAAATATGGACAGTGATACATAAGGTTACATTGCTAGTGCCTGTTGGAGGCAGAATTTGAACCTAAGGAGTTGGGGTTGATAATATAACAATATGAATACTGTATTGCTTTAATTAAAAGAGTGATATTACTATATAAAGATAATGGTAGGGTAGAGAAATGGGGCGAGGTCATGTATCTGTTAAATTCTAATATTTGATAGTAGGAAGTTGTCGATAATGTCCACATAGAAAAAGGAAACAAGAAATAGCAATGAAGAAGTTAATATAAAAATATGGAGGTTATGATCATAGGAAAGAGTTAAAAAGGGTTGGGAGTGGTTACTTGGGAATGGGACTGAGGAGTGGATGGGGGTGGGGTAACAAGCTGCTCTCTTTTCCTTTAAGCTTTATAGTTCGATCTGACCTTTTAAAATAATACACAGATGTTACCTTGATTAAAGATATGAGTCTAATAAAGATAAAAAGAATAAAGGAGTCCTTTAGCCTTATATTGGGTCACACAGTTGGACTCTAAGCTGCCGCAAGGGAAAGGATAGCTGTCCCCATCTAGAGGCACTGTGCCTTCCTTTTATACTCGCGACTGCAGCCATCTGTGACTGGTTATGGGAAGGTTATAAAGGCTTCCAGAATGGCTTGTTTATTGCAAAAGATAAGCCCAAATCGTGCTGAGTCTACTTGAAATACTGGTCTGCTATTCATGCGTTATTTCAGTTAAAGGAAAGTGTCTTCTTGGCTTGTGTGTTCTCAGTCACTCAGCTGTGTCTGATTCTTTTTGACCCCATGGATCGATCGTAGCCCACCAGACTCGTCTGTCCACAGGATTTCTCAGGCAAGAATACTGGAGTGGGTCGCCATTTCCTCCTCCAGGGCCTCTTCTCATCCCAGGGATTGAACCTGCATCGCTCGCATCTCCTGCACTGACAGGTGGATTCTTCACCACCTGGGCGCCACCTGTGACGCCGTTATTCTTGGCGTGAATGTGTTTCATTAGACAACTTCTGTGTTAAAGTGGTGGGGCTGTTGTCATTTTGGGATTGAGTCAGACTTTGTTAACTCATCAGTGGGGGAGACACTCAGGCAGTATTTCTCTTTTAGGAGTGTTGTCACTTGAAGTTTTTTTTTTTTTTCTTTTTGTTCCTTATGCATCAAAAGAGAAAAAGTCATTGTTAGTAAACAAAAGCAGTGGAATACATTGACTTTTCTCTTGTCCTTTCGGAAGAAGGGAGAGGAGATATTCATATCTCAGGAGTAATTCTTGGTTTTCTCTTGAGGTCTCTATTGTATTCTTCTCCTATGGGCTGGAGAATAATTTGAATGAGGGCCATAGAAGGAACGGCCTCAGCCAGGGATTGAGAGGCAGGCCCAGAGCTCCCATGGATTTGCAGCTCCATTACAGATGTGCCGTGCTGGGAGGGGGGGCTCACTTTCCTATTGCCAGGAAGTCTTCTGAACTTCCTTCAACCATATGGTATCTTGAAAACTCCTTTCCTCTTAATTTTTAAAAAGTTGTTGGTTTCTTTAGTGATGCCTCGAACATAAAGGCAGTGATTCCTGCAGTGACCAAGGAGCAATAATTTTAAATATTAAACAACACATAGGGATACATTTTCTTTGTGGGGCTTTTATGGAGGCTGCACATTTAGACCCTTTGGAATGAGAGTTGGGAGGGGGTCAGTGCTCCATATCTGTGTTAGGTAGACAAGGATTTGGGGGAGAAGCTGCAGTTTGAAGGGGTCTTTTAATTTGTATCAGTTTCTGGTAGGGACAGAGAACTCGTGTCCATCATACCTCCAAAGAGAGCTTTGCGTCTCAAATAACTGCCCGTCTACAAAGCTATTATTTGAAAATACTAAGCACCAAGAGAAGGTGTCAGTCATCATCGTCATTGTCATTGTCACCATCATCTCACACTTTCTTTTTGATGCATTTGATGATTCATTGGCAGTATTTTGTGATGACATCATGTTAGTGATAATAAGAAATTTTTCTTATCGTGGTGGGAGTGTTGGGTTAGGAAGTTACATTTAGAGAGGCAATTTAAACACAACACATATTCAGTGACTGCTAGCCACTACTAGGTCATGTTCCCATCCATAGACTAAACTGTTGCCTCTAGGATTTGTCCAGCAACCGGTGGGTTCCTTGAGGCTTAGTGTTGGAGAAAGCGCTAGCCGTGCCCAGCTGAGTGTTTCTATAAGGCCTGGTAAAGGACTTACAGCTGAGTGTTTCAATTTTTTTAATTGTTATGTTAAAGCAATCATTTTGTTTCTGTTCAAATGATTTCTGTTAGTTAGCTGGGGGCTACGATAACAAAAAGCCATATATTGGGTGACTTAAAACAATATATGTTTATTTCTCAGAGTTCTGGAGGCTGAGAAGTCCAAGATCAAAGTGCTGGCAGATTCAGCATCTGGTGAGGGCCTCTTCTGGCTACCGTGGCTGCCATCTTGCCGTGTGCTCACAGGGCCTTTTCTCTGTGCGTGCCTGGTGTGTGGATGAGGAGAGAGAATTCTCTCTCTTTTTCTTCTTATAGGGCATTAATCCCACCATAGGAGCTCTACCCTCACAACTAGGTCTAAACCTAGTTACCTCCCAAAGGCCCTACCTCCTAATACCATTACATTGCGGATTAGGGCTTCAGTGTATAGACATAACACTCAGGCCACAACAACGTTCTAAATGTTTTTCTTCTAATGATGAAAAGGAGATGGTCTTCAAATACCAGCATGATGTCTAGTTAAAAGTATGGGCACAGAGCTTTAGCTGCCCGACTGACTGAGCCAACGGGAGAAACAATGGAAAAGGGGTGTGGATTCAGAGAGCCGAGAGGGTGTGCTTGTGTCGAAAACCAATAGATTTTTACCTTTCTGTTATCTGAAAGCTCCCCAACATGAAATCGATAATCGGCCTGAATGGGCTAAACTATTTTTAAGCCCAGGGACTGTTTGTGCCACAGGGTGCTCCTCTTTTCATCAGTCTGATATTAATAATATTAAAGAGCAGTTTTCTGTGTGAAAAGGGCTTTGTTGGGTTAGTGAAAACCAAATGACTCATTAGAGACTTAACCTCAAAAATAATGTGCTAATGCATTTGAATTCTAAGCAGAGCTGGTTTAGCCTGGGGTCATATTGTATTTCTGTGATTTATTAACCCTGTAAACAGTACATTTTCTAACACTGTGAAAGCAATATTCTTTGTTTCTGTTCAATATTTTATCTTTTTAATCTGTTCTTTTTTTGACAATAAGGGATGAACCACCAAGAGAAAGGGTCATAAAGGAGCCCCATTTATTGCTTCTCTTTTTCAGGGAGCAGTTCTCAAACTTGGGAAGTGTGCATAAAATGCAGACAAGGCCCCCCCGGATTTAGATTCAGAACATGAGGAAAAGAGCCCATGAATTGGAGTATTTAACAAATCTCACAGGTAATTATAGGGTTTCCCTGGGGCTCGATTGGTAAAGAATCCACCTGTAATGCAGAAGATTGCCTGCAATGCAGGAGACCTGGGTTCTGTCCCTGCATTGGGAAGATCCCCTGGAGAAGGAAGTGGCAACACACTCCAGTATTCTTGCCTGGAGTATTCCCTGGACGGAGGAGCCTGGCGGGCTATAGTCCATGGGGTTCCAAGAGTCGGACATGACTTAGTGACTAAACTATCACCACAACACAGGTAATTATGATACAGGTAGCTTGAACACCAAACTTGAGGGGAGAAACAACAACAACAAACAAAAAGAAAAAAGAAACCCAAGCCCTCTCTAATATCAAAACTTGTTCCATATCTCAAACGCTTGAAGTCTATATGCTCTTAGAAGCTTTGGCTTAATGCCTAGTGAGTGGGCTGAAGACCTAGGCTCAGCGAAGGTCCTTCATACCCCACTGGCAGTATGTAATTTGAGAACCATTGATTAGGCATGAACCTGCACTAGTCCTGACTTCTCTGTGTGACTGCCGTTTCGGGGGGAGCCCCAAGCCCTTCACGCCAGCTGTGCAGAATGGCCACAGACTTTCAGTGTGCCCCAAAGGCTCCCTGGAGCCCATGCTTTTGTCCTAGAGCTTTCCTTCCAAGTAAAATGATCCCGAGGTAGTCCCTTTGATTAATGGGAACACCTGCTAAATTCCCTTCCCTGTTGAGCCTTTGACAAGAACATATTAATCCATTGGGTTGAGGTCCCCTGAAGTTCCATGAGCAGCTCTGACAGGAAGAGAGCAATGATGTGCTCAGGAGCCAACCCTTACAATCCTCAGTGCAGCATGCCTACCTGCTGCCTTCATGCGCTCCGAAAGCCTGCCACGTGACATGGTAGATTGTTTTTGGATACTTCTGCAGGCCAGTCTTGAGATGAATGCTTACAGGAGGCTGTCGAGATGAACCTAGTATTAGGCTATAAAGGCTGGTTGGGGATAGTTTAAATAAAGGTATTGGGATTGTTCAGAATAATGGAGCTTTTAAGCGAAAAGTCAAAATAGCAAACACTGCTGGCTGCTGGAGCACACCACACCGTGAACCTTTCATGTGAAGTCACTGATTGGAAGAGAGATGAATATTTCGGGGGTGGATTATTTTTTTTAAAAAAGAAGGTGGGTGGCACCAGGGATCTATTTTTATTCAAAAGGTTGAGAAGTGCAATGAAATGGCTATATGTGTTTGCAAGCAGGTCTTTCCTATTATTTGACAAGACGTGACTAATCGGAGGCAGAAGAGGCAGTATTCCTGCCTCATTGCTGTGGCACTTCGCTGGCTGTGCTTTGTAATATTTCGGCAAGTTTGCCATTATCTTTGTGCCTCAATTTTTCACTTATTTAACTTTGATTTAACGCCTCATGGCATGATGGGATTTCCTTAATTGCTGGCAGATTGCTTTGTATGTTTGGATGTGCAAAGAGAAAGTAATCCAATTTATTAATTATGCATTGCAGCTAATATTCATTTAAAGCTGTCAAGTGATTAGCTGTAAGAGATGCGTGAGAAAAGGACTGTTAAAACAGCAACAGTTGTTTCTATAGATAGGGCCCATTGCTATTATAGTAATTCAGCTGGTAAAGAATCTGCCTGCACAATGCAGGAGACCCCAGTTTGATTCCCCGGGTCAGAAAGATCCCCTGGGAAAGGGATATGCTCCCTACTCCAGTATTCTTAGGCTTCCCTGGTGGCTCAGACGGTAAAGAATCCACCTGAAATGCGGCAGACCTGGGTTCTATCCCTGGGTTGGGAAGATCCTCTAAAGGAGGGCATGGCAACCCACTCTAGTATGCTTGCCTGGAGAATCCCATGGACAGAGGAGCATGGCAGGCTATACAGTTCATGGGCTAGAAAAGAGTCAGACATGACAGAAGAACTAAGCACACAGCACAGCTGTTAGACCTGTAACCTTTCAAAGAAAGGCATGGTTGTAGCTTTAAATCCTCCTAATTTAATGAAAATTGCATCCTGGGTGGCAGAGTTGTTTCTGTTCTTCCTTTTTTGGAAAGTGAAGGCTTTCATGCTGTCAGTTCAGTTCAGTTCGGTCACTCAGTCGTGTCCGACTCTTTGCGACCCCATGAATCACAGCACACCAGGCCTCCCTGTCCACCACCAACTCCCGGAGTTCACTCAGACTCATGTCCATCATGTCAGTGATGCCGTCCAGCCATCTCATCCTCTGTCGTCCCCTTTTCCTTCTGCCCCCAATCCCTCCCAGCATCAAAATCTTTTCCAATGAGTCAACTCTTCGCATGAGGTGACCAAAATACTGGAGTTTCAGTTTTAGCATCATTCCTTCCAAAGAACACCCAGGGCTGCTTTCCTTCAGAATGGACTGGTTGGATCCCCTTGCAGTCCAAGGGACTCTCAAGAATCTTCTCCAATACCATAGCTCAAAGGCATCAGTTCTTCGGCGCTCAGTCTTCTTCACAGTCCAACTCTCACATCCATACATGACCACTGGAAAAACCAGAGCCTTGACTAGACGGACCTTTGTTGGCAAAATAATGTCTCTGCTTTTCAACGTGCTATCTAGGTTGATCACAACTTTTCTTCCAAGGAGTAATGCTGTGACTGTCTTCAAAAGAGTGGGTTCCATGTCCTGGGAATAGGGATCATTTTTCATGAGAAGAAGAGTTAATCCATCCTATCTGCAAATTGTGACTTTGCTAGGGACTGGAAAAGTCACGGGAAAGACACGTATACTTCTGGGTTTCAGCTTCTTTCCCTATAAAATGGTATTGTTTGTGTGTATTATGGTTGTGCAGAATATCCTCTTTGTCCAGCTCACTTCCCAGGAGCATTGTGAGGGTTAGAAAAGGAACAAACAACAGGTAGCCAGTAGCTTTGCAGTCTCCACTCTAGATTCAGTGCTGTTGGTGTGTGTGAAACAGATGTCTCCCGAAGCTAGTGCAGGGAAAGAGGAAAGGAGAAAGGAAGGCTGGAGAGTCTAAAACCTGCCTGAAGTTGAACTGAAGTTTTATAGACAGACTCTTATGATATTCCTTGTCTCTCTCATCATAGCTTTCTTTTAATTTATCTCCCTTTTACAGACTTTTACTAGTTCTGCGTTTTACTTTCCAAAGGCTCTTAGTGGTCCTTGGTACCACTAGCATCTGGATTTCTTCTCATTTTTTGGCCTTCTCTCCTTCCTTGGTCCACCTTTAAAATTCCTTGTCATGTCCACTTCTAGGAACACAACCAAGTGTCCATAACCCCAAGTAACTTGCACCCTGTGGAGGAACCATAGATTGAGGCCGCCGCTGCAGTCAGCACTTCTTTAGCCAGTGGTGAGATGATTCTCCCAAGCTAATTCAGGTTCTGTCAGAATAAATCTTTCACCCAAATAGTGCTAAGTCATTCCAGATTCCCCTCAGAAAGGAGCCAGGGAGGAGATGGAGAGCAGGTTCGGGAATGCTGTGAGCGGAACTTGGTTAAGAGACTCAACGTGATTTCAGAGGGGTCCTCTAAGGAGGTGGGTGTTTGGGAAAGTTGGTTTAACATTGCTTCTCCCCATTCTCTGAATTCTCCATCCTGGCCAGCAGGTTGTGCGAATGTGAGTATCGGCCGCATCGTAAATGGGTCACAGATACAGCAGAGAGAAAAGTGTAGATGATTGTACAAGTCCACCGTCACCATTAGAAAAACAGCTGAGAGTGTGCATCCTTGAGAAAGGAAGGCAAGCCATTTGCTGCATGGAATTACAGTTATGTGCACGGCAGCGTTAGAGAGACAGCGTGGCATCCAGTCCTATCACTTTATGACAAATAGATCAGGAAAAAGTGGAAGCAGCAACAGGTTTTATTTTCTTGGGCTCCAGAATCACTTTGGACGGTGCCTGCAGCCATGAAATTAAAAGATGCTTGCTCCTTGGAAATAAAGCCATGATAAACTGAGACAGCATGGTTTTTTTTTTTTTTACTCAATTAAAAATTTATTTATTTATTTATTTTTTGTTGTGCTGGGCTTTGTTACTGCACAGGTTTTTCTCTAGTTGTGGTGAATGGGGGTTACTTTAAGGTTGTGATACACGGGCTTCTCATTGCAGTGGCTTCCCGGGCTCTAGGGTGCCCAGGCGTCAGTAGTTGCGGCTCCTGGGCTCTGGAGCCTAGGCTCAGTAGTCGTGGTGCATGGGGTGAATTGCCCTGTGATATGTGGGATCTTCCCAGGCCAGGGATCGAAGCTGTGTCTCCTGCACTGGCAGGCGGTTTCTTTACCACTGAGCCACCAGGAAAGCCCATAAACATATAATATTACATAAATATTCATAAGCACATAAAATATTTTTTGAACTATACAGGCTCTGGTAACAGCTACTTGGTTTGTATTTCCTTTGTGCGGCACTTGCTATCAGTTGCCTATTTACATGTCCCCTTTCTTTCTTATGAGCAGAACCTGATTTTGCACAGGGCAGCAGAGGCTATTATTAAAAACTCGATTCCTAATCCCTAAAGGTGGCCATAGGACTCAGTTCTGAGCAAAAAGAGGTTAAGTAGAAGCCTGTGGTGCTGTGACTTCCCTTTCCTCTCTCCTTTTGCCTGGAATGCAGTTGATGGTGAGAGGTATGGCAGCCGTCTTATGAACAGCGGAAGAAACCCACGCATAAGGAATACGGAGCAGCAGTAATCAAAGACTCACAGCTAAATGGAGCCATAACTGAAATGCCTATAATTGGTTAAAAAGCATTCTAGCTTATGCATATATTTACAACTTCCTCACATTCGTTGCAGAAAGAATTATGCATACATCTGTATTCCCATAAATCATAAATATTTCGTGTGAGTCAATATGCGCGTAGTAAGAGATTGAGGATTTCCTGTGGAGCTGACCTGACAGTTGTTGATACAAGTTCAGTCAGGAGACTGTGGAGCTTAATTCCTGAGACCCAGAGACCAATGAGGAAGCATACAGGTCACCATTCTGGCTTTGGGGCACAAGGATTAAGATCTCAAGGGAAGTAAGGGTAACAAGCAGGAAGTCAGGTCAGACTCTTAGGGGTTCAGAATGAGTTGTTACACCAAGGTCGGGAACTTCTGAGGTAAAAGTTAAAGACAGGGAGAACTTCACAGATTACGACCAGAATCTAGTGTCTTAGAGTGGACACTAGGCTGTATTTCTGGGGCCGTTTCCTCCACTAGAATCTGTCCACTTGCTTTTCCTGTGCCTGATTGCCGCTAGAGGCCCGGGGAGTGCTGAAAAACGAGGGCAGGTGTCAGTGGGCACTGACATTTCTGTTACACCTCTGGTGATGGGAAGATTTTTTTCTATAGACTAGCTTCTGGCTCGGGAGAAGGATATGGCAACCCACTTAGGTACTCTTGCCTGGAAAATCCCATGGACGGAGGAGCCTGGTAGGCTAGAGTCCATGGCGTTGCGAAGAGTCAGACACAACTGAGCGACTTCCCTTTCACTTTTCACTTTCATGCATTGGAGATGGAAATGGCAACCCACTCCAGTGTTCTCTCCTGGAGAATCCCAGGGATGGAGGAGCCTGGTGGGCTGCAGCCCACAGGGTCACGAAGAGTCAGACACCACTGAGCGACTTCCCTTTCCCTTTTCACTTTCATGCACTGGAGAAGGAAATGGCAACCCACTCCAGTGTTCTCGCCTGGAGAATCCCAGGGATGGAGGAGCCTGGTGGGCTGCTGTCTATGGGGTCGCACAGAGTCGGACACCACTGAAGCGATTTAGCAGCAGCAGCAGCACCTTCTGGCTCTGTATGATTCAAAACTTGTTTCTCCTCCAGCCTACATACTTCCATTCCCAGGAATGGTGGGAATATTCCTGAAAACCACATCTACCATGGGACAGCCAGCAATACCTTAACTATACCTGGAAATGATCATAAACTTACTAATACATCCTGTGATGCCCCAAACCAAATGTAGCCTAATGCAACTTCCTTTTAACCAGACCTCAAAATGTCCAGGGCAATTCCAATGCCACCTAAAGTGAGACAGAGTATGATGAAGGAGAAATTGTGGTTGAGATAATGGTTTTAACCAATTGCTGTTGAAATAACTTATTTAAGAATCCCAGGGACGGGGAAGCCTGGTGGGCTGCTGTCTATGGGGTCGCACAGAGTCGGGCACGACTGAGGCGACTTAGCAGCAGCAGCAGCAGCAAGCAAAATTAAACAAACAAATAAATGACAATGTAGGTGCACTGTTAGGAACCTACCTAGAATATAAGAAAGGCCTTGTGCCCTCAGAAAGGGTCCTGAAGCTGCAGCTTCTTTAGCTTTATGGTAAACTCATCTCTGTGCATTGCTTTAAAGAGATGTGCATGCGGCATGCATGAACACCCTTTGGACTGTTTTGTATGCTGCCAGACAATTTAAGGGCAATAATTTTTTAGCAACTTAAATTATGTTTTGCTTAATCACTCAGTTGTGTCCGACCCTTTGCAACCCTGTGGACTGTAGCCAGCCAGGCTCCTCTGTCCATGGCATTTTTCAGACGAGAATGCTCAAGTGGGTTGCCTTTTCCTCCTCTGGGATCTTTCCTACCTAGGGATCGAACCCACATCTCCTGTGTCTCCTGCACTGCAGGCAGATTCTTACTTATTGAGCCATGGAGGAAGCCCCATATAATGTTTAGTTTGCTTTGAAATTAGGTGATCCATGCTGTTTTTAAAATGAAAATGAAAATGAAAAAAAAAATTTACTGTTAAATTTGCAGTTATCTTACTATGTGGGGATTTTGTATTTCCTTTCAGATATTCTCCTTGTTGAATATATATATATATATANGATCGAACCCGTGTTTCCTGCATTGGTAGGCGAATTCTTAACCACTGGATCACCGAGGAAGTCCCTAAAATAGTTATTTTTAAAAATAACTGTGTAACATTCTAAAATTCCCTATTATTGAACATTTAGGTTATTTTAATATGTTTTCTATTATAAATAAGGTGCTAAACATCCTTCAACATATATTTGTATATGCATTTTGTACTATGCATGTAATAAATTCAAAGAAATTGAATTACCACAACACATGACAAATGTGAAGAATTTTGTGCATACGTGTTAGTTGCTCTCTAGAAAATCTTTATGAATTTATACATATACATTTTAATTAATTAAATTTTTTCTATTTGGTTGCACTGTGTCTTTGTTACTGTGTGCAGGCTTTGGGTAGCTGTGGAGAGCGAGGGCTACTCTTCAATCGTGATGCACGGCATCTCATTGCCGTGGCTCCTCCTGTCATGGAGCACAGACCCTAGGCACATGGGCTTCAGTAGGTGCAGCTTGAGGACTCTAGGGGCAGACTCAGTAGTTTTGGCACGCAGGCTTAGTTTCTCCATGACATGTGGAATCTTTGAGGACCAGCGAACAAACCCATGTCTCCTGCATTGGCAGGCAAATTCTTACCTCTGTACCTCCAGTGGAGTCCTGAATTTATATTTTTTAAAGAAATATGGGAAAATGTTTTGCTAAACCTTTGCCAGATACAGTTACTATTATAAAAAAAAAAATCTTTGGGATGGTATCTTTTGGTTTTATGCTCGTTTCTCTGATTGTTGTGATGGTGAATACTTTTTATATGCATTCTGGCTTTGTGTTTCTTTTGCAAATTGTCAGTTCATATTTTTAATTAGATAATTTTTAATTTTTTTTTTTTTTTTTTTTGTGAAGTTGCTCAGTTGTGTCTGACTCTTTACAATCCCGTGGACTGTAGCCTACCAGGCTCCTCCGTCCATGGAATTTTCCAGGCAAGAGTACTGGAGTGGGTTGCCATTTCTTTCTCCAGGAGAATACTCCTGACCCAGGGATCGAACCCAGGTCTCCCACATTGCAGGCAGATGCTTAACCGTTTGAGCCACCAGGGAAGGCAACGCATTTCCCCAGATGCCTGGAGCTTATCATCATCATCACTGTTATTTTGGGTTTTCCCCTGTCTGCTCTTTCTCTGGCTTTTCTTCCTCTCCCTAAATAAAGGAATGTTCCCAAGAGCTGTTCTTAACCCCCATTTTTATTTGTGTTAAGACTGAGCCATATAAAATGACAATTTTTAGGAGGTTGAAAAATGGCCAAATACCAGCCATTTTATATAGTTAAATCTGATCTATTTCTTTTGACAGTCTGCTTCAGTCTCCTTCGATGCATCCATCTTCCACCTGTCCATCCATCCATCGAACAGATATTTATTAACGAGCTATACGTGTCACTGCTCTAAGAATGACTCACTCCTGAATCATCTTTAGCTCTGACGTTTCTCCTGAGCTCCGGCTTTTGTATTTTATGAGCTGGCAAATCAGGTACACTGGCTCTGTAATACTCTTCACACCTTCTGTGTTCCTGTTACATCTACCTCAGTTCCGATTCTCACTTAACATGTCTTAGTGTGCCTGGGCTGCTTTAAGAGGCACTGTAAACTAGATGGCTCATGAGACAACAGGCATTCCCTTCTCACAGTTCTAGAGGCTGGAGTCCAAGATGATGGCACCAGCAGATTTGTGTCTGGTAAAGGACTTGCTTCCTCATAGATGGTGCCTTCTCACTGTGTACTCACACGGTGGAAGGGGCAAGATAGCTGTCTGGAGTCTCTTTCTTAAGGAAGGACAGTGATCCCATTCATTGGGCTTCACCCTCATGCTCTTAGCATCTTCCAAAGGCCTCACCTCTCAATACTCATCGTGGGGATTAGGCCTTCAGCATATGAATTTGGAGAGAACACGAATACTCAGACCTTCGCAATGCTAGTGTTTTCTCTCTTGCAATCTTCTCTTCCTTCTCTCACCTTCACTCTACATTTCCTTAGGCTCAAATGTTTTTCCTTCTTTCAAGGGTCATTTTAAATATAGTGCCTCTACCCCCATTCTTCACTACAACCTCAGAAATTTTCATGTCTAATATCCTTTTACATGCACATCTTTCCTGGAACTTTTTATCCTCCTACCATCTGGTTGTTTCTATATTTTCTTTCCTATTGAGATATCATTTGTATAGAGTAAGTGAAAAAAAAATCTTAGTTGTACAATGTAGTGAATTTTTACACATGCATATTCCTGGCAGCAACCACTCAGATGAAGACAGAACATTTCCATCACCTCAGTAAGTTCCCTTATGGTCTTTTGCAGTTAATGACGACTGCCAGCTACCAAAGGTAATCTGCTCTGGTTTCAGTCATCATAGATTAATGTTAATGTCCTTGAACTTCTAATTAGTGGCATCACATACTATGTACACTTTTGTGTCTGGCTACTTTTGCTCAAGATATTGCTCTTGAATTTCATCCATGCTATTGTGTCCATCAATTTCCCTTTTTGTTTTATTGCTGTGTAGAATTCCATTGTCTAACAATTTGTTTATACATTCCCCTGTTGGCAAACTTGGGTTGTTTCCAGTTTTTCACAATTATAAATAAAGATACTATAAATATTCGTGAACAAACTCCTTTTTCTCATGCATGTATACCGAGGAATGGATGGCTGGATCGTAGGGTATGTGTATGTTTAACAATACAAGAAGTCACCAAACAGTTTTCCAAAGGGGTTATTTGATTTTATATTTTTACCAGAAATATATAAGAGTTGATCTACATCCTTATCATCTTCTGATGCTGTTCATCTTTTCCACTGTATCGTATGTGTAGAAGTATCTCATTGTGATTTTAATAAAGCAGGTAGTTTAATTCCATCGTGAATAATGATATCGAACACATTTTCATATGGGCTTGCTTGTGTGCTTTGTTGCTTAGTTGTATCTGACTCTTTGCAACCCCATGTAGCCCCCCAGGCTCCTCTGTTCATTGGATTCTCCAGGCAAGAATACCAGAGTGGGTTGCCATTCCCTTCTCCAGGGGATCTTCCTGAGCCAGGGATCGAACTCCAGTCTCCTGCATTGTAGGAGGATTCTTTACCATCTGAACCACCAGGGAAGCCCACGTTTTCCTATACTTTTTGTATATTTAGATATCATCTCTTATAAAGTGCCTGTTCAAGTTTTTGCCCAATGTCTTCATTACAGTAGTTTTATAATACGTCTTAAAGTCTGGAAGTTTAAGCCCTCCAACATGGTTTTTCAAAATTGTCTTGACTGTTTTGGATCCTTTGAATTCCCATATAAATTTAAGAATAAGCCTGTCAGTTTCTGAAAAAAAAAAAAAAAAAAAATGCCTGCTAGAATTTTGATTGGGACTCTACTGAACCTATAGGTCAGTTTGGGATAACTGATATCTTAACAATGCACTTGTTTAGGTCGTTTTTCATCTTCTCAGTGATGTTTTCAGTGTATAATTCTTACACATATTTTGTTAAATTTATTCTTGCATATCTGATTTTTTTATGACATTGTAAATGGTATTACTTTAAAAATTTTATCTTCTGATTGTTGATTTCTAGAAGAATACAGACATGCAAATGGGTTTTATATTCTAATTTTGTATCTTCTCTCAATTCACATGCTAATTGTTATAGTTGTTTGTAAATACATTCTTTTGGGTTTTCTAAGAACATAATTATGTCATCTGCTAATAAATAAGTTTTCCTTTCTAATATTTATGCCTTTTATTTTAAAGAATTTCTTGCCCTACTGCAAAATTTTTGTACATTTTTTTTTTCTCCCCATACTAAACTGTAAGCTACTTGAGGCAAGATTCTTTGAGGTAAAGACATGGTATTTAAGAGAATTTTGGTTGACTATTCAAATGACAATGGGGAAAATAATGAAATTAAAGCTATAATTTACTATTCTATATGATCAGTAAACAACCACCGGCAAGAAAAAGGATGTTGGTTAAAACCCACTTTTGTGAGTTGTTACGTCTTGATTTGTAATGGTTACTACAGGTAGTCTGAAGAATTTTCCAGGTCATTCTGCCTGATGTGTGGTTCCCATTTCTAGGATGCTTCTCAGAGGTTATGTTCATGTTATTATACGACTCTTGCTAAGCATTTTGAGACTTCTAAAATAGCAGTGACTGCTTCTCCCCAGGATGTCACGGAGCAGATGGATTCCTGGACTTCATTGCCTTCAGTCCCAATTCCCCAGGCTTCTGTTGGTGTAGGCAAAAAAATCTGCATTTTCAATATTACTGGAGTAAAGCCTGGGAAATTTTTAGTTTTGAGCCTTTAAATTCCAGGAGCAATGTTATTTTTAGATTTCTAGTATGCACTTGGAGTTTGTGAGTGAACTTAAGGAGTGAGGATGAGAGTTCCTATGAGTGAGTGGTGGTCTTTTCCCAGTATGCAGTGGTTTTTGCCCATTCTGAAGATTCATAGGATAATGAAGTGGCAGCCTGGGACGTGAGATGACTCCAAGGGCCGGAGGAAAAACATTGATGGGACTTTGATACCCATCTTTGCATTTTGATTGCAGTAGCCATTTCTTTCATGCATTCTGTTGTCCATGTGGCTGGAAAAGGATGTTTCTTCCATTGTGTAATAAGTTTGTTTCTAAGGAGCTAATTCTATTGTTTCTTTGCAAGCAGCAAAGATGCTGTTAGAAATTTAAGCAGTAGGTTGATAAAATGTTTAAGGCAGTTTTGAGTTGATGCCACACGGACTGCTCTGTGATCTTCTCCATACTGGTTGACATTTTAGTATTGGATTAGACTCACACGCAGAGAAGGCAGTGGCACCCCACTCCAGTACTCTTGCCTGGAAAATCCCATGGATGGAGGAGCCTGGTAGGTTGCAGTCCATGGGGTCGCTAAGAGTTGGACTCGACTGAGCAACGTCACTTTCACTTTTCACTTTCATGCACTGGAGAAGGAAATGGCAACCCACTCCAGCGTTCTTGCCTGGAGAATCCCAGGGACGGGGGAGCCTGGTGGGCTGCCGTCTATGGGGTCCCACAGAGTCGGACACGACTAAAGCGACTTAGCAGCAGCAGCAGCAGGCTCACATGTCGATAAAGAACTAGCCTATGAATGAACTAACTATATTCTTGCTGTTGAATAAATAAGGATCAACCTGAAAAATATAAGAATGATAGAAATAATAGACAAAAGAAAAATAAAAGAACGCATACCCTTGTAAATTTGGATTAATATAAATGTGGGGTGATTTTTTTCAAACAGTTGAACTTTTCAACTGTTTGAAAAATATATTTGGTTCTCTTCAGTGTTTACATGGGGCTTCCCAGGTGGCGCTAGTGGTAAAGAACGTGCCTGTCAATGCAGAAGACATAAAGCATGCAGGTTTGATCCCTGGATTGAGAAGATCCCTTGCAGGAGGGTGTGGCCATGCCCTCTAGTATTCTTGCCTGGAGAATCCTGTGGACAGAGGAACCTGGTGGGGTACACCCCATGGGGTTGCACAGAATCAGACATGACTGAAGCAACTTAGCACCCATGCATGCAAGTATTTACATACTGACATTAAAGCAGTCTTCTGTAAGTATTTTTGATATTTATTTATTTCTTTAATTGAAATGTAGTTGGCAGACAATGTTATGTTGGTTTCACTATACTACATAATGATTTTACATTTGCATACATTATGAAATGATCATCACGGTAAGTCTAATAACCATCTATCACCACACAGAGTAACAGATTTGTAATAATCAACAAAGTTATTAAAATATTATTGACCATACTTCTTACACTGTATGTTGTATCCCCATGGCTTATTCATTTTATAACTGGAGGTTTTACCTTTTAGTCCCTTTCACCTCTTTCCTCGCCTTTCATACCCTCCCCTCTGGCGAATAACTATTTGTTCTCTGTATCTGTGAGTCTCTTTTCATTTTGCTTTGTTTGCTTGTTTTGTTTTTCGGATTCTACATGTCAGTGAGGTCATATGTTATTTTGTGATTTTTTTCACTTAGCATAATACCCTCTAGGTGTATCCATGTTGATGTAAATGGCAAAATTTCATCTTTTTATGGCTGAGTAACATTCCATTGTGTACATGTACATGCATTTTCTTTATCCATTCAGCCATCAATAGATGTAAGCAACTTAGGTTGCTTACATATCTCATTACTATAAATGTTGCAGTGAACGCTGGGGGTGCATATATCTTTTCAAGTTAATTCTTTTGTTTTTGTCAGGTAAATACCCAGAAGAGAAATTGCTAAATCATATGATAGTACTGTTTTTAATTTTAGAGGGAATTTCCATACTGTTTTCCATACAGGCTATATCAATGTACAGTCCCACCAAAGTGCTTGAGGGTTCCCTTTTCTCCACATCATCATCAGTCTGTTTTGTCTGTTTATATTCTCATGGAATATAATTTTCTATTCCCTCACTTTCAGTCTTCGTATGTCTGTAGATCTGAAGTGTGACTCTTGAAGGCAGCATATATATGGGTCCTTTAAGAAAAATTAATTCAGCCACTTTGTGTGTTTTGATTGGAGTATTTATTCTAGTACTTTTAAAGGAATTATGGATGCATACATACTTACTGCCATTTTGTTAATTGTTTTCTTGTTCTTATTTTGTTCCTTTCTTCTCCTTTTACTCTCTTCTCTTACAATTTGATGACTACCTTTGTATTATGTTTGGATTTCTTTCTCTTTTGTGTGGCTGTATATCTATTTTAGATTTTTGGTTTATAGTTGCTATGAGGTTCATTGGAGAAGGAGATGGCAACCCACTCCAGTACTCTTGCCTGGAAAATCCCATGGGTGGAAGAACCTGGTAGGCTACAGTCCATATATGACAACCTATATATATGAATTATTGTTTTAGCTGATAATCTCTTAAGTTTGAATGTATCATAACAGCCCTACATTTTACTCCTGTAGCCCCCATTTAATGTTTTGGCATCATATTTTACATCTTTTTGATTTTTGTATCCCTTTATTACTAATTTCAGATATAGATCATTTTACTATTTTTGTCTTTTAATCTTCCTACTAGCTTTATAAGTGATTATTACCTTTATTGTATATTTGCCTTTATCAGTGAGATTTTCCTTTCATAATTTCATAATTCCTTTCATATTTATGGTTGTGGCCTTTTTGTTTTCCACTTTGAGAAGTCCCTTTAAAACTTTTAAACTTGCAAAGCCATTTCAGTGATGCTGAACTCTTTTAGCATTGTTTATCTCTTGAACTCTATCTCTTCCTCAAATCTTAAGATAGGCTTGCTGGGTAAAGTAATCTTGGTTGTGTTTTTCTTTCCCTTTTTATTACTTTGAATATGTTATGCTTGCTCTTCTGGCCTGCAGAGTTTCTGCTGAAAAGTCAGCTGGTAGTCTTATAGGAGTTCCCTTGTATGTAAGTAGTTGGTTTTCTCTTGTTGCTTTTAAGATTCTTTACCTTTAATTTTTGACATTTTAATTTAATATGTCTTGGTGTGTACCTCTTTGAGTTCACCTTGTTTGGGACTATCTGTGCTTTCTAAACCTGGATGTCTGTTTTATTCCCCAAATTTGGTAATTTTTCAGTTATTATTTCTCCTGCTCCTCTCTTTTTTCCTTCTGGGACTGCTATAATGTGAATTTTAGTATGTGTGATGTTGTTCCAGAGGCCTCTTAAACTATCCTCATTTTTAAAAATTATTTTTTCCTTTTTCTGTTCAGTTTTAGTGACTGCCATTACTCTGTTTTCCAAATCCATTGTTAGTTTTAGTTCAGTTGCTCAGTCGTGTCCAACTCTTTGCGACCCCATGAATCGCAGCATGCCAGGCCTCCCTGTCCATCACCATCTCCCAGAGTTCACCCAGACTCAAGTCCATCGAGTCACTGATGCCATCCAGCCATCTCATCCTTGGTCGTCCCCTTCTCCTCCTGCCCCCAATCCCTCCCAGCATCAGAGTCTTTTCCAATGAGTCAACTCTGAGCATGAGGTGGCCAAAGTACTGGAGCTTCAGCTTTAGCATCATTCCTTCCAAAGAAATCTCAGGGCTGATCTCCTTCAGAATGGACTGGTTGGATCTCCTTGCAGTCCAAGGGACTCTCAAGAGTCTTCTCCAACACCACAGTTCAAAAGCATCAATACTTTGGTGCTCAGCCTTCTTCATAGTCCAACTCTCACATCCATACATGACTACTGGAAAAACCATAGCCTTGACTAGACGGACCTTAGTTGGTAAAATAATGTCTCTGCTTTTGAATATGCTATCTAGGTTGGTCATAACTTTTCTTCCAATGAGTAAGTGTCTTTTAATTTCATGGTCACGATCACCATCTGCAGTGATTTTGGAGCCCCCAAAAATAAAGTCTGACACTGTTTCCACTGTTTGCCCATCTATTTCCCATGAAGTGATGGGACCAGATGCCATGATCTTTGTTTTCTGAAAATCCATTTTTACATATCATCTAATCTACTGTTGATTCCTTCTATGTTAATTTTTAATTTCTGTTATTGTGTTCTTAAGCTCTGTTTGTGTCTTCTTATTGTTCCTAACTTTTGTTGAAATTCTTGCTATGTTTATCCATTCTTCTCCGAAGTGTGGTGAGCATCTTTAAAATCATTCACTTGAACTCTTTTTTAGGTAAATTGTTTATTTCCATTTCATTTAGTTCCTTTTCTGAGGTTTTGCCTTATTTCATTGTTTGGGATATGCTCCTTTGTCTCCTGATTTTTGCCCAATTCTTTGTGTTTAATTCTAGGTATTAGGCAGGTCAATTATGTTTCCAGATATTGGAGAAATGGCCTTATTTAGGAGATGTCCTACATGGCTCAGCAGGACACTTCTCTCTGGTCATGAGAGTTATTTGCTGTAGGGGTGCCCCCTTTGGGCTGTGTGTACCCTTCTGTAATGGAGGGACTGACTACTTTGGCCCACTGGTAAGCAGGGTTGGCTCCTGTCCTGGCTGTCTCTGAAGCCTAATGTGTGGCTGTGACCCTCGGGTTGCAGAGTAGGCTTCCTGTGTAGCCCAGGGAAGCCACCACTAGGTGGCTGTCTACCTGCTGAAGGGTGTGACTGTGTTCCCACAGGACTCTTTGAACTGACCAGGAGGCCATGGGGCTGGTTCTGGGTCAGAGCCTGGGGCAGGGCCAGGTCATTGCATGGCTATGTGACTGTTATTAATAGAACATTTCTCTTTGCTTCAAGGCAACTGGCACTTTGTCCAATCACCTGAATTCCTACCACCCAGAAATAATTACTGTTTTTACTTATTTGTTATGAAATAGTTATAATTATTTTCCATTTCATTGCTTATACTAGCTACTTGGAAATCTGCTTTTGTCATTTAGTGTTCTGTGATATGGGTATATTTCCATGTCAAAAAATATAGAGCTATATTATTTTAATGGGCTTCTTTCCTTGGTGGTTCAGTGGTAAAAAAAAAAAAAAAAAAAGCCACTTGCCAATGCAAGAGACCTGGATTTAATCCCTGGGTTGGGAAGATCCCCTGGAGAAGAAAGTGGCAACCCACTTCAGTATTCTTCAGTATTCAGAAATCCCATGGACAGAAGGAGCCTGGTGGGCTACAGTCCATGCGGTCTCAAAAGAGTTGAACACAACTTAGGGACTAAACAACAGCACCATTATTTTAATAGCTTTTTAGTGTTTTTTGTGTGTGTATGTGAGTTTGTGTGTATGTGTGTTTGTTTTTAAAATAATCAGTCCATTTTTTGATGGACATCCTTAAAAAAAAATTTTTTTTTTAACTATTGTAAACAACATTGAAATGGGCATTGTTGTTCAGTTGCTAAGTTGCGTATGACTCTTTGTGACCCCATGGACTACAGCACTCCAGGCTTCCCTGTCCTTCACTGTTTTGCTGGAACTTGCTCAAAGTTGTGTCCGTTGAGTTGGTAATGCTATCTAACCATCTCATCCTCTGTCACCTCCTTTTCCTCCTGCCCTCCATCTTTCCCAGCATCAGGGTCTTTTCTAATGAATCGGCTCTTCATATCACGTGACCAAAGTATTGGAGCTTGAGCTTTAGCATCCGTCCTTCAAATGAATATTCAGGGTTGATTTCCTTTAGGTTTGACTAGTTTGATCTCCTTGCTATCCAAGGGTTTCTCAAGAGTCTTCTCCAGCACCACAATTCAAAAACATCAGTTCTTCATCACTGAGCCTTCTTTATGGTCCAGCTCTCACATCCGTACATAACTACTGGAAAAACAATAACTTTGAGTCTAGGGCATATTTATACATAAAATCTTGAGCATTTATCTGATTATTGCCTTACGATACAATCCTGGCGGGGGTATTCTAAGACTCAGTCTATGTATATTTTACCTTTAGATTCATTTTGCCAAACTTGCATGTGGAAAACTTGAATTAATTTTTATTCTCATCTATATCATATTGGGAGTGTTTACCCACACCATTGCAAACACTACTTATTGTGATTCTTAACCTGTTTACATTTCTAAATTTTTATATATTTGTCTCTTTGTGGGGGTTATAAGCTGTATCAGTCAGAATCCAGTCAGAAAACCCCACATCACACCAACTATTTCAACTAGCAGAGATTTCACACGTGGAATTGATTCCACATGTATTGAAAATCCGAAAGTACAAAAAGGAAATGCTAATGTCACCCAGAGGTAGTAACTGCAAGAAGCAACAGGGAAGAGGTAGGGAGATGAGACCTGGGCAGTGTGGGGAGGGCCCTGGAGTGGGTGGGCTGGGCCTGAGGAGGGAGAAGCCTGTCTGGTGAGGTTGTGAAGCAGCTTGTGGTTTGACTGCCAGGAGGGTGTGGTCCAGCTGCTGGCATCCCGGGAGGCACCAGGCGGCTGGTGCTAGAACTGTAGAGAGAAACTGGGGACTGAGGCCAGCCTTGTATGGCTGTTGGTTTGATCGCCAACAGAAACTGGAAACCAGAAGGAAGTCCCTTCTTTTTCCACTTACCTTCCAGTCTCTCTCTAGTGCCTTGTATTGGCAGAAACTTCCAGGAAGCCGGATGACAAGGAAGTTAGGGAAATCAATTTTGCAGAGTCCCATCCTCAACATCACAGAGTGGGAAAGAGAATGCTCGGCTTGGACCTAAGAGGCAATAAGTCATAACCAGGGGTGTTGCTTTGCTGGGACAGCCATATCAGAGTACCAGGAATTGAGTGACTTTGGACAACAGCAATTTATTGTATCACAGTTCTAGAGCCCAGAAATCAGAGATTAAAGTGTTTCTTATGAGTCATATTGGATTAGCAGTCCATCATACTTCAGTACAACCACACTTTAATTTAACTAATTGTATCTCCAATGACTTATTTGCAAATAAGGGCACATTCTGAGAAGCTAGTATTTTAACATATGAAATTTTGGGGCACAGAATTCAACACCAGACACCAGTATATACGCTTCTTTAGAACAGGATCCTTTTAGCCTTAAAATGCTGTATTAATTCCTCTGTATTTTTCTAGTTCTGGGTACAAAGAATACATGTAATAATGGCTAATAAATAAATAAGTGCTCAATTAAGTGTTGAACATTCATCTACAGGCTCTTAAATTTAAAGTCATTAGTGACATAACAAAATGAATGGACAGGAAGTTGCAACATTTTTTAACATTAATATGCAAAAGCAGCTAATCTTACTTAGTTAAACAATTCTTGTATGTGGGGTTGTGTGCTTCCTGCTGTGATTTCATAGGTCTGTATTATGCTAGTAACTTATTTCTAACATGTTGGTTAGAGTTTCATTAAGTTCTGCAAAATACATGGAACATTGTACTATCTGAGCAAATGAGATAAACGTGGTTCTAGCAATCAGATCAGCGATAACTCCAGTCCTTAGGGATCTTATCAAGGAGTAGAGAGTTAGGACTAACTGTAGTTTACAATGCACCAAGTCAGCCCTACCATGGAGGAAACTAGCAGTCAGTGTGCTGGGCTTGGTGGTTTGATGTGAAACTGTATGACTTACCTTTGACTGTTACTTTTCTTCCTTCATCACTTTCTTTTTGTGATGCTTCCTCTGAACTTAAGAGTGTGGAGTAAGGGGACAGAGGGAGTCTCTACCCTTGAAACCCTGTCATTTAGTGAGGGAGACAGACAAGTGTTATACTTAATATGTGTTGGAGCAGAATGGGGGAGACCATGGGCTATGGGAGGACCAGGGGCCTTGCTGCCTTTGTTTCCTTGGGTCCCAGCACAGGGCCTGGTGCCCAGTCAATGTTTACTTGTTGAAACGGGCAGCACAGTCCTACAAGTGTTTAGAAGAGAAGTTACATTTGAACTTGTTATTGAAGGAGAAGGAGAAGATGGTGATACGAGGGAGGAGTTCCATTTACCCACATCTTCTATCTCTAAGCCTCCTTCTCTGAGTATTTCTAAAATTTGAGCTATGGTGACCGTGACCTACCTCTGTAGGGTGTTTCTAGGATAAACCTCCTTCCCCTAGGCCTCAGCATAGGACTGACTTAAACCAGTCATAGGAGCTCTGGGCTGGGAGTCTAGGAAACTGGACTTCAGTCTCAGCTTCATCACTAACTCTGAAATCTTGAACAAGCCATTTAGCTACTTTGCTAAGTGTCTTTATGGATAATAAGCTAAATGATGTGAGTGATGCATTAAAATGGATTTAATACCAGATAGTAATCAGGCATTATTGTGAATGAGGAGGTTCATCTTAACCTTAACACTGATTTCGTGTACATGGATTACTTGCAGATTACCTTCCAGGAGTTGTTGTTCAGTCGCCAAGTCATGTCCAACTCTTTGTGAGCCCATGGACTGCAGCACACCAGGCTTCTCTGTCCCTCACTGTCTCCTGGAGTTTGCCCAAGTTCCCTTCCAGGAAATGGACATCCAAATGAGGGAGCAGAATCCCAGATCATTCTGGGGTTGTGTGGTGTTGGCGAGTGATTCTGGGTTGGCTGGGTAAGGATTCTTGAAGGGTTTGTTTGTAACTAATGGAGTGCTAAGAACGAGCTGCTGACGTCATAGAGGTCAGGCAGAGCCAAGACCTGAAGGTAAGAGGAAAGCGAATTCTACCATGTGAGTGATAATGAAGTGGTATGTCCATTCATTCTCCAGTTACCTAGCAAGTTCCTACTGTGTGTCAAACAGGGATCAAGACAGACACAGCTGCTTCACTTTTGACATGTACTATCGAACAGGAAAATCGGGTTGTTGATCAGTAGCTCAGTCGTGTTCAACGCTATGCTACTCCATGGACTGCAGCACGCCAGGCTTCCCTGTCCTTCACCATCTTCTGGAGCTTGTTAAAACTCATGTCCATTGGACTGGTGATGCCATCCAACCATCTCGTCCTCTGTTGAACCCTTCTCCTACCTTCAATCTTTCCCAGCATCAGGGTCTTTTCTAATGAGTCAGCTCTTTTCATCAGGTGGCCAAAGTATTGGAGCTTCAGCTTCAGCAACACTCCTTCCAATGAATATTCAAGATTTCTTTTAGGGAAATTGGGACTATACAAATAATTAAACAACTAATTAATTGTGTTTATTAAAACAAATGATAGAAAGCAAAAGTGTACTGTGCAATGACATATAGCATCAGGATCTCTTCTGATGTGTGTTGAGAGGGCCAGGAGCTGAGTTCTAAGAATGAGGAGGAGCTGGCCAGGTGGGAGAAACCAGGAGGAGTTTCATATGTGAAAACTGAAATAAAAATGGGTGTCTTCAGGAACCAGAAGAAAGCTCACAGCTTAGGTAAATGATTTTGGACTTTGTCCTTGGAGCCCTGGGGACATGGGGCATGGTTGAGTTTTGCAGTTTTGGCCTCTATTAGATAAGTATTGGTTATGCAGATGAAGAAAAGTGGGCAGACGTGAAAAGAATTTCAGAGGAAAGATTATTTAAATTGGGGACTGATTTTATGCAAAAGGGAGTGAAAGGAGTGAAATGTCTAGGTAGACTTGGGGTTTCTGGGTGGACAGTGAGGTCAACAACCAAAGGAAGTCCAGGCTTGGTGCCAGAGGATAGTTGCCTCAGATCAGATGCCGTAGGTGTTGTGCTCTTTTTTTTTTTTACCTCATTCCACAAGTATTTATTCAGCAGCTACTACGTCCTGGTCGGCCCGGACGTCAGGCTCCGGGCTGGACTGGGCCACGGGCAGCAGGCCTGTCAGGACCCGGACCCACAGCATTTGCGGCCCCCCCAGCCCTCCCGTCTCGGAGGGAGCCTCCCCGTCCCCCAGCTCTTCTCCAGCCCGGCCTGCACCACCGTCCCCACCGTTCAGAGTCCTCTGGGTTACTGGGCAGCTGCTTTTATAGTGGGAGGCGGGGGCGGGAATCAAAGAAGACCCTGGGGATCAGTCCTTCACCACTAGGCTTGAATTCGCTTAATCCTGCCGCCTTATACGTAGACTTTTTCCCACCTTGTGCGGGACACAGCGCATAGCAAGGGCTTTCGGGGTGAGGGTGAGGGGTCTGCAGCCGCGTCCGCCTCCCCTCCTGAATTCACCCACGAGTAAGGAGGTCAAGTTAATTGAGGTTTCCCAGGGCGCGGAGCTGTCCNTCTCATTCCACAAGTATTTATTCAGCAGCTACTACGTCCTGGTCGGCCCGGACGTCAGGCTCCGGGCTGGACTGGGCCACGGGCAGCAGGCCTGTCAGGACCCGGACCCACAGCATTTGCGGCCCCCCCAGCCCTCCCGTCTCGGAGGGAGCCTCCCCGTCCCCCAGCTCTTCTCCAGCCCGGCCTGCACCACCGTCCCCACCGTTCAGAGTCCTCTGGGTTACTGGGCAGCTGCTTTTATAGTGGGAGGCGGGGGCGGGAATCAAAGAAGACCCTGGGGATCAGTCCTTCACCACTAGGCTTGAATTCGCTTAATCCTGCCGCCTTATACGTAGACTTTTTCCCACCTTGTGCGGGACACAGCGCATAGCAAGGGCTTTCGGGGTGAGGGTGAGGGGTCTGCAGCCGCGTCCGCCTCCCCTCCTGAATTCACCCACGAGTAAGGAGGTCAAGTTAATTGAGGTTTCCCAGGGCGCGGAGCTGTCCCCATTAGTGTGGCGGCCGCCTTGGAGGTGGGGACGGCCTTTGGTCCTTTAGGCCGTCGGGGCGTCAGTGGTCCATCTCCGAGGAGGAGGAGGTTGGTCCCGCAGAGTAAGGATGGAGGCTCAGGGGCTTGGAACAGCTTCGTGGTGAGGACTGGACCTGCCTTCTCGGGCGAGGTTCTTAGAGGGGTTGTATCCCTACCTGGAGCATTTTTTCTCCTGTACTGGGTGACACAGGGAACATTTGGTCACACAAAAGCAGTTCAGATGATAGGAAAGTTGCTCCTCTGCAGGGTTTTTGTCTCGATCAAGTTTTCACTCTGCTGTTCTGAGTTCACTCAGTTTACATAGTACCACCCCTTCAGAGAATTCCTAGGGGTTAAGACGATGATTTTTCATTTTGTTTACATTCACATCCTCCTTAGGCTCTGATGCTGGGGGTGGGGGGGAACTACCCCTCTGTGTGGATGCCGGCATCTGCCCCAGGGCTAGGACTCTGACCCTCACACCTGTAAGGGCAGCATTTCTCCCAGCTTCAGTGGATCTTGTTCACCTGTTGGTAACCTTGTTAAAAATCAGGTGTGTGCTCTTGTGAGACATTTAAGTGGAGATGCCAAGGGGACATCCAAATGGTTCTCAGGATGGGGGTCTGTTTAGAGAGTCAGAGGTCTTTTGTGGAGTCAGAGGTCTTTAATGTATGATAGAGTATAATCATAACCACCTCAGTGATGGGACTGGGAATAAAAGAGAGAGAAGAGGAAGGGGTCTATCTGATGGGAGTAGAAATAAAGTGAAAATCAGAAGGACAACAAAAGGCATTTACTTCAAACCTGAGATGAATCAATTCTTCCTTAATCAGATAGATTCTTGATCTGGGGGCTGCTATGCTTTTCTGAGGAATCCCAGGTGACCCAGTGGTAAAGAACCTCCTGCCAAGGCAAAAGACACAGGAGACGAGGGTTTGATCCCTGGGTCGGGAAGATCCTCTGGAGGAGAGATTGGAAACCCACTCCAGTATTCTTGCCTGGAGAATCCCACGGACAGAGGAACCTGGCAGTCTACAGTCCATGGGGCCACAAAGAGTCAGACACGACTGAGTGACTGAGCACACGGGCACACTCTTCTGATCTGACTTAAATCTCCCTTCTTCCCTTGGGAGTGGTCTCCTGTGGAGATGACCCATGACATTGGGCCTACTGGAAAGGGTGGTTTATTATTTTAAAAAAATATTTATTTACTTAAGTAAAGTATAGTTGAGTTACAATGTTGTATTAATGTGAAGTGTACAGCAAAATGATTCAGTGATATATAAATTATGATATATGTAAATTGTAAATATATATACAATATATATTTATTTTTAGATTCTTTTCCATTATAGGTCATTACAAGATATTGAATATAGTTCCCTGTGGTATTCAGTAGGTTTTTGTTGTTTATTTTATATATAGTAGTACATATCTGAAAATCCCCAGTTCATAATTTATCCCTTCCCCTCTTTCCTGTTGGTAACCATAAGTTTGTTTTGTATGTCTGTGAGTCGATTTTCATTTTGTAAATATTTCGTTTGTACCTTTTTATAAGACTCCATATTTGTTTTTCCCTCTCTTATTTCACTTGGTATGGTAATCTTTGGGTCCGTCCATGTTGCTGCAAATGGCCTTATTCCATTCCTTTTTTAAGGCTTAGTAATATTCCACTAGATATACATTATATGTACACACACCCCACACCTTCTTTATCCATTCATGTGTCAATGGACACTTAGGTTGCTTTCACATCCTGGCTATTGTAAATAGTGTTGCTATGAACATTGGGGTGTGTATGTCCGTTTGAATTAGAGTTTGTGTCTTTTGTGAATATATAGACAGGAATGGGGTTGCTGAATCATATGGTAGCTCTATGGTTAGTTTTTTAAGCAACCTCTATCCTGTTTACCATAGTGACTGTATGAATTTATATTCTCAACAACAGTATAGGAGGGTTCCCTTTTCTGGACAGGGATTGGTTTATTTTCCCTTGAACTTTTTGTGTGGCTATAGTCTTTACATTTAACATTCTCAACTGAAACTGAAATCTTAGTCTCCTTCAGAACTGCATTTCTTAGCTGACGCCTTATAACAAAAATATTTCATTTGGTCACTTTTTCCCCCTATCAAAATTGCTCTCAGAATGGTACATTTAGTTTGGCAATTGGAGCTTTTACTTAACAATTAGAAAATAATATGGATTATTTTTATGTAACATTAGAAAGTCACTATGATCTAACAAAGACTTATCATCTCAGTTCTGTAGATTAACTCAGTTTATTCTAAAAACAGTATGTGATATATATATATATATTTACTACTGCTTGAATTTAAACTCCACAGAGGAAGGATTTTGGTTAGCTTTGTCCACTATATATCTCAAGGTTGTAGAAAGACATCTGGCACATAGTAGGTGCTCAATAAATATTTGTTTAATACAGATGACCCTTGAACAACATGGGATACTGACCATCCAGGCTGTCAAACATCCACCTATAACCTTACAGTTGGCTCTCCAATTCATGGTTCACATCTGTGGACTCATTCAACTGCAGATCATGCAAAACTATAGTATTTAGTGCAAAAACATCCACATATAAGTGGACCTACACCGTCCAAACCCATGTTGCTCAAGGGTCCACTGTAACTGACAAACGTGTGTGAGGAATACAGATAAAGGGGTCTGAGGAACAACAGCATCTTTGCTACATCTATTCTTCAAAATCGGTGAGCATCTTTATGACCATTACTGTGGTGTGTGTGTGTGTGTGTGTGTGTGTGTGTGTGTGTGCGCACTGTAACACCATCAGTTGTTTTATTTATTTATTTTTAACTTTTTGTTTTGTGTTGGAGTATAGCCAATTAACAATGTTGCGACAGTTTCAGGTGGATGGTGGAGGGACTCAGCGATACATATATATATATATATACAACTTCCCCAAATTCTCCTCTCATCCTGGCTGCCACATAACATTGAGCAGAGTTCCCTGTGCTGCACAGTAGGACCTTGTTGGTTATCCATTTTAAATATAGCAGAGTGTACACGTCAATCCCAAACTCTCTTTTTCTTTCTCCCATTCTTCCCTGCTGGCAGCAATGAGTTATGACCATTACTTTGAACTCTCAGTCAGCACCTAGGTCAGCACCTGACTGAATGCCAGACTCTCAGGCAGCAGCTCTTCAACTATGCAATAATAGACAGTCCTGTGGGACCACAAGCATAAACCCAGTTGGCTACCAGACCAGGTGGTTTGGAGGTGTCCCTTGGGTGACAGTCACAGAAATCAGTGTTCTGGAAGAGCATATAACTTCCTTTCTGGGAGACCCTAGTGAGCTGTAGGGAAGCAGTTGTTCAGTTGCTAAGTCATGTCTGACTTTTTGTGACCTCATGGACTGCAGCACCCTAGGCTTCCCTGTCCTTTACCATCTCCTGGAGGGTTCTTAGACTCCTGTCCATTGAGTCAGTGATGCTATCTAACCATCTTATCCTCTGCTTCCCCTTCTCCTCCTGTCCTGTGTGTGTGTGTGTGTGTGTGTGTGCACTGTAACACCATCAGTTGTTTTATTTATTTATTTTTAACTTTTTGTTTTGTGTTAGAGTATAGCCAATTAACAATGTTGCGACAGTTTCAGGTGGATGGTGGAGGGACTCAGCCATACATATATATATATACAACTTCCCCAAATTCTCCTCTCATCCTGGCTGCCACATAACATCGATCAGAGTTTCCCAGCATCAGGATCTCTTCCAATGAGTTTGCTCTTTGCATCAGGTGGTCAAAGTATTGGCGCTTCAGCACTGGAAGACATTAGCCTTTCCAATGAATATTCAGGGTTGATTTCCCTTGGGATTGACTGGTTTGATCTCCTTGCAGTCCAAGGAACTCCCAAGAATCTTCTCCAATACCACAGTTCAAAAGCATCAATTCTTCAGTGTTCACCCTTCTTTATGGTTCAATTCTTGTATCCAACTACTGGAAAAAGCATAACTTTGACTATATGGACCTTTGTCGGCAAAGTGATGTCTCTGCTTTTTAATATACTGTCTCATAGTGAAGCAGATAGAGAGTGAAAAGATGGGGTCCCCCAGATTACATTCCTGAGCGCCCCTCTGTAGCGTCCAAGTGTGTGCCAGCCTGAAACCTGCCTTCCAAGTTGAAGCTCCATAACAAGCAAATGGCCGCTTTCACAGAGAGACTTGGGGGAGGGGATATATTTTGATCTGCTGTCTGGGTGGTGTCCTGGGTGGGCAGCCTGCCAAGAACCGTCTCTCTGATTGTTACAGTCCCATGGGCCCATCGAGGACAGCCTCCCTGGTCACTAGAGTGAGGTGTTCCAGGGATTCCCCTGGGTGGAAGCTGCAAAACCCAGGACACTTGGTGTAAAAGCTGGGACACTGGACCTAAAAACCAGGGCACCAGACATGTGTAAAAGCTCCTCTCTGGGAGACAGTGGTGCTGTGGAGCGCTGGAGGACGCAAGAATGACACCTTCCAAGGAAAAAGAAAAAAATCAACATGGCTTTACCTAGAGAGAGAGTGCTGGGACAGTGCCTACCAGGGTCCCAACAGGCCCCAGCCCCTCAGGCTGATGCTTAAGATTTGCAAATGAATCTCTTTGACGTAAAGTCTGTTTGTTTCCTGAACAGTTGCTTCTGCACTAGACCCTGGTGAGTGAGTCTGTGCCCTTAAAGAGGCCTTTCTCAGTTCACAACAATATTGCAAGTCTTGTGGACGTGAGCCCCGTTAATTTTCAAAGCCAAATATCCAGGAGGCTCATCTCTCAGCAGTAGGTCTTAAACATGGGGTATGAACCCCTCTCTCCTCAGGGGGGACGCTCTGGCTTTGTGGGTTCCCATCACGATTGCAGGTCGCTGCCCTGGGGTGGGGTTTATGGCAGTGCCACGGCTCAGCCTCTCCTGCTTGCTTTGATGTGGCTCCTTTCTTGTTTGTAGACATGAAGCCCCTGCACAGCTAGTTTTAAGGTCTTTTTCAGAGGAAATTGTTCTATATGTAGCTGTAGATTCAGTGTGTCCGGGGGAGGAGGTGAGTTCAGGATCTCCCTGCGGCGCCATCTTGGCCGGCTTCCCCTCCATATTTGCTTCAGTCAGGAAATTCTCCCTGCTGTGGCATTGGGGAACAAGTGATTGACTGAATTTTATGAATTTTATACTTTTTTTTTGTTAAGAGTGTTTGGTTTGTTTTTGCTTTCTGATCCTTGTGGAGTTGCTACTCTCTATTGACTTACTTATTCAATTAGCTTGTGCCAAGTTGCTTCAGTTGTATCCGAATCTAGGTGACCCTATGGACTATAGCCCACCAGCTTCCTCTATCCATGGGATTCTCCAGGCAAGAATATTGGAGAGGGTTGCCATGCTTTCCTCCAAGGGATCTTTCTGACTAAAGGAGCAGGTAGAAATTTTGGCCTAAAAATTTAGATATATAAGACATAATACGTGTTTATTTTAAAAGTTGAATTAAATTTGACTTCCAGATCTCATCTTCTGTGTGTAATCTCAGTCATTCTTAAGGCTCCTTTCCTTCTCAGGGTTGCATTGGAATTGAGGTTTATGGTGGCCTGCAATCCATGGGGTCTCGAAGAGTCGGACATGACTGAGCGACTTCACTTTTCACTTTCATGCATTGGAGAAGGAAATGGCAATCCACTCCACTGTTCTTGCCTGGAGAATCCCAGGGATGGGGGGAGCCTGGTGGGCTTCCGTCTTTTGGGTCGCACAGAGTTGGACACGACTGAAGCGACTTAGCTGCAGCAGCAGCAGCATGGCTAAAGCACTTGGAATACAGGCAGAAAGTCTCTAATTATAAAAGAGTGGAACCTGGACCTGGGCGCAGGCTCCAGACTTCCAAGCTGTACTGCACATATGCTTGACCACACCCTCAGGGCATCGTCATCTGGGGGTGGCCAGGTCCTCCTCTTTGTGTGTTTCCCAGCCCTGCCTAACTTGTGCTGATCATGGTGGACAACCCTTGAAGCAACCAACCAGTGAACCTCAGTGCTTAACATAATAGATGGTTGGACTGGTTGGATGTCCTTGCAGTCCAAGGGACTCTCAAGAGTCTTCTCCAACACCACAGTTCAAAAGCATCAGTTCTTTGGTGGTCAGCTTTCTTTATAGTCCAACTCTCACGTCCATACATGACTATTGGAGAAACCATAGCTTTGACTAGGTGGATTTTTGTTGGCAAAGTAATATCTCTGCTTTTTAATATGCTGTCTAGGTTGGCCATAGCTTTTCTTCCAAGGAGTAAGCATCTTTTAATTTCATGGCTGCAATCACCATCTGCAGTGAGTTTGGAGCCCCCCAAAATAAAGCCTCTCACTGTTTCCATTGTTTCCCCATCTATTTACCATGAAGTGATGGGACCAGATACCATGATTTTAGTTTTCTGAATGTTGACTTTTAAGCCAATTTTTTCACTCTCCTCTTTCACTTTCATCAAGAGACTTTTTAGTCCTTCTTCATTTTCTGCCATAAGGGTAGCATCATCTGATTATCTGAGGTTGTTGATATTTCTCCCAGCAATCTCGATTCCCCCTTGTGCTTCATCCAGCCTAGGATTTCCTTTGATGTACTCTGGATATAAGTTAAATAAACAGGGTGACAATATACAGCCTTGATGTACTCCTTTCTCAGTTTGGAACCAGTCTGTTGCTCCATGTCCAGTTCTAACTGTTGCTTCCTGACCTGCATATAGGTTTCTCAGGAGGCAGGTCAAGTGGTCTGGTATTCCCATCTCTTTCAGAATTTTCCACAGTTTATTGTGATCCACACAGTCAAAGGCTTTGGCATAGTCAATAAAGCAGAAATAGATGTTTTTCTGGAACTCTTGTGTTTTTTCGATGATCCAATGGATATTGGCAATTTGATCTCTGGTTCCTCTGCCTTTTCTAAATCCAGCTTGAACTCTGGAAGTTCATGGTTCACATACTATTGAAGCCTGGCTTGGAGAATTTTGAGCATTATTTTGCTAGAGTATTAGATGAGTGCAGTTGTGTGGTAGTTTGAACATTCTTTGGCATTGCCTTTCTTTGGGATTGGAGTGAAAACTGACCTTTTCTAGTCCTGTGGCCACTGCCGAGTTTTCCTGATTTGCTGACATATCGAGTGCAGCCATTTCACAGCATCATCTTTCAGGATTTGAAATAGCTCAACTGGAACTCCATCACCTCCACTAGCTTTGTTCATCATGATGCTTCCCAAGGCCCACTTGACTTCACATTCCAGGATGTCTGGCTCTAGGTGAGAGATCACACCATCATGGTTATCTGGGTCATGAAGATCTTTTTTGTATAGTTCTTCTGTGTATTCTTGCCACTTCTTAATATCTTCTGCTTCTGTTAGGTCCATACCATTTCTGTCCTTTATTGTGCCCATCTTTGCATGAAATGTTCCCTTGGTATCTCTAATTTTCTTGAAGAGATCTCTAGTCTTTCCTGTTCTGTTGTTTCCCTCTATTTTTTTGCATTGATCACTGAGGAAGCCTTTCTTATCTCTCCTTGCTATTCTTTGGAACTCTGCATTCAAATAGGTATATCTTTCCTTTTTTCCTTTGCCTTTTACTTCTCTTCTTTTCTCAGCTGTTTGTAAGGCCTCCTCAGACAACCATTTTGCCTTTTTGCCTTTGTTTTTCTTGGGGATGGTCTCAATCACTGCCTCCTGTACAATGTCACGAACCTCCATCCATATTTCCTCAGTTACTCTGTTTATCAGTTCTAATCCCTTGAATCTATTTGTCACTTCCACTGTAATCATAAAGGATTTGATGTAGGTCATACCTGAATGGTCTGGTGGTTTTCCCTACTTTTTTCAATTTAAGTCTGAATTTGACAATAAGGAGTTCATGTTCTGAGCCCCAGGCAGCTCCTGGTCTTGTTTTTGCTGACTGTATAGAGCTTCTCCATCTCTGGCTGCAAAGAATACAGTCTGATTTTGGTATTGACCATCTGGTGATGTCCATGTGTTTTCTCTTGTGTTGTTGGAAGTGGGTGTTTGCTATGACCAGTGCATTCTCTTGGCAGAGCTCTGTTAGCCTTTGCTCTGCTTCATTTTGTACTCCAAGGCCAAATTTGCCCAATACTCCAGGTATCTCTTGACTTCCTACTTTTATATTCCCTATAATGAAAAGGATCTCTTTTTTTTGGATGTTAGTTCTAGGAGGTCTTGTAGGTCTTCATAGAACCATTCAACTTCAGCTTCTTCAGCATTACTGGTTGGGGCATAGACTTGGATAACTGTGATACTGAATGGTTTGCCTTGGAAACAAACAAAGATCATTCTGTCGTTTTTGAGACTGCATCCAATTACTGCATTTTGGACTCTTGTTGACTATGAAGGGTACTCCATTTCTTCTAAGGGATTCTTGCCCACAGTAGTAGATATAATGGTCCTCTGAATTAAATTCACCCATCCCAGTCCATTTTAGTTCACTAACTACTAAAATGTCGATATTCAATCTTGCCATCTCCTGTTTGACCACTTCCAATTTGCCTTGATTCATGGACCTAACATTCCAGGTTCCAATGCAATATTGTTCTTTACAGCATCAGACTTTGCTTCCATCACCAGTCACATCCACAGCTGGGTGTTGTTTTTGCTTTGGCTCTGTCTCTCCTTTCTTTCTGGAGTTATTTCTCCACTGATCTCCAGTAGCACATTGGGCACCTACCGACCTGGGGAGTTCATCTTTCAATGTCCTATCTTTTTGTCTTTTCATACTGTTCATGGGATACATGGTAGACCACAAAATTAGTTCTCATGTGAGTCTTTGGGTGAAAGAGTGGAAGATAAAGCCAATTGTGTAGAACAATAGTGATAACACTGGAAGACTGGAAATGTAACTGTAATTCTAAAGAAGGGAGCAAATGTGGAGCATGCGATGAAAAGGATTCTGGCATTGGGAAGCCAGATGGAAAATAGTGTTATTAGACTATGAAGATAGAAGGAAAAGCAGGCCCCATGTAATATGAAAGGGGAAGTCTGTTTGCTAGCCATAATTTGCTTCTGTTCTCTAGTCTCCACTCCCTCTTTCATTGGGCCCCTGCTTCTTGCTGCAGGATTGTGAGGTGTGTTAAGACAATATCTGGAATGAGGTCTTGAGCTACAAAGTTCTCAATAAAGAGAATGTACAACTGATACTGCCTAGTCTGCCTAAAAGGTGCATGTTTAACTTTTTGAATATGGTTTGTATTATTTCAAAATTCAAAAATACCCATGTTCTATGGTATCAGGAGACAGTTGTGGTGATTTAGAAAGATAACCCCTACTGGTACTTTACTAGATTCTCTTCCTGGAAATTATGTCAGGGTCATAAATGGACAATTGGTATCTGTGTGTGTGTGTTTGAGCTGATTCTGTATCCTTAAAAGTACACAGTTGAAGGATAAGAAAAAGTCATAGCAGAGTTAAATGTTTGAATTACATGGTATTTTTCTTTCAGAGATACCTGATCTGAGTTAATCCTGACACGGTCTGAAGATTTAGATTTAGATTTATTTTTTGTTTTANGTGTGTGTGTGTTTGAGCTGATTCTGTATCCTTAAAAGTACACAGTTGAAGGATAAGAAAAAGTCATAGCAGAGTTAAATGTTTGAATTACATGGTATTTTTCTTTCAGAGATACCTGATCTGAGTTAATCCTGACACGGTCTGAAGATTTAGATTTAGATTTATTTTTTGTTTTAAAATGGCTTCATGTGTTTCCCTGTTATTTTAGGTGCCCCAGAATCAGTGTGCTGGAAAGAAGCAGAAATAGAAATAGGTAATGACCCAGGGTTTGCACAGTTGAGGGGAAAACTCACAGGGTGGGCTCATTTCTCGATGTGGGTTAGGACCGGGCAGCAATATGGGAGAAGTTTGATGGGTTCAGAAAACAGTATCATCTTATTATTTTAGTTTCTAGAATCAGAAAGATTTATTTCAGTCAAGAGTCCTCCTTTAAAATGCAAGTAATTCAGAGCCAGGCCATGACCACTCAATGTGTACACTGTAGGTTAGCTTTTCTGCTGGAACTGGTGGAAATGGGCTGAAGGGTTGGTGTACAGGGGCAGATGGACGGGGTAAGGCTTGCAGGAGGTCCGAGCGGGATGGGACATGGTGCTGACGGGACTGAGGGAAGGACGTCAAAGACAAGCATTAGGCCGAATGCCTCCTTCATAACTTGACTTCCTTTGTGAAATGTTGTGCTTCGGTTGAAGACTTTCCTCCGCTATTTTAACATAAATGTGTGTGTTTTGCACTGCTGACTTGGGGTGCAAAAGCTCATGTTGCTTTCTCAGACTTTGAGGAAAAAATGAGGTGGCATTCCTTTTCAGAGCTGGCCCACAGTCCATGGTAACCTGAGGACATCTGCCTTTCTCACTGCTGATTTTCCCACTCCTCCCTAACCATGTCTTGAAAGGAAATGGTGTTCTGTTAAAATGATTTCACAATTGTAATGAAATGGCTATTTGTGTAATTTGTGGCTGCCTCCTAGGCTGTGCCCCAGGCCTTACAAGCCAGAACCTTGTCTTGTTTGAGGTGTGTCCTGCAGGTCCAGCACCCTGCCACTCAGAGTAGGGGCACCATGAAGGTTCCAGAGCAACTGAATAAAGCTCTGATTAACTGCAAAGTGATAGTAGAGACACAAACTTTCTCTTGCCTTAGGTAGAAAATTTCAATTGGCCTTTTTTTTTTTTAAAGTATTTATTTATTTGGCTGCATTGGGTCTTAGTTGCGGAAGGCAGGGTCTTTAGTTGTGGCATATGAACTCAGTTGCAGCGTGTGGGATCTAGTTCCCTGAGCAGGAATGGAACCTGGGCTCTCTGTATTGGGTACACAGAGTCTTAGCCATTGGACCACCAGGGAAGTTCCTGCTCCAATTGATCTTCTAAATAAATAAGGTCCTAGGAATCGAAAACCCAATACATAAAATATATTTTACGAAGAGAAAGTGAGGAGGGAGCTGTCCTTGGGGGGAGAATTTTTTCTGGTTCAGTGTCTTCGCGATACTCTAATTCCAGAGCACATAAGCTACCATGTTTTGGACTTCTGTGGACAGCTTACATTTTAATCATTTCAGTATTTATTGGCCTCATGGTCAGAGGGAAAGGAAGTGTGAAGAAAAATGACTCATTTTACTACTTGTTAGCAACTGTATGTTGGGTCAGGAAGGTGAAACTAAGAGCTCAAGGAATTTGGGTGGGTTTTTGAAGGACTTGTTTGTCTTCTCTTAAATCACTGAGAGTCATATATAGTTATAAACTTGTATATAGTTATAAAATTATTAAAAACTGCCAAGAAAACCCCCCAAATCCTATCTGCTTGGAAATATGTTAGGGTATAAATGTGCTAGATTTTTGGGAGGGCTGGGAAGACAGTGGTGATATTCATAATATTGGTGCTGCAATAGGTAACTCCCATACCGCAAGAAGAGTTTAACATTGGAGATTAGGTCCTGGAAGGGAAGATGTAGGTGATGGGTATAAAAAGCCGAACATTACTGGTGGGACTATAAATTGGAACAGCCACTATGGAGGTTCCCTAAAAAACTAAAAATAGAGCTACCATATGATCAAGCCATCCCACTCCTGGGCATATGTCTGGAGAAAACCATAATTGAAAACATACATGCACCCTGATATTCATAGTAGCACTATTTACTATAGCCAGGACACGGAACAACCTGAATGTCCATCAACAGAGGAGTGGATAACGAAGAGGTGGTACGTACATACAGTGGAATACTACTCAGCCATAAATAAAGAATAGAATGAGGCGATCTGAAGCGACGTGGATGGGCCTGGAGATTGTCATATCGAATGAAGCAAGTCAGGCAGAAAAGGACTAATATCATGTGATGTTGCTTATATGTGGAATCTAAAAAGAAAATGGTGCAAATGAACTTATTTATAAATGAAATAGAGTCACAGATGTGGAAAACAATCTTATGGCTATCAAGGGGGAAAAGGAGGAGGGATAAATTGGGAGACTGTGATTGACATAGGCACACAACTAAAATAGATAACTTTAAAATAGATAAGTAAGCAGGACCTACTATATAGCATAATGGTACCCTACTCAATACTCTGTAATGACCTATATGGAAAAAGAAAGTCAAAAAAAGTGGGTGTATACACAGTATATGTGTAATTGATTCACTTTGTGAACCTCAGAAAGTAAAACAACATTGTAAATCAACTATACGCCAATAAAAAATTAAAAAAACCCCAAACAAACAAAACCAAAGGCTCATTGCCTCTGCCTTTGGCGCTACCCTTTTGATGACAGTAAAGGCCTCAGCTTTGTATTTATGCCTTTGAAATGGAGGAGTAACCTCTCCAAGGCTTGATGGGAACATCCCTTGGGGATCTGCCAATAGCTGGGACAGGGGCTTGAGTGGTTCCTGGAACTGTTCATATCCCCACCCCACCCACTGTTACTGTCCCCACCCCCTCACGTCCTGGAGGAAATAGGAAGCTGCAGATGGGCTTTGCTGGGAGGTGGTGCCTGTGTATGGGGCGGTGGAAATAGAGGGACGGATATGAAAAAAAAAAAAGCCTCACTGATTCACATCAGGGCAAAGTAATGTGACTTTTCAGATTAGCAGATTGAAATCTGTTGCCTTGGCTCAGCATTTCTATTTTGGGTCTGGAGAAAACATCTTTCCAACTGTTTCTTTCTTCTTTTACACTCCCCCTTTCAGACCTCCAAGCCCCTTCTGCTTTTTAGCTTTTTCATTTTTCCAGTGCTGTGCAGTTTCTTGCCTGGGGTTTCTCAGTTGCCTGGGATGAGAAGAATTGTTGAACCTGATATGTTATCATAGGCTGGACCCCGTTACAAGAATCTCAAATTGAAGCAGGCTGGGTTCTCCATATTGAGTGAATGCAAGACTAGATGAAGATACACATACCAAAAAGAACAAAGCACCAAAGAATGAAGCACGAAGTTCTGTTAAGAGACTACTTCCACTGTGGGCACTTCGCAAGAGCACCTCCCACTGACACCACGTAACTTTGCATGTTGGTTCAAACATCCATGACAGAAAGTTTGTGTTCCTGTGTGGTATATAATTTTTGTGCATTTCATATCATCAATACAGCAGAAACTCAGTTTAGCTGCTATAGACAATGATTATCTGTATCATATATATACATGTATTTATATACACACATATATGTATATCACATGTGTGTATATATGTACACAGATACGTGATATACATACATACATACATAAACACATGCGTACATACACACACATTCATAAATATATTTTCCCCTCTGTGCCTCTGCTGGCTTGAGCTGCTGTGCAGGTGTTTGGCAATTTACTGGGATGGGACAACTGAGAGAAATGAAGTCCAAGAATTGTTAAATTGCATCTCATGACCAATGAAGTATTGGCTCTTGCTAGTATTTCAAGTAAGCGGTAAAGAAATTGGATATTTATAATTGTTTTTAATTTTGACATTTTATTTCTAAGGAACACTAATATTTATATAACTCCTTATCTTTCCCTTTTCTTTCCTTTTGCTCTTAGGGACAACTTTGCTAACTTTGCTAAGTTAAAATACTGGAGGGTTAATCTCGTAAATATATCTGTGTATTAACTTGTACTGATTTTTGATTTAGCTTTTCCTTTAATTGGTTAGTTACAGTATTACTGACTTAAGCAATGTTGAAGTTTCTGTTTCAGTTCCCTTCTTTAAGTCACAATTAATGAAAAGCCTTTTCTCTTCAAATGCATCGTGATCTTGTAGGAGGGTGTTTATACATTCTCCCTTTTGTCTATTTTTAGACATAAAATTGAAACTAATAAATATTCTCATGTCATCCAGAAGTAAGAAGGTAACTTCAGCATTGTCTTAATATCTATTACATTTTAGTGTGTCTTTCAGTGACAGATTCTTGGAACAGTGCTTGACAGTGAGGAGCTGGTACATCAGTGTTCGCAGTGATGATGGTGGTGGTGATGATGATGATGATATTCTAGAAATGTCTGTGTATATCCTGGGATTGATCGAGTAATTGATTCAAACATCTAGCATCATGAACAGATTCACTGAGCAAGTACTCCATGTAGGTGCTGTGTTTGACCCAGAGGTTTTGGAGGTCAATAAGATTTAGTCCCTATCCCGAAGTGTTAGTTGCTCAGTTGTGTCCGACTCTTTGTGACCCCATGGACTGTAGCCCACCAGGCTCCTTTATCCATGGAATTCTCCAGGCAAGAATACTGGAGTGGGTAGCCATTCTCTTCTCCAGGGGATCTTCCTCACCCAGGGATTGAACCTGGGTCTCCTGCACTGAAGGCAGATTCTTTACCATCTGAGCCACCAGGGAAGTCCATCCATATCCCAAAGGGGCCCTCTGTTGGTGGAATGCTGTTTTTGACCTGCACCAACTGTAGAAGTAGAAATGGCTTGACAGATGAAGAGAGAACAGTGTCCACACAGAGAGTGGAAGAATGTAAAATGGTTCAGCAATGTTGACTGTATTTGGAAGGCTTGAGCCTAGTTGTGCCATGGAGACGTGGGAGCCGTCCACTGGTTCTCCCTCAGTCCTCCTTGTCCCAGTGGCACGTGTTTGAGGGGCCTGGGTTGGGTTAGAGGAACATAAACGTGTCTCACATGAGTCTCTAGGGACTTGCCCTGCACTCTGGCAGTGTAGGGGAGTGACCTTCGTCAGTCTCCTTCTCTTGATTCGAGATGCTCAGAGCTCTGGAGCTGGAGGTTGGAAGACGAAGGGTTAACCCCAGGGTTGCTGCAGCTGAATATACAGCATAAAAGCATTTGAGGATGAGATCACTTCTGTTTTGGGAACCTAAAGGCAAACACAGTTGCATTTGTTCGTGTAATCATGGCCTTGTTTGAGGTTGTTTATGTTTAGAAAGTCATGTTGGAATATTTATCAGTTGGGGTAAAGAAACCAACCCTGGCTACTTCGGCCAGAAAGGATTCCACTGGAAGGCTATCGGGCAGCTCTTAGAGTTGAAGGAAAGGGATGAAATACGTGACCTGGCCTCAGAAAGGAAGTTGGACAGTTCTAAGGTTCTAAATATTGGGTGACTAAGGGATGGTCTTTTCAGGACTTGCATGGGGATGAATCAACAGCAGTCATTTTCCATCCTGACATTCTTTCCCTGGAGATTCAAATTCCTGGAAGAGCGAGTTGGCTGGGTCATTCTGCCCATCCATTTACCAGAAGGTTGAGACTGCAAGGAGCTAGGGGGTTCATCTTGGTGGATGCTGGGAAGGCAGACACTGACAGATATCCACTCCTGCCATGAAGCGATGGTATATTTCTCAGGCCTCCCACTTCCCAATATATCTGGTCTATTTAGTCATAGGTAGTCTGTGAAGAAAACTTTTGATCTTTTAGTGCATGGCTTGGGCATGCTGGTAACTCTGAATGAGCAACAGGAGGTGATGGAACTATGGTCCAGGAGGTGATGGGTGGACCTATGGACCCCAGAACGGGAGGTTGCACCTAAGTGGCTTCATGATGCACTACGGTTCGGAAGCCATACAGTGGAAACAGTGGGCAGGCTTTCTAATGGAGGTCTGCATTTCCCTGGAGGACTCTCAAAGAGAACTTCAAAAATGGGAAGTTTCAATAATAATTTTAAAAACTGGTCCCTTTATGTACTTATTCTGAATCAGTTGATGATACTTAACACCACAAGTGCTGAGTTCCTTCTGTATTCATTTTTGGGGCATTGGGTTTTCTGAAGCTCTGGCTCGGATAGAAATTCATTAACTGTCATGGTCTAACGAGAGAAAAATAGAAGCAGGCTTAATATAAAAATAATCTTTGCGTCAAGTGCAGACCAAATGATATCACAGAGTGCTGTTTTTAGAAGAGAGAGGAATGTTTGGGGAATGGTGTTTTCATACGGCAAGTAGCAGCACAGGCATGATGAATGCAAGGGAAATTGGGCTGTAGCCGTTAGCACCGTGGGCAAATTGAAAGCAGCAATTTAGTTTCAACGAAACAGCATAATCCTTTACATTCACTAATGGTATTTTGAATTTTATTGGCTTTGCAGTTTTGTCTGAGTTTAATTTGTTCATTTATTTTTATAGTGGTGTGAGACTACCAGCATAAGATATAGATCATGTATAAATGTAAAGTCCTTTTATGTATTTATCTATTTAAGCAAGTTAAAAAAAAATAGCTTTGGTCAACTCTGGAGGTTCTAGAGGAATTTTGTTTCTTTAAAGGGAAGAGTCTCTTATTCAGGTTTTGGAAATGCTGGTCTGTGGGGGACACTTGCCCCCCAACCTATCCCATGGGAGACATACACTTCCCCACCCCAGGGGTGCTGGGTGTGGTCATGCCACTTGCTTTAGCCAGAAAGCAGAGGCTTGAAAGGAGCTGGTGGTTCAGTTTGGCCTCTCCTTTTCCTATTGTTCTCTGGGAGAGGATAATGACTTAGGTGCTGTTGGTCCGAAGAGAATGACAGACACGTGGAGCTGACTGGAATTCAGCTGAGGCCAGCCCAGATTAGCTGAACTCTAGCCAACCAACAGATGTGTCAGCAAAAGAGAAATTGTTGCTTCTTGCTTATTGAGAGACTAATTGCTTATTATTGTATGATATTCCGAGGTGGTTTGCGACACAGTTTTATAATAGTGATAACTGATTGATATGGTCTAGCACATTGGTTAGTTAGCACTAGAGTGTATATGTTTGGGTTTCAAAAAAAATTATTTGTTTTAATTGGAGGATAATTACTTTACAATATTGTGATGGTCTCTGCCATACATCAACATGAATCGGCCATAGGCATACATATGTCCTCTCCCCTCTAAACCCCTCTGCCACCTTTCTCCCCATCTCTTCCTTCCAGGTTGTCACCGAGCACTGGCTTTGGGTTCCCTGCGCCATACATCAACCTCTCACCGGCTATCTGTTTTACATATCGTAATGTATACGTTTCAATGCTGCTGTTTCGAATCATCCCACCCTCTCCTCCCACTGCATCCAAAAGTCTGTTCTTTATGTCTGTATCTCCTTCGCTGCCCTGCACATCAGATTGTTGTCAGTGCTGTCTTTCTAGATTCCATGTAGATAATACTCTTGGATTTTAACGAACACTATGTACCAGTTATTGCTGTGGGTTCTGTGGCTGTGGAAGTCTTCAAACAGCAGACCAAGACTCAGCCCTTAGGGAGTGCAGATTCTAGTGGACGTTCAATAATTTTTCTCAACTGTTTATGGATCTGATAAATGCTTTGTTTTTTCCCTTTCCCAGCAAGGCAAACTAATATTGCACTGACATGTTTGCAAAGTGACCATTATCTGGATAGAGGGGATTTTGTTTACCCGTGTGGTCTTATCTGCATACATATGTCATATGTTGAACAGAAAAGTCAGGGAATAACTTGACTACTTGACGTTGCCACCGTTATCATCAAAACTGCCTTTGTTAAGGCATTTACTTCTCTTGACTCATGGCCAGAAATGTCTAGAAAAGAATATAAAAATAGATGGAAAAATAAGAGCATCATCACTTTGTCTACTAATTTTGCTCTTGCTTGATTTTACTTCATACAAAGTTTTGACTGGGTTCCATGACTAAAAATAATCTCCTTGCGTACGTGAAATTTCACCAGGGTAAATGCTGTGTGTGTGCTTATATTTATGCATGTCTGAAAATTCTGCAGACTGCAGAGGTCTGTGGTGGCTGGTCTGGAATGAAAACATCATCCTGGGAAGGGAATTTGAATGTAATGTTGAATACATTTAAAAATATTATTCAAATGACGGAAAAGTTCAGTTTTATGATTTTGGAGACTATTGGGAATCAGTAGCAAAAATTTACATTTCTTGTTTCATGGAGAGCAGAGCTGAAATGCAGCTGTATGTATTAAATTCTCAGAGGCCTTAAAGCTGAAAGGTCCATTTTGGGTGGGTTTAACTCTAGAAATATAAGGCTTGCCTATCCAGGTTAGCCCTTGATTTTGTTGTTGCTGATGTTCAGTTGGTAAGTCATGTCCAACTCTTTTGTGACCCCATGGACTGCAGCACACCATGTCTCCCTGTCCTCCACTACCTCCTGGAGTTTGCTCAAGTTCATGTCCATTAAATCGGTGATGCTATCTAACTATCTCATCCTCTGCCACCTAGACAGACAGTAGCAAATACCAGGCAGTTTGAAAAATAATTAGTTCCACTTGGAATGTGGTGAAGTTTGATATTTTTTGCTTTGATGTTCAATTCCCTTTTGTCTAGGTCTCAAATTTTCAGTTGTGTAGGGCAGGGTAACCCTATTGACAGACATGGAGTACTTGGATGTCCATCAAAGCATGAAAGGTCTTTCTCTCTCCATCCTGGGGATCCATTGGTAGGTGAAAGTCTAGTTTACTGAGGGAAGCTGGCTTCCCTCTCTGTCCATTCTATAGATAGTCATACTCTTGGCTAAACTTAACTCACCATAATCTTTGGGATGATGTTCCTTGCACTTTCTTAGAATCTCTGTTTCGTCTTTCTGGAGGAAGTAAGGAGGGAATCGTTTGCAAGCATGTGGAGTGTATTACTGGGGTATTTTTTCCAGCCGTTTAGATATAATGCTTTATTTCTAGGTTAAGACATGAATGATTTCCTCCTGATTGAGTTAAGCCTCAGGACATAGATGCCTAATTGTAACATGATCTCATAGGATCTGCTCTCAAGGCTGTTGAGTTTCTCCAGCTCTCTGGCGACCTGCCGCTTCCCAGGGCCTGGACACTTTGACTGGTTTGTGTTAATGTTCAGGCTCTGGATTTCCATCAAGGTGTTGCAATGACTGGAGGGAACCATTAAGTGCTAAAGTAACTGAACCTGAATTGAGAGTCTGGTTTTGTAAGAAAGACCTCCATGTGCTTGGTTGGGAGGATAATTGTTTACCTAAACTCCCCTCTGACAAGGCTTAGGCCAAGTGATACTGGCCAGTGCCTGGACTTGGAAGTGAGGTCTCCTAAGACTGATTGTCAGAGAAAGGGTTGGAACCAGAGGTCTGGGGTGAGTCTTGTCCTGGAGCAGTGGTTCCCAAAGTGTGTTCTCTGACCAGCATCTTCTGTATTGCTGGGAACTTGTTAGAAACATCACGGCTCAACTCCAGACCTGCTGATTCAGACACCCTGGGGATGGAGCTCCAGACAGACTGTTCTAACAAGCCCTTTGGGAATCCTAAATTGAAGAATCATGGCCCTAAAAAGAGCATCAGGGATCCCATATCTGTCACTCAGGGTTGGAGGGTGGCCATCCAGAGCTCATCATGAAAAAGATTTCCCCTGATATCAGTTAAGACATTTAGCAGAATAGTCACTTTTTAAAATATGGAAATTAAAAAAATTTTTTACTTATTTATCGGCTGGGCTGGGTTTTCATGGCTGGGCTGGGTTTTCATCGCTGTGTGCAGTGAAGGCTTTCTCTAGGTGTGGTGCACAGGCTTCTCATTGCGGTGACTTCTCTTGTTCCAGGACATGGGCTCTAGGGAGCATGGGCTTCAGTAGTTGTGGCTTGCGGGTTCTAGGGGTTCTTGTGGCTCAGGGGTTGTGATACACATGCTTAGTTGCTCTGAGGCATGTGGTAGACCAGGGATCGAACCCATATCTCCTGCATTGGCAGGCGGATTCTTAGCCAATGGACCACCAGGGAAGTCCCAGAATGGTCACTTCTAAGAGATCACTTAATACTCATTCATTTATTTCCCCCAAGTGGTACACTAGCATGTCAGTGATTCATGGCACATTGCAAACTTAGAGAAATTGGTGTTAAGACCATATTTTGATAGTTTATTTGTAGGTTTACACATTTTTAGCCTGATTTATTTTCATGTTTGCCCTGAATTCTTTTAGAACTCAAGTCTATGACTTCAGTTGTTTAAACACTTGTTCAGCCACTCATCATCCATCCACTCAAATACCATGGAGCACCAGTTATATATCAGAACTCATATTCTGTTGTCGAGAATAGGTGATGTGGGGATGTGATGTTTAACATAAATCACAACCTGCCCAGTTGAAGTGACTATGAAGAAACTAGGGAACAAAGAGGATGGAGTGGCCCACAGGACCTGAAGGAAGGATGGCCTTTGGGAAGTTCTTACAGGGAGGCAGTATTTGAACAGAGACCTAAAGGAATAAAACATTTACCAGGGAGTCAAGACAGGTAAGAATATTCTGGGTGGAGAGAATACACATGGGTCTGTATCTGCTATAAGAAATTACCAGAAAGTTGGTAGCTTAAGCCATACAAAATGATTTATCATACTGTAGATCAGAAGTCCGACATGGGCTAAAATCAAGGTGTTGGCAGTGTCCATTTCTCTCTGGAGGCTCCTAGGGGACAATGTGTATATGTGTCTTCTCTGCTTGTATTTCTTGGTGTGTGGCATCCTTCGCCCACCTTCAGAGACAGGTATGGTAGATGGTATCCTTCCCACGTTGCCACCTATCTGTCTGTTTGCACTCATATAATTAAATTGGACCTACCTGAAAAATCTAGGATCAGATACCCAGCTCAAGGTCACTAACCTAATTACATCTGCAAAATCCCTTTGCCATGTCAAGTAACATAGTCTCATGTCCCAAGGATTAGAGCATCTTCAGAGTCCATTGTTCTGCCTACCCAGGGCACAGCATGGTTGCCTGAGTGTGGAGTCTATTGTAGAAAGAATAAGAAAACCCAGTGTAGCTGCACTATATCCAGGAGTGAGGGAGAAAGTGCTATTGAGAGTGGAAGTGGAAATATGTGTATGGCAGGATAAACGAGAGATGCTTTCAGCAGAGGCACCAGTTTAAAAAGTTTTAGTGACTCAGTTAATTCAGTCACTACAGTTTTACAAAAAAAAAAAAAATTCCTTTCTTTGTAAAAGAAAAAATGAATATTGGCGACATGATCAAAAAGAAGTAGGTAGACAAATTCCATTTCTTCTTTTTCTAGTTTTTCTTACTTATCTGTCTCACCCACCAGAAATTTATTAGGTAAGCCACTGTGAGTCACAGGAGTTTGGGTGCAATATATTTGCTCTCCAGTGAAAACTAGCATTACATTGCTAGCTATAGTTTAAAAAAAAAATCAAGTTTTATATTCACAGTACCTGAGGGGTACATCCAGGCTGGACAGAGTGTCCCTCTGGAGTGGAATAACAGTAAATCTTGCTCACCTTCCTTTCTAACCATGTTTGACCTGTGTCCTTATTCTCTTAGCTGCTTTCCTGGGTGAAGATGGTATATCACAAAAGGAGACCTTGCTGACTGTATTAAAGTCCCTAATACTTAAGTCCCTTAGCTAGGAAACCCTCTTCCTTAGTATGCTCTAGACTGCATTTTCAGATCACCATTGCCAGTATTTTTGAATACTTATGAGCAATAATGGTCTTTAGGTTGGCCATAAACTCCACACCCTCTTCCATCCCGATCTCCATCAAATATTTTATTGTATTAAAGCTCAGATTTTAAAAGCTTGGTCTTCAAGTTCTTTATGTGGCAAAACGGTCCTGAATGTAAGTCACTTATTATTATTAAAAAATTTCCCCCTTAATACTTCACCGTTGGGAAGAGATAAAAGAGAATAAAACCTGACAGGGAATGTTAGACAGATCTGAGAAATAAATGTAGATGGTGTGGATTCAGAAGAAATACTTTTCACCCAAACTGAGAAGAATAGTTGGTCAGGGTAGGGAGAAACTCATTAGTACAAGAGTGTGGGTTTGGAGGACACACAGATTTGAATTTAAATCCTGGCTCATCAAGACATGTGGAAGTGTAAAATGTAACAGCTATTTTTTTTTTAACAACTGCTTTAATAACCAGAGTTTGAAAATCTTAGCAATACATGTTTCTAACAGGAAAACCTTAACATATAGTCAAACTTACTTACACAGAAATGACTTTTATTAAATATCTAGTTGTACTTTCTTGCAAACCTTCTCTAGTATACTCACAGCAGCTGAGGTCTGAAATTGAGGAATTCTATAAATAGCACTCTTTCCTGCTTGAGTTTGGAGATAATTAAGAAGGCAGACAGATGAAAATAATTAGCCTCCCATCTAAACCAGCTTAGCCTCAAGTCTAAAGCTGGATTCGTCAGTCCAGTTTTTGCATGCTCAGTCGCTGAGTCGTGGCCTAACTCTTTGTGACCCCATGGACTGTAGCCCGCCAGGCTCCTCTGTCCATGGAATTTTCCAGACAAGAATACTGGAGTGGGTTGCCATTTCCTTCTCCAGNCTCAAGTCTAAAGCTGGATTCGTCAGTCCAGTTTTTGCATGCTCAGTCGCTGAGTCGTGGCCTAACTCTTTGTGACCCCATGGACTGTAGCCCGCCAGGCTCCTCTGTCCATGGAATTTTCCAGACAAGAATACTGGAGTGGGTTGCCATTTCCTTCTCCAGAGGATATTCCTGAGACAGGTATCAAACCTGGGCCTCTTATGTCTCCTGACCTGGTAGGAGGATTCTTTACCACTGAGCCCCCAGGGAAACGCGCTACACTTCCATCAGGCTTTAAATGTGAGGCTCTGCGGGTTTGTGGATTCCTTCTTCTGAATCCATCTTAGCCAGAGCTAGAATATAAGATGTGTCCACCTCACGGGCAGAGGGAGGAGGCCCAGGGAACACACACGGTCTGAGGATACAGGCACTTCTGCGGAGACGAGAGGGCGGAGCCTGCTGCCGCTGGCGAGCTATCAGTGGGATACTTCACCACTTGTTTCAGCAAAGAAGAAAGCACTCCTGCTGGGATCCCAGGGCAGCCCCCGTCCTGTCTCTTGCCACCCGTGAAGCTAGCCGTGGCATGTCTTTGCCTTACCTCCATAGAGCCCACTTAGATTTTATTGAAGATTTCATGATGGAGTCCAGGGATGGGGTGGGAAGTTACATCACATACCCTGTAGTTTTTTTTCCACTAAAAAAAAAAGAAAAAAATCCTTTTAGTTCCTTAGTCTCAGATTTTAGCACATCAGTAACTAAATCTCAGAGCTTCCCTGGTGGCTCAGTGGTAAAGAAACCTGCCTGCCAATGCAGGAGGGGAAGGAGAGGCAGGTTTGATCCCTTGGTTGTGAAGATCCCCTGGAGGAGGGCATGGCAACCCGCTCTAGCATTCTTGACTGGAGAATCCCCATGGACAGAGGAGCCTGGAGGCCTACAGCCCAAAGGGTGGCAAAGAGTCAGACATGACTGAGCACACAGGCATTTATAAACAACAAATAACTTTCTCATATGAGTGATTGTGGAATACTGAACTTTTGAGGAAAAAGCAGAAAATTAAAGCTTTTACAGCTTACTCTTCATTTTGCTGTGATTTCGATAAAACTGGCAAAGGGGTCACAAGGCTTATACACTGTAGAGTTGCCTGGCATCACCTGGCTTCATGTTCTGTTTCATCTTTAGAAAATGGTCTCTGGGGTTGTCTTGACTAAATGGCAGTCACTCATGGATCCTGGAGTGGCTTAAATGCTGCCCAGACAATGCTTCATGTCTCAGACAGTCCTTATTTGTTTCTTATTTTACGTGTAATCAGGAGGGGTGACTTACATATAGTGAGTTTTGGAAGAAGAACTTGACATACCAGGCTGATATGTACCAGCCAAGCTTGACAGGCGCTTCCACGCTGAGCGTTTTGAACCATGTTGCACCTCCCTCTTTAAAGCCGAGGAGATTTCTCTGAACTCCCAAGGGGCTGAAGGTCTCAGAGCTCTTATGTGCTGCTTCTTTCTCTTGTTTGCAGCAGGTTACCGTGTTCTACTCTTTCAACAAGTGCTTCATTTCCATTACTATGTAAAGAGGGTCGACCCTGTGCCAGGCAAGATGCTGTGCAAGGCATTGGGGGCCAGTATGAAAGAGCTTCCATCACTTCGCTGCTGCCTGTGGCGACTGCCTCCGCAGGATCTGCCCGCTTTCACTCCAGCCTTCTTCCCGGCTCTGCCTTGCACTGCTGCCACAGGGATGCTCTTGTCCCCCGTGACCCATGCAGCCCCAGCCCTTGCCGCTGCTCCCGCTGCTTTCAGGGGCAGTTAGGTTCCTGAACATGGTCTGCAGATGGCAGCCCATGTTCACCCCAGGTACTTCCCCCTGCCTCTTCTCCTGCCATGACCCTCTCCCGGGGCTTCTGTTCTTCTTCCCATGGTCTCCCTTCAAATATGGCCTTTCCGCTCCATCTCAGAACTTGGGGTATGTGGTTTTTCTGCTGGCAGGATGAGGGGGCTCCTTCATGCCTCTCCTTTTCCTCTGGGTAACTGCTACAGTTTCCACTTCAACCTCATTCAAAGTGATCACCTCTCAGGATTCTTACTAGGACAATGCAGCACAAAGCCTGTGTGTAGCAATTTGCAGCTGTAGTTTTATATTCAATTGAGAGGCGCTTATCTCCTCTACTGGACTGTGAGCTGTCCAAGGATGGAGTTTTGACTATGGTCCTCATTGTATTCCCACTGCCCAGTACAGTTTATTGTAGGCTCAATAAACTCTTGTCAAATGGTTGAATGAATATAGACAGATTCTTCCCCTCTAGGAATTTGCAGTCTGGTGGAAGGAAGAATTACTCAAACAGAAAATTAAAATATGATGTTACGTGCTGTCTATGACAGAGGAACTATGGAATGCTGTAGGATCACATGGCTACTCCCGTAGACAGGGGTGGGAAGGAGGAGGTGGAAGAATATATATAGTGTGGTGGTTAAAAAGCACTGGCTCTGGACTCAGGCAAAGTTATGTTCAAATCCTCGTTTTACCCTTCTTAGTTGGGTAGCCATTAGGAAGGTCATTTGACCTCATTGTACCTCAGTGTCATTATCTGTAAAATGGGTCCAATAATAACACTGAAGTCTGAAGGCTTGTTCTACTTGTACCGGTGTATTAGTTATCTATTGCCGTGTAACAGATTACCCCAGAGGTTAGAAGCTTCATACAACAAATACTTATCTTACACAGTTTCTGAGGCCAAGAATCCAGGAGTGGTTTAGTTGGGGGGTCTGGCTCAGAATCTCTCATGAGGTTGTTAGACTGTTGGGTGGGGCTGAAGTCTTGAGTGGGGTTGGAGGACCCACTTCCAAGCTCACTTACATGGCTACAGAGAGGAGGCTTCGGTTCCTTCCCTGATGAGTCTCTTCATAGAGCTGCTTATGACATGGCTTCCTCCAGAACGAATCCAAGAGAAGACAGGCCCAGACGGAAGCTGCGGTCCTTCATAATCTAACCTCAGAAGGGAGAGAGCATCGCTTCTGCGGATCCTAGTGGTCACAGAGGCAGCCCTGAACTGTGGGAGAGAACTGCACAGAGGCAGGAATCTGAGGAGATGGGGGCCATCTTAGAAGCTGGTTACCCAGATGGTCAGAGCTCAGGGAAATCTGGGTTTGGTCTTTGGTTTGACCTGCTGAGGTTGCCCTGAAATGTAAGTGGTCAGGCTCATGCTCACTGGTGAATATTTTCAAGACAAGGTGCACTGATAACTCTCTCTGATGGTGTTGATTTAGCGTTTTGATGGTTTTCACTATTCCCTATTGATCTGTTCTTCTCACTAGCACTGACCAGCCCCTCATAGAGCCTCTGGGATTGTTTGTTCAGTTGTTCACTCACTCATCCATCCCTTCTTTCAAAAGTACGTTTACTGCATCTATTGATAGTGAAATGTAGGTGTGCAAGGCTCTATAAGGAACTTTATCTCTCTGGACTGATGCAAAATCCTCTTTGAGGGAGGTGTACATTATCCCTACTTTCAAAGATCTCCAGGCTGGCACTCAAGAAGCTAGGTGGCTTTCTGAAGGTCATGTAGCTATTAAGGGGCAGTTTCTGAGTTCTGACTCAGGGCTATTTCATCCCAAAGCTCATCCTCTTAAAACAAAAACAAGCATAAACTCCACTGTTCTTACTAGGGGAGTGACACAAATTCTTTGTAAAAATTTCAGAAAATGAACATCATAATTACATCTTTTTATATATCTTGTGATGTTATTTTTCCTTTTGGATAATTTCTGAGAAGTGTAAGTGCTTAAAAGGTATACAAAATGTTAAGGCTTTAAAAATGTATCTGGCATACTGAGTTCCTAGAAGAGTACTCAGTTACTCCCCCTAATATATGTTCTTCATACAAATCTGTATCTAAAAGATAACTAAGGATATAATTACACTCATATCTAAGTGTTTGTCTTGTGCCTCCCATGTGCTCAGGGGCTCTGTTTTATTCTACAACAATAGGAGGTGGGGAAAATGAGGTTCTAATAAGAGTTTGGTTTACCAAGATCTATTCATAAATTAAAAAAAAAAGAGCAGCAGAAAGGTTAGATTTAGGTTTTCTTTTGTTCTATCAGCTATTCATTGTGAAATTTCAGACAGTGGTGTGTTGTGTGTTTAAGAGTAAGGTGGTGTAGTTCACACCAGCTGACTGACAGATGACTAATCATTTTCTGCTCTTCATTAATTTGCTGAAGAGAGAATCAATCCAGCCACTTCTTCAGTTCAGTTCAGTCCAACTCTTCGCTACCCCATGGACTGCAGCACGCCAGGCCTCCCAGTCCATCACCACCTGCCAGAGTTTACTCAAACTCATATCCATTGAGTCAGTGATGCCATCCAACCATTTCATCTTTTGTCATCCCCTTCTCCTCCTGCCTTCAATCTTTCCCAGCATCAGGGTCTTTTCAAATGAGTCAGCTTTTCGCATCAGATGGCCAAAGTATTGGAGTTTCAGCTTCAGCATCAGTCCTTCCAATGAACACCCAGGACTGATCTCCTTTAGGATGGACTGGTTGGATCACCTTGCAGTCCAAGGGACTCCCAAGAGTCTTCTCCAACACCACAGTTCAAAAACATCAGCTTTCTTTATAGTCCAACTCTCACATCCATTCATGACTACTGGAAAAACCAGAGCTTTGACTAGATGGACGTTTGTTGGCAAAGTAATGTCTCTGCTTTTTAATAAGCTGTCTAGGGTGCTCATAACTGTCCTTCCAAGGAGTAAACATCTTTTAATTTCATGGCTGCAGTCACCATCGACAGTGATTTTGGAGCCCCCCCAAAATAAAGTCTGCCACTAGTAAACTGATTATTCAACAGAAAGGGATGATTCTATCAGCAGGGCTTATTTGGTGCTACCATATACAGAGCAGGGCTTCCCAGGTGGCACTAATGGAAAAGGATCCCCCTGTAATGCAGGAGATACAGGAGACATGGGTTTGATCCCTGAGCTGGGGGACTCCCCTGGAGGAGGGCATGGCAACCCATGCCAGTGCTCTTGCCTGGAGAATCCCACGGACAGAGGAGCCTGGCGGGCTACAGTCTATANCAGAGCAGGGCTTCCCAGGTGGCACTAATGGAAAAGGATCCCCCTGTAATGCAGGAGATACAGGAGACATGGGTTTGATCCCTGAGCTGGGGGACTCCCCTGGAGGAGGGCATGGCAACCCATGCCAGTGCTCTTGCCTGGAGAATCCCACGGACAGAGGAGCCTGGCGGGCTACAGTCTATAGGGTTGCAAAGAGTTGGACATAACTGAAGTGACTGAGCACGCGTATACAGGGTAGCAGTGCTGGGGAGATGGCAGGCATTTTGTTTAGCAAATCACTTAAAGGGAAACAAGTAACTGTGTATTTTTATATCCTTAATAATGGCTAATATTTAGCAAGCACTTGTTATATGCAGACACTGCTCCGGGGCTTTCTCTTTCTGTCATTAATACAGGCTTTTCACTTTGGGGTATGGGAACAACAGGCCATTTGTCAATGCCTGGTAAGTGTGAGAAGCTGCTACTACTGTCTGTAAAAGGTGTGGGGTCCAAAAGTGTTAGACATGGTTCCACTGGCTTTTTGCAGCTTCTTGTGGATGAATGTGACTTAGATTTCTCTTGAATGATTTGAGATAGTTTCGAAACTATCACACTAAGCACAGTTTTTCTTTATAAACTTGACAGTTATTTTAGTCAACTAAGAGGTGATTCCCGGGGAGCCTGGGTGGCGATGCTACATGGTTGTTCTTCTGGGGCTGGGTCCTAGGATGAGGGCCCCTTTATCTTTGCTAGATGCAACTGACTGTACCCCACCGTGGTCATACAGTTTATACTCCCACTAGCAGCATGGGAGGGCTCCCTTTGTCACAGATCATCAGCTCTTGGTGAACTTTATTTTCCGCCTCCGCTCCACCCCACCCCCCACTTCCAGTTTGATGGATCTAAGGGGATGTATATTAACCAGGGTTCTCCAGAGAAATAGAACCAATAGGATGTTTATATACATACACATTTACATTGTATATGTATACATGCTATATAGCTAGATAGGTATAGATACACATTCATATATATATATATATATAGAGAGAGAGAGAGAGCGAGAGAGAGAGCTATCAGTCTAGCATCTATCTATCTATCTGTTGAGCTTGATTTATTCTATGGAACCAGCTCAATTTGTGGAGCTGGCAAATCTGGGAATTTGCATGGATGGTTGGCAGACTAAGACCCATAGCAATGTTGGTATTGCAGTTGGAGTCCAAGGGCAGTCTGGAAGCAGAATGTTTCCTGTTTCTCTTAAAGCCTGCAACTTATTAGATGAGATACACCCTCAAAGGAGGGTAATCTGCTTTACTTAAAGTCTACTGATTGAAATGTTAATCTCATCTAAAAATGCCTTCACAGTGACCTCTAGACTGGTGTTTGACCAAATATTTGAGTGCTGTGCCCTAACCAAATTGACACATAAAATTAGCCATTACCAGATGTTTTTAAACATTTCTGTTCCTGGGACAATGCCTTGCACGTAGTAAGCATGTTCAGTGGAAGTGTTTCTGAATGAATGTTTGAAGGAATGACTGAAAGAAAGATGTATTAGTTCTTTATCTATAGGAGATGCCATAAGGTTGGGTGAGAAAATGACAGTTCAGTTCAGTTCAGTTCAGTCACTGAGTCGTGTCTGACTCTTTGCGACCCCATGAATCGCAGCACNCTTTCTGGAATTAATTCTCCACTGATCTCCAGTAGCATATTGGGCACCTACTGACCTGGGGAGTTCCTCTTTCAGTATCCTGTCATTTTGCCTTTTCATACTGTTCATGGGGTTCTCAAGGCAAGAATACTGAAGTGGTTTGCCATTCCCCTCTCCAGCGGACCACATTATGTCAGACCTCTCCACCATGACCTGCCCGTCCTGGGTCATGATAGTTACCATGTTCTAATATCTTTGAAAGCAACATATTAAAGAATCTCAATTTGTGTAATAATTGCATACTGATAGAACTTGAAAGAATACAGTTTTTATGTGAATAGATAAACTTCTGTGAATGCTTGGGTGCAGTCCTTATCTATGTTTTTTCTTAATTGGTGAATCCATGGCTTTATAATTGAGGGGCCTTTAAAAATAGGCATTTATGTATCAGTGAAAGTAAAACATAAATGTCTAAAAGATAAGAGGCCATTTAAACCCTAAGATATGACTGAATCAAAGAGAAATAACATCTAACCAACCTGACATGTGTTAGTATTTCTAGCTGTTTTATGACGCCAGCTTCAGAGTTAGACTGCTTAGGTTTGGATCCTGGCTCCACTGTTTATTAATTTTGTGCCTCAGTTTCCCCCACTATAAAATGGGGATAACAGTGATCAACCTCTAGAGTTTCTGTGAAGATTAAATGAATTACATATGGAAAATAGTTAATCTAGTGCCTAGTGTAGAGTAAGAGGTCGAGTAGTGTTACTTAGTAGCACTCTCTTCATATTTATCTTTTAATATGCTACTTTAAGTAGCCAGTTAAGGGTAGAGATAATATGTTTACATATCCCAGTTTTGAGTGTTTAATATTTAAAATCAATACTTTAAAAATTAATGTTTCTTATTAGTATTTAAATACTTAATATTTTGCCAACTTTTAAATAAGGAGAATGTAAATTAGATTTTAAAGAAATCAAGATTTCTTTAAATTTTTAAGATTTCTTGAGTTTTGTAGCACATATGAAATGAGATTATAGCATATATGATGACTTTTAAAATATACATACCCCAAATTTCTGAGGCATATTGTTCTTTATATTGTCATTTGGAAGCTTGTCTCCTCACAGGATTCCTCAGGTTGTTCTAATATAAGGACCTGGCTCCTGTTTGTTTTGTGACTATCACATTTTCTGAGATTTCTTTTAAGGCAAATTATGACTTGTGAGCTAAAGCTGGCCTGATGCTTGTTGTTTGTGTAATCTTTGAGCTGAGAAGCGTTTTTACATTAGAAAAATAAAAGAAGCGTAATATTTCGTGATATGTGAAAATTATATTAAGTTTGAATATCAGTGTCCATGGATAGAGTTTTATTGAAATAAACTCCGCAGCCACATGGATTCCTTTTCAGCTTGTCCATGGCCGCCTTTGTGGCGCTGCTTCAGAACTGAGAAATAGCAACGGGGACTGTATGGCCCGTGAAACCTAAAAGAGTAACTACCTAGTCCTTTATTAGAAAAGTTTGCTGGCACCTGTCCAGTTCCAAATGTGATAAAACAGAGAGGTCCGATTCAGCTTTGTTCATTTTGGAACTTGTTAGCAAGTGAGGCCCAGAGGCAGAAGCTTTTAGGTAAAATAAAGTTCCTGAATTATATGTGGATTTAACTCCTTTAAGCTGTCCTTACCTCCTGAGGCAGTGCCAAGTGAGAACGTTTAGACAGCAGAGTGCTGGANGATATGTGAAAATTATATTAAGTTTGAATATCAGTGTCCATGGATAGAGTTTTATTGAAATAAACTCCGCAGCCACATGGATTCCTTTTCAGCTTGTCCATGGCCGCCTTTGTGGCGCTGCTTCAGAACTGAGAAATAGCAACGGGGACTGTATGGCCCGTGAAACCTAAAAGAGTAACTACCTAGTCCTTTATTAGAAAAGTTTGCTGGCACCTGTCCAGTTCCAAATGTGATAAAACAGAGAGGTCCGATTCAGCTTTGTTCATTTTGGAACTTGTTAGCAAGTGAGGCCCAGAGGCAGAAGCTTTTAGGTAAAATAAAGTTCCTGAATTATATGTGGATTTAACTCCTTTAAGCTGTCCTTACCTCCTGAGGCAGTGCCAAGTGAGAACGTTTAGACAGCAGAGTGCTGGATGCTGCTGCTGCTAAGTCGCTTCAGTCGTGTCCGACTCTGCGACCCCATAGACGGCAGCCCACTAGGCTCCCATGTCCCTGGGATTCTCCAGGCAAGAGCACTGGAGTGGGGTGCCATTTCCTTCTCCAATGCATGAAAGTGAAAAGTGAAAGGGAAGTCGCTCAGTTGTGTCCGACTCTTAGTGACTCCATGGACTGCAGCCTACCAGGCTCCTCCACCCATGGGATTTTCCAGGCAAGAGTACTGGAGTGGGGTGCCATGGCCTTCTCCCAGAGTGCTGGATAAGAGAAAGGTAAATACCTTCAGGGCTGAAATCAGAAGGTTCTCCTGGCAGGTGGGCGCTCCTATCCTTAGGCAATCAAGAGAGAGCCTGTGAATAGAGGTCTGTAATCTGTAATTTTTTAAGGTCTAAATGCATTAGATAAAAAGGGCACAACCCAGTGGGAGTGTTTTTCCTTTCGTGTCCTGATATTCTTAGGCTATAATCTTCTCAACTGCTTCATCAGGGTTTATCTGCTGTAATTACTGAGATCTGTGGTAGGTTATCAACATGTCAAAAGAACTAAGAAGTTTTTCCCTTAAAAATATGAAAAATTATCTTAAGCTGCCAAACATGAAATGTTTGAGACTTATTTCTTTGTATAACTTCATAAAAGTGCTTCTGAGTGATTCTTCCTGTTTACCTTGCTGCTGATAAAAATCCAAAGAACATTAAATTTGGTTACTTTCTAGACAGAAAAATTCTGGTAGATATTAATTCTCTGTGGCCAGTTAGAAAGTTTGTTCTTCTACCCTTTTGAAGACCTTCTTCATTTAAATTTTTGTTGAAATTTCTTTTTTGACATAGCTCCTCATTAGTGTTTGGAATGAACTCACTAGAGTAATAATACCTTCAGGATGTCTCATGTTTTAAAAATACTGAAATAATGGGGCATTATGTTAACCTAATGCACTGCAGTTTGGATTCTGCATGGTGCATTGTGGTTTTTGACTTCTTTGTTCTGATGGCTTGGTCATGGGCTGAGACTGTTCAAGGCGTTATTGAGATGATTCCCTTATTTCTTCCAGTTGTCCTATCCTTGTAGCCCTGTGGAGTACAAGGCACTGAATAAGAATTTTAACTCTGATGTTGACGTAGAACTTGGTGACATTGGAAAAGCAGCAGTTGAGTTCCAGGATCTAGTTGACAAAATCGAGAAGAAAATTATAGAGCAGAGAGCAAGGCTTTATGTTTTTATAACAGTGAAAAATGATTATAAGTTCTTAAAACTCAACAATAAGAAAACAAAGAAGTAAAAAATGGACAGAAGAGCTAACAGACAGTTCAACCAAAAAGAGATACAGATGACAGTAAGCTTTGGAAAGTATGTTCGAAGTCATATGCCATCAGAGATTGCAAGCGAAAACACAATGAGATACCACTACACACCTAAAATCCAAAACGCTAACAGTATCAAATGTTGGTAAGAATGTGAGCCAGTAGCACTTCCTGTTCATTGCTCTTGGGAATGCAAAATGGTACAGGTATTTGGGAAAACAGTTTGGCAGGTTTAACATATATCATACAATCCACCAATCATGTTCCTTGTTATTTATCCAAATAAATTAGAAACATATGTCCCTCCAAATGTTTACAGCAGCTTTATTTTACAGTTGTCCAAACTTGAAAGTAACCAAGATGTTCTTCAGTAGGGGAATGGATAAACTGATACATTCATACAATGGAATAGTAGTCAACAATGAATGCGTATTCCTAAATGGAAGAAACCAATCTGAAAGAGCTATCTACTGTATGATACCAACTATACTGATGCTCTGGAAAACTGTCTCCCAACTATGGAGACAATAAAATGGTCAGTGATTTTCAGGGGTTAGGTTAGAGGGAAGGGTGAATAGGTGGAACACAGAGGATTTTCTGGGCAGTGAAACTGTTCTGTTTGACACTGTGGTGCTGGATATATATCATTATACATTTATCAAAATCCATAGAATGTATAACAGACAGTGAACCCTAATGTAAACCATGAGCTTTAGTTAAAAACAATTTATCAGTATTGACTCATCAATTGTAACAAATGCACAACATTAACATTGGATTTAATAATAGGGGAATTTACTGAGTGGAGAGGAGTAGGAGAGATGTATATGGGAATTTTGTACAATTTTTCAGTAAACCAAAAGCTGCTCTGAAAAAGTCTGTTAATTAAAAACAAATAGGTAGTGTATGATTGCAACATCTAGGTCTTAATCTATTTCCACTCTTGTTAATATTCATTAATTTTTTGAAACTCAGTCCTGTTTATGGAAGAACAGCAATTCGGCCACTTTTATGTAACCTAGAGACATAATTCTTAGCATGTATATTCCCACAGTTGCTTACATTGCTCTGAAATATTTGTTGACTGGATAAAAGTAGTAATAGAAGAATGAATAGATTGATGGATCCCTTTATCCTTAAAATAAAGAAGACTCTTGAAAGGAGGAAGTGATAATTTAGCAATAATTGGAAGATTTTTTGGAATTTCTATTCCTTTCAAGTTACCAATTTAGAGTGCAGCTGTGATATAACCAAAAAGAAGCAGGGGTAAGGAACACTCAGCTGGTCAGTCTGCCAGTATTGGTTGAATGCTACTATGTGCTGGGGCCAGTACACAGATGTTCAATATAGTCAGGGTCCCTTCTGTCAAGGACTAACAGTTTAAAGACTTTGATCATATTTGGGATAGACCATCTTGGTTCTGATACATAGAGGCTGTGAAATCTTGGGTGATTTACCTGTGTTTTTCATTTCTAATATGGATCATACCTATCGCTGAGAGACTCATGAAGATTAAATTTAGGCATAAAAGCACCTCACAACAAAAATTATAGATGAAGTTTTTCTTTTATGTCTCTATGGAATTGAGAGTACAGTGAGGCTGTCAAAGGCTTTGCACTTCTTTATTTTTAATTTTTTTTAGGGTATGGATTTTCTTATCCTCTTTAACTTAATTCTCTATGACCAGCTCAAGGAAAATAGGAAGGGAAAAGTGGGTTAGAGGCAGCCGAGAGCTGAGGAGTGATAAAGACAAATCATCACTCTTTAGAAAATCCCCATAGACGTTATTGTTTCAAATTAGTGTTTGTGTGTGATTATTATGATTTATTTTTCTTCTTCAAATAATGAGACAAATTCAGTACACTTAAACCTTTACACACACACACACACACACACACAAATTCAGTTCAGCTGCAAGTAAGTGACAACAGGCAGTTCTAAATTGATAAAGATTTCCCACGTTGACTTGAAAGAACATACTTGTAGAGCCAAGTGGCCACATTTCTCATCCTTTATGGTAGTGGAGGGGCCTACTAACCCCTAGCCCAGTTTTGAGTGGTTATCAGCAACAATGGACAGAAGAGCCCATTCAGAGAGGACCCGGCAGGCAAGCCATGTCTGAATTAGTGCAGACAGACATGGCCAGAAGGACACTCACACTCTCACACAATGAGCTCCTAAGCTATGTGGCTTCTCTTCTCAGAGAACTGCCTTCACTGGGTTACATTTTCCTGCAATATTATCTATTTTTTTTGTTTGTTTGAAAGAGAAATGAAAATTACATGAGCAACCCGTGTCTTTAATGAAATCCATGCTCCAATTTGATTGATTTCATTGTCTGGAAAAAAGCAAAGAACAACAGGTCCTGTGCATAAGCTAGTGCCTCCACGTTTTTATTAAGTAGTTGTTAATAATAATATAAATTAATTGCCTTAGCTGGAAAGTTTTTGTCAGTCCTCTGTCTCAGAAATCAGGTGCTTAAAATCTTTAACCCATTAATTTTTTTCCAAATGACCTCTGCTTTTTATGATTTTCAAATGTCTTAATCTATAATCCCCCTCAAATCCTTTCAGATGCAGGCAAGAAAAAAACCTAAAGTTAATAAAAATAGTATCATAGCTTCAGATGGGCCACAGAGACATTTGTTTTTAGAACTGGAAGAGTCCTCACTCAGGATTTTCCTTCTTTTAGAGGCCAGTCTGGGGCACTAAGTAGAGGATATTTTTTAAAGGATAGAGAAAGAGTCATTTATTCTCAAGTCTTTCATACAGCTCTTTTTCCTACCCACTGAAATTAAAAACAGACACACACAATTACAGCTCAGCTCTGTGCTCTGGGGGCAGACCTGGGTTTGAACCTCAACTTCATGAGGTATTGGCTGTGATCTCAGTTTCTTCAGTCGAAAACAGGGCATAATAATGGTACTTCCCAGGTTGAATTGTCTGAGAAGTAAATCACATAATGCATATAGAAAGGGCTTAGACTAATGCCTGACCCCCGATAAATGTTCAAGTAATAGCACCTTTTATTATCATTTTCTTTACATTAAAGCCATTAAGATGTACCGTGATAAGCTCTAGATATACAATAGTAGAGTAGCTACTTTCCACATGTGACTTTTAATTTAATTAAAATAAAATAAAAGTCAACCTTCAATTTCTTGGTTGCATTAGCCACATTTCAGGGGCTCAGTACCAGATGTGGCTAGTAGTTTTTTTCCCTCCATGAGTTTTGATGAAAGGAAATTGAAAAGTCAGTGGTGTAGAGGAAATTCAAGTATCAGTTGGATAGCTGAACCCTGTTGTTGACGATGATGACAAGAGCAGGTAAAATCTGCAGCTTTACCATGTATCAGTGCTTTTATTTTTCTACACAAATCACGTTTTATTTGGAAAGCATTACATATAACTCAGTTATGTAACAAAGAATAAAATGTAAGAATTTTTAATGTTATTCTCACATACACTCACTCAGGTGGGCATATAATACTCCTAGGCTATGTTTCAGTGAGGTTAAAGTGCTTTCTCAGGGTCACAGGGCTGCTGTAGAAATTGAGCTGAGATTTGAGCCAAGACTCTCTGTCTCCAGGGTCAGTGGACTAGAATCAATATGTTTTCTTTTAAGGTGCCTTTGCATGAGGCAGTTCTCAATATTTTGGTCATTACTCAATGACCTTCCCTCAGAGTATAGCCCATAGATGCAGAAGGAGTTGAAGTTAGACTTGGTTCCTTTCAGTTATGGTGCTGGACAATAAAGAAGGCAGAGCAGCAAAGAACTGATGCTTTCAAACTGTGGTGCTGGAGAAGACTCTTGAGAGTCCTTTGGAGAGCCAGGAGATCAAACCAGTCAATCCTATAAGAAATCAGTCCTGACTATTCATTGGAAGGACAGATGCTGAAGCTGAAGCTCCAATACTCTGGCCACCTGATGCAAAGAGCCAACTCACTGGAAAAGACCCTGATGCTGGGAAAGATTGAGGTCAGGAGGAGGAGAAGGGGACGACAGAGGATGAGATGGTTGGATGGCATCACTGACTCAGTGGACATGAGTTTGGGTAGACTCCGGGAGATAGTGAAGGACGGGGAAGCCTCAGGTGCTGCAGACCAGGGGGTCGCAAAGAGTCAGACACGACCGAGCGACTAAATGACAGCAGCTCCCTTGGTTTCATGGCAGCAGTGCATTATGGTGGGAAGCCCTGAGTTTAGACAGAGACACAAGTTTGATTTTAAACAGTTGCTAGCCTTGGTTTTCTCCTCTATTTTCTTCATCCATTTTTTGGTAGAGCTGTTGTCTCCTGAAACCTGTGTACTTCGGTGCACCCCCTCTGTGCAAGGCCTTGTTCTAAGCACTTCTCATGTGCTAACACATGAAATCTCGCAGCACCTTACCTGGTAGATTCTGTCAGCATCCCTGTTGTACTAGTATCAAAACTGAAGGCTGGAGAAGACCAGTAACTTGCCTACACTCACACAGCTGCTAACTGACATTGCTACAATCCAACTCATATAGACTTGCTCCAAGGCTATGTGCTTGATAGTAAAGATCCTCTCCAATGTTAAAGGAATCCTTCTTAAATTTCCCCTGTACAACTCTTGGGATGCCTTTCGGGGTCCCTTCTGATTGGTCACGAAAATTCTTTCTAACTTATAGAAACGTGTGTTCAATACGTCAACCATCCCTCTTCTCCCTGCCAGCTCCATTTGTGGGATGAGGTGTGGTCCTTTCCTTCTCATGCCTGTAGAAGTTATGCTAAGCTTTTTCCTCAGCCCAGGAGAGCAGTTTCCCAAATGTTCTTCTCTTCCTGAACCCACTTCTCTGAGTCCTCAAATTCCCTAGCAAGGATTAACTCCTTTTTTGGGGGGGGGGGGTCACTTTATTCATTATTTAAAATTGTAAATAAAAACTCTACAGAGTCTCCAACTATCTTCCCAAATTCCTCTTCTCTCTCTCCCTTCTAGTATGTTATCAGACTTAATTAGACTTAAATTCCTTAAAAAAAGGAATTACTTTAAAATAACTCACATAGCAATTTTCCATATGTTGTTTTAACATGTTCTGCTGAAGGCCATAGCTGATGGCAAGTAACTGAAAGTATATTGAGATTTTAACATACTTCCGAGTGTTAACTCAGAGATTCGGATAGTATTTTACCATCAGTCATTTGAAGCAAATTGGAGCCCTTGCACCAATGACAGAATCAGTTTTCTCCCAGTAGTGATGCAACCGAAGTCCTAGAGTTTAGGAGTAGCAGCCGGGTGTCGTCTTTCTGGCTTGGCCTTTCCCGAAGGGACAAGGAAGCAAAGACAATGGGCAGCTGCAAAGCATTCCCCTTCCAGCCCCTCCTTCTACCTCCAACCTGATTTAGCACAACATAAGTAGCTGCATTTTTTTACTAAAAAAATTCTGGGATAGAAATGGAGAACAGCTGCTTGCTCACCTCCTGACATTTTGCCCTTTACATTTTAATTCCAAGTTCAGGTTACTTAATTGTCCCCACTTCTTTGACTTTTTCCTTGTCCAAGCCTCCAGTCCTCAGACTTTAATTATTTTTACAGCAATTTGCTCACACCCAGATTTTCAATCTATGACAATCTAGTAATGTTGAATGAACAGTACAGATACTTGCTACTAGATTAAGGACAAGATAACTATAAACTCTATGGGAACAATTAGAACTATAGAAAGCAGCAGGAAGAACATCAAAAAACAAAACTAAACCCACCAACCAAATGAGTCCACCAAACCCTCTAAATTCTTTCTCATTAAAGATTTTCCAAAGCTTCAGTTCAGTTCAGTTGCTCAGTCGTGTCTGACCCTTTGTGACCCCATGAACTGCAGTATGCCAGGCCTCCCTGTCCATCACCAACTCCCAGAGTTCACTCAAACTCATGTCCATCAAGTCGGTGATACCATCCAGCCATCTCACCCTCTGTCGTCCCCTTCTCCTCCTGCCCCAATCCCTCCCAGCATCAGAATCTTTTCCAATGAGTCAACTCTTCGCATGAGGTGGCCAAAGTACTGGAGCTTCAGCTTTAGCATCATTCCTTCCAAAGAACCCCCAAGACTGAACTCCTTTAGAATGGACTGGTTGGATCTCCTTGCAGTCCAAGGGACTCTCAAGAGTCTTCTCCAACACCACAGTTCAAAAGCATCAATTCTTTGGCGCTCAGCTTTCTTCACAATCCAACTCTCACATCCATACAAGAAAAGCCATACTATGACTACTGGAAAAGCCATAGCCTTGACTAGATGGACCTTTGTTGGCAATGCCTCTGCTTTTGAATATGCTGTCTAGGTTGGCCATAACTTTCCTTCCAAGGAGTAAGCGTCTTTTAATTTCATGGCTGCAGTCACCATCTGCAGTGATTCCAAAACTTAAACTTCAGAAAAATATTATCTTCAAATGGAAATGAGTAAAGGACTCACATGGGCCATATGCTAACTGAAGAATCCAGTTAGATGTCCATAATTATATGATGAAAAGTTTAAACAAGAATAAGCAGGTGTGACCAAAAATGACTTCCTTGTGTGAGAGGTGAGTTTATACTTCTCTTTTAATATGTTGATGACAGTAAATCTAAGATAAGTCTCAGGGGATCTTTTCGTTGACAGGGCACTTTGCTGCGGTGGGTCCTCTCCTGGCACACATAGAGAAGGGGTGCTCGGTCCCATCGCGTGTGTTTCCTTTTTCCTCCCATCCCAGCGGCTGGTCGAATCCTCGTTGTCAGAATGGAAAGATAAAGGGAGCCAGAAGGTTTTGACTTGATGGCATTGCTGTCACATGACTTTATAGTCTCTGGACCTGGCAGGAATTTAAGGCTAACATTTTTCCTCCTGGGTGTTTTTATAGGCTTTTCAGAGACTACCCACTTCCCCAGCCCCACACTCCCACCCCCACCCTGCTTGCAGCTCTAATCACTGGGGCCCTTTCCCCAGTTTAGTTCTCTTTATGCAGACGATGCACTCTCTTCTTTGGTTCTTCATTTACTCTCTCTTCATCCCAAGGAATCTAGAGTCACCTCTAGCTTTCATCAAGCATCTAGGAGACCCTACTAGAAGGCCCTCACGTGACCTCACACCGGCCCTCACACAGCCCCATGTCCACTTTATCACGGGAAATATGCAAGCGTTCTTTGCACTGACAAGCTCTGGGAGTGCAGGCCCAGCTGAGTCCAATACGTCCTTGAACTCAGGTCGGCCACTCAAGTCTGCTTCCCACCTTGTAGGATTTTCAGTCCAAGATGACTTCTGCAATGCAGGAGTAAACTGCCCTTCACCAGGCTTGAAGTGGAACTAGCTGGGCCTTCAGCTCTTTCCCAGGGGTTAAAAGTATCGCTCTCTCCAAATAAATCCTTCTCACACATTCTTTTCTCAGTTGTCTGCCTCTCATCTCTCTCTTTGATATTCTTGTTGAAGGTGAGGGGTCTGCATTCTGTCACTAGTTATTGGGCACTAAAAGTTTGCCATGGGTTGATCATCTCTAAACTGAGAGAAAAGCTTTCATTCTGACACGTTGCCACACATGTAATCCACAGAGAACACTCACTGAGGATTGTGTGTACTGTCAGGCCTAGACCAAGCTCTGCTAGGGCGAAATGTGATCTCAAAGGGATTTTAGCATGGAGTTCTTCCCAGAAAAAGACCTCTGCTCACTGGGTAATGCCCTGATTAGAGGAGCTAAATGGCTTGAAACCCGCTCTACCATAGAGTGATTGGATTTTTTTTTTTTTTTTATTAGAAAGAGGAAATGTTTTTCTTTGATCAAAATCTCAAGGGTAATTGGGTTCCAGCAGGGAGGCGTTTGCTCTTGATTGCAGCGCTGTGTGTTTAGACTGGTGTGTCATGCAGCCTGCCCCTAGACTTCCAGGCCACGCCACGTGGAGAATTCTGAGTTCACCTATCAGCTGGGCTGGCAGTTTTCAGAGAGCAGTTCCAGTTGCTTTGGCTTTCTCATTTGAGCTCCTCCTGTCTTTGCTTGGGGGTCTGCATTCCTTGTATCAAACTGGCTTTTGAAAGAACTTCCTACTCTCTAGGTCAGGGGTTGTTACAAAAGTGGCCCCAAGCCACCTGTGGCCCACTGGTGAGGTTTTTGTTTGGTTGGTAGGTCTGCACAGTGTTTTAAAAGCCGAGTCATCTAGGCTCATTCCTTTCAACCTAGATCACATAGTTGCTGTGGGCTAACTGTGCACACCTGCAGGCATTGAAGCTTTACTTGGTCCTTTTGGATCTTTCGGGATAGCTTCCAGTGTGAATTAAGGTAAATGATCTGAAATGAATCAATGTGTCTTTAAGTGATTAGGAGATAAGGTAAAGTTCCTTTTTGTAGTTTTCCATTTCCTTCGTCCATGACTGATTGTTTAGTGGGAAGAGGAGTGATGTGTGCTAAGTCGCTTCAGTCTTGTCGGACACTTTGCGACCCCCGTTTGCAACCCATGGGCTGTAACTCACCAGGCTCCTCTGTCCATGGGATTCTGGAGGCAAGAATACTGGAGTGGACTTCCATGCTCTCCTCCAGGGGGTCTTCCTGACCCAGGGATGGAGCCTCACATCTCCTGCAGGTGGCGTACTCTCTGAACTAGAAAGTGACCTGCAGGAGACGTAAGAGACACAGGCAGGCCGCCTGGGAAGCCCTGAGAGGAGTGATGGGAAAGTATCAGAAATAAAGGGCCTCGTCTCTCTGTGGCATGAAGGCTGCTCAGGTGAGGGCTGTGCACAGATAGAGACAAAAGAGGGGCATTTATTACACACACACACAAAAGGATATACTCACATTTTCCCTCCACACTGACAAGAGTTCTTTAACACTTAAATTGAGAAATTAGTCAAGAAGATAAGGGATAACTAAGTAGGCCTTTGGTCAGTGATGTGATCGGACCAAGACACATTGGGCAAATATGCCTTTATCCCTTAAACTTCTCCAGAGTATAACCAAAGCAGTGCCCACAAACTAAAGCACCCTCATGTCCACAGCATCCCTGACATATTGGACAGCCTGGTGGGGTACTCTTTGAACTAGAAAGTGACCTGTCTCCATATTATGAAGGTGGATACTCTAGCAGCTCACCTCGAACAATCCCAGTGGGAAGACCACTATTGTCACATATGGATTTGGCAGCCCCTTGGGAGGCATTGCCAACCCCCCGCCAGCTGGTTTTTTAATGGATTTGCTGTGACTGAGTTTACCTGGGATGGCAGCCTGTCTCTGCTGTCACACATACTGTCCAGAGTATGTGTGATGTGGGCTGTGTGAGTCTAATTATAGCATCATGAACCCACTTGCATGTGTGGTCTCATCTCAAATCCAGAATTCTATTGGAACCAGGATTTGATTTACCTGGTCACACTCCTGCTTGCTCCTGGAGCTGTGGTCTTTTCTAGGGGGTGCAGAAAGCTCATTCTTTCTCGCCTACCTTCATCCTCCCCACCCCAGCCTCCTTAATATTCTACTCAGGACAATAGGTAAATGGTGGAAATCTGTTCTTTCCCTGATGTGGGTTACTTTTCTCCAGGAAAACATACTCCAGTGTTCTGGAATTCTGGAGTTCATTCAGAATACTCCAGTATCCTGGCCTGGAGAATCCCATGGACTGTATAGTCCATGGAGTTGCAAAGAGTCGGACACGACTGAGTGACTTTCACTCAATGTTGTAGAACCTGCTACAACCATAGGCTTTAGTTCTTGCAATGTATTATAGTGGGAAACGAACAAAGTTAGTTGTGCTTTTATGGTGTATTTAGATTCCAGCATTGATTACAAGAGCAATAAAGACTTCTCCAGTGCTTAATAGGAGCTAGGCTTTTATCATATTGTTGTTTGACAGGTGAGGAAACTGAGGCACGGAGAAGTCAAGGAATTGGCTTGAGCTCATCTGGTGAGTAAGTAGGGGAAAAGAGGGAGTTGAATTCAGGCAGCGTGGCTCCTGAATCTTTGATTCTAATCATCACTGCCTGGACTCCTTCAGATTAATGATGAAAAATTCAAGTGAGATTGCATGTGAAGGTTCAATGAACTCAAAAGTATTAAGCAGATATCAATTATCCCTCTCTGTGTTCCTTAGGGGTGAGTGTTATGGATAGGCATTCCTTCTGAAGAGAGTAGAAGTGTAAGAAGGAACTCCACACTTCTTTGAAGTATGCTGTGATGACCACACATGTGCTGATGAGGTCACCGGGATGGTCGCTGGGTTAATTTTCTATTGCTGGGGGCTTGGATTTCAAACAACACAAGTTTATTATCTCTTAGTTCCTGGGGGTCAGGAGTCTGGCATAGGCTAGCTGGATCCTGCTCAAGGTCATCCCAGGCTGAAATCCAGTGGCAGCTGGGGCTGTCATCTGAGGCCGAGGGCTGTCTTCCCAGGTCACTGGTTGTTGGCTGGATTCATTTCCTTGAGGCTGTCGGACTGACATCCCTCTTTGCTTGCCAGCCTTTGGCCGGGACCACCCTCAGCTCTCGAGAACTCCTGAGGTTCCATGCCGGTTGCCTCTCGCCTAGGCAGTTGGCAACACAGATGTCTCTTTCTTCCAGGCCAGGAGGAGCTCACCTCTCTCTAGCTGGCTGGGATGGGGTGGCTGTGCTGTCACTGCTACTCATATGAAAGGAAGTGAAAGTCTTAGTCGCTCAGTCAAGTCCAACTCTTTGCAACCCCAAGGACTGTAGCCCGCCAGGCTCCTCCGTCCTCGGGATTCTCCAGACAAGAATACTGGAGAGGGTAGCCATTCTCTTCTCCAGAGTACCTTCTTGACCCAGTGGTCGAACCTGCGTCTCTCGCACTGCAGGCAGATTCTTTATCGTCTGAGTCACCGGGGAAGCATATAATGTAACCTAACTGAGGAAGTGGCCATCCCATCACAGTTCCAGATTCTACCCCCGCTGGAGGGGAGGGATTATACAGGTGGATACAACCTGGGCCATGGAGTCTTGGGGGTATCTTAGAATTCTGCCTATTCGGTTGCAGTTGTGGAGCCCAGGGGGATCTCAGCAACACTGCCAACGTGGATGTGAGAAAATTGTGGAATGGGTTACCAGTGCACAGGGATATGTCCCCTAAACATATTTATGAGCTCTTCCGGTTAATGCTATAGAATCTTGAGCCTTCTGCTTAGGTCTCCTAGGGGCTTTTCTGCCACGGGAATAATCGAGGCCACCAATGGCAGGTGGGGAGAGCTGCCAGGGAGTTTGTGGGCTTGATTCTGATGCAAGTTGCTGCAGCATGCTTTGCAGGTGCACAGGCTCACCCTGCTTCTTACATACTTTGCAAATCCTGTGCACAGTACTATGTGATGGATGTCCAGAGTGAGGATTGCCCTTTGACAGAATGTAATTATTACCTCAGTCCCACTGGCCCACAGGCAATTGTTTTCTTTCCACAGGGTGTGGATAAAGTCTGTATGGATGGTGCTGGTTTGATTTCTGTCATATTTTATTTTCCCATTCCCTGAAGGCAATTTAAATCCCCAAATGGGTTTAGTTGAGAATTACCATGGAGGAGACCCAGGATCAGTGTAGTACTGTAAAGCAATGGCCACTAGGAAATTTTAATGAGTCAGAGGCCCTAGAAGACCCCATAAGAAGCAATAGTATCCTCACCAGCTGGAAATTGTGTTGCTAAAGTTATCTATATGCACACTGATAAACTCAGATGGCTCAGGGTTGAAGGCAGAGCATAGAGAGACTTTATTTGGGCATAGGTTGAGTGCTCTGAAACTTCAGATGTTGAAATCATAAAAATATCTATTGTTAAAAGATATATATATATTTATATATACACAAAGTGCTACTAGTTCAGGTTAAGATCCTTTAGTTTTCTTAAAGATTTATAAACAACAGCTGTATCTCATGGTCAAGAAAGAAGGAAGCAAACTGATGTGAAGTACTTTAGTTGGTTCAAATAGTCATGCTAAGAACTGGGTCCCTTCCAGTTCTAGGCTGAGGGCGGTGGGCATCAGGAATATTTCAGTGATGGTACTGAGAGCATCCTTTTATTCTGAAATTCATTAATGTAACACAGTCATCCCTTGGCATCTGTGGGAGGTTGGTTCCAAAATCCATAGATGTTCAAGTCCCTTGTATAAAATTGCCTAGTGCAGTGGGCTCTTGTATCTGTGGTTTTCACCAATGTATTTCTTCGGATGGGTAGGGTTCTGTGGATCTGCGGTTGGTTGAATCCATGGATGTGGAACCAGTGGCTTGCTTCAGAAGGCCAACAACATGTGTTCTTGGCAAGAAAATAAAATTAGAAAAATAGAAGAAAGAAAAAAGTTTTTAAAATTGTATATGGTTTCAATAACAGTTGGTATTTTGCCATACATGTGGATATACACTACACACATATGAGAGGGTAACAGGTGGGAAGGCCACAGGTCCCCAGGCAGCAGGAGGAAATAAACTGCCAGTGGCAGCTGGTTTTTTCCTTCTCTTCACGAAATTAAAAGAGGCCTCTTTTAATTCTGTGTCAAGGACACCTGGCTCTGCCTTGAGCTAACCAATGTGTGTTTTCTTAGGTTAATGAAAGTGTCTATTTGCTTTGGAATTTGCCCTTCAGAATGGTTCTGCCTAAGACTAACTTTTCTTTTCTCAAACCTTGGGCTGATAATGGCTCAACAAACCAGTATTCTTGTCAATTATTTTATGGCTGGGGGATGACACACCTCGTGCCATCCTATCTCAAAAGTGCATACTTTGGGAGAGGGGTCTGGTGAAACTCTGTCAGCCTGGAGGTGTCTCTCTTACCTGATTAATAGCTTTCTAACAGACAAAACATCTGGCTGCAAACTAGCAAGGGGGCACTTTCTCTGTCCCCTTCTGATATCTATGTCAGAAGCTTTCCCTATCTCTTTTATACTTTAATAAAACTTTGCTACACAAAAAGCTCCAAGTAGTCAAGCCTCATCTTTGACCCCAGATCAAAAGCCTCTCCTCTGGAGGTCACAAATCCTGGTGTAGTACTTGGCTCGCAGCAACAACCTTTCATACACACACCCCCAATATAATTTTGTTTAAAACATTTTTACAAGTGTATTTTGAGATTTTTAATGTGACATTAGATATTCTTTTATAGTATAATGGTGTGATGGTTAAGAGTACAGAATTCTGGAATCAGAACAGACTTCCTGAGTTTGAATAGCTCAGCACCATCTAATTCAGTGGTCTTGGGCAAGTTACTTCTTTGCTTTAGTTTTTCTCTGTAAAATGGGGGCAATAATAGTACTTACATCATAGAATTATAGTAAAGATTAAATGTGTTAATATGTTTACAAATTGCTTAGAATAGAGCCTGCTGCATGGTAAGTGCTATGTAATGTTTGCTTTTATTAATGGTTGCATAGAATTCCATCTTCCAGGAAATTCATAACTTATTTATCATCCATTGCTATTTGGATGTTTTTGATTTTTGATGATTACAAATTGTGAAACCCTGGTACACACTTTTTGTGTGCCCATTTAAAAAGTTATTTCTTTATTTCAGGAAATAAAGCTTCTGGACGAAAATATATTAATATTTTATGGTTTCTGTTACATATTAGCAAATTAATCTCTGAAAGGTTGTACCAGTTTACATGTCTATAGTACTGAGAATGTCTGTTGTTCTCAGTGTTGAGACAGAAACAGTATCTCACGTTGCTTCCATTGGCATTTCTTTGATTATAAGCCAGAGAGATTTTCCCATATGTTTATTTACAATGTACATTTATTCTTTATAAATGATTGCTTCCTGGCCTTTACCAATTTTTACATTTCTCTCTTAAGCTGACATTAAATGCTTCTAGTATATCCAAGGCATACTGAGCGCGTTCAACAATAACCATGATGAAGATGATGAAGACAGTTGCCCAAGGCGTATATCACATCTCAGAGGCAGTAACCTCCTATAGTCAGATTCTTGTGCAAGGCTCGCTCAGCTCCTGATCTTCCATCAGAGGCATTTCAGCATAGCCTCCATGTTCTTCAAATTTGCTGTTATTATTATTGTTTGGTTATATTTCTAGCCCAGGTGGTACTAGTGGTAAAGGATCCACCTACCAATGCAGGAGACTCAAGAGACCCAGGTTCGATCCCTGGGTCAGGAAGAGCCCCTGGAGAAGGGAATGGCACCCCACTCCAGTATTCTTGCCTACAGAATCCCATGGGCAGAGGAGCCTGGTTGGCTACAGTCCATGGGGTCGCAAATAGTCGGGCACAACTAGCAACTGAACACACATAGCAACAGTATAAATTTGTGGTATAAAGAACTCATGGTTCAGTTATTTGAGGAAGAGGTTGCCATGAATGTTGCTTGAAACACTGCAAGAACAGGATCGTATCCTGCCTCTGTAACTTCAGAAATCATCTTGTATGGCAAAACCAATACAATATTGTAAAATAAAATAAATAAACTAATTAAATTAATAAAAAAATTTAAAAAAGAAATCATCTTGAGGAGATGCACTTTTCAGAATGAGATTTCATTAGCGGCAGTTTTCGTCTTTGCATCGCAGTAAATATTGTGACTACCTGGGAGAAAATCTCTTGGTTTATTAATGAGCTCCGCGGTCCATGGGATTTTCCAGGCAAGAAAACTGGAGTGGGCTGCCATTTCCTTCTCCAAGGGATATTCCCAGGGATCGAACCCGGGTCTCCGGCATTGCAGACAGACGCTTTACCGTCTAAGCCACTAGGGAAGCTCACAAATATTGTGACTACCTGGGAGAGAGTCTGTTGGTTTATTAATGAGCTAAGTAGTCATCTAATGAGAAGCTGTCAGTAATCCTGTGAACATGTGGAGGAAGATTTATTTTTAAAGGCCTGGGTGTGCAACGGGTCTTAGGAACAAGAATTTATTCACTGTTTAAATTAGCTCCTGAATTCTGCCTTCCCGTTGGCTATGGAGACCTCTGGCTGCATGGTATGCTGTTGCTGAGTGTTGAATATCAGCAGCAGTTGATGATCTTAACTTGTGTTCCTGATTTTCTCCATGCAAATCTTGCAGGCTAAAACACCTGATAAAATCATGTTTTTAAAATACCACAAAAACATGTAAACTTCAGTGAAGTGAAACTTCTTCTGTTCTGGAAAATAGACCAAGCTCAATGGGGATAAGGTCAACATTTCCTGTTAATGTAAGAAAGAACTGTTTTTTGTTGTTTTATTTTTTTTAATAAATCTCAGAAAGTGTCTCCTCATAGTATGGCTCACCTTTTTGAAGCAGTCACTGGGATTTTTCCAGCATAGATCAGATGATTAAAAAGTAATGGTTTCTGGATTTAAGATGGAAAAGGTGGGACCATGCACTAGGTAACTTCTACACTAGATTACTTCTAAGATTTTTTCCAACTTGGAGATTCTACAATTATGTTAATTAAAATAAATCATCTGCCTATTTTTCTAAAGTGGTAAAACTAATAGAAACTGGAAGTGGAGTGGTGGTTGCCAGAGGTTGGAAGGAGGAGGAAAGGGGACTTGTTATTTAACGGTATAGAGATGTGCTAGGTGAAAAGTTCTGGACATCTGTTTCAACAAAGTGAGCATACTTAACATGACTGTGCAACTAAAAATGGTCCAGAAGGTAATTTTTCTGTATATTTGGTTTACCGAAATAAAACCAGAATAAAACAGCCATGAGACTGCTATGAGTTTTACTCTAGGCCAGGCACCGTAGGGGACTCATAAGTGCAAGACAGTCTCTGCTCTCAGCTGGTTCACTTCCCCTCTTCTGTGAGAAGTGAGGTGCTTGGGCCAGGCCAAGGTCCTCAATAGCCAGTTATGATGGCATCCTTGCCCTTGCTTCTGTGGGCACAGCCAGTAATCCAAAGAAACAGAACGCCTTCTTCCTTCTGCTGTCTTCCAATTTCCTGCTAGTGCCCCGGATGATAGAACCCAATAGGAAGCCAGCTGGTGAGTTAGTCTGAAAAAGGTGGTGTGCATAGAATGTAGAAAGGAAGACTGTCCACAGAAAACTGTGGGGCTGAGCGAGGAAGGCGCTGTTAGGCACAGTCCACACCTTTGTCTCTTCTGCACCCACTCACAGCCTTCTACACACTCATAAACTTGATGAAACAACCCCAGCAGCACTGCAGTGCTTCTCCTGATACAACTGTCCCTTTAACAAATGAAGGCATGCGCCCCTTTTCCCAGTAAGGGAGATAACAAAGTTTCATCAGTCAGTGCACCCATGTTTGAATGATCTCAGTGACTCCCACGGGTTAGTCAGAATCCCATTGTATAACCCACAAGGCTAAATTCTAAAGTTAAATGATCTACCAGCATCCCTTGTATGACAGAGCAGGGGAAAGGAAAAAGGAGGAAGTGATTTCTTTATACAAATATGTACATAAAAAAACAAGGAAGAAAATACACAGAGTTGCTGCAGTTCTCGCTTCTCTAGCTGATCACAGGCCATAACTGATATATAGTGATAGGCAGACAGATATAGGATCTACATATCAACAAGAATTTGGGCAAACTCCAGGAGATGGTGAAGGAGAGGGATGCCCGGTGTGCTGCAGTCCATGGGGCTGCAGAGTTGACACGACTTATCAACTGAACAACAACAACAATGTGAAACTATATCTGTAGCTATGTGCTTTTCTTCTTCTCTTGTCCACTTTCATGTACCTCTTCCTTTTAACTAGTCCTTTGGTTTGTGAGGATTCTTTCTTTGCTGGATTGTGGCTTCATTCCTGAAGAGTCTGTGTCCCTAGTCATTCTTTCTTTACTGGGCTGGTAAAATCCTCTATCAACTTCACTACTGAACATGGAAATAATAAACAGAACCCCAGAGAATCCTCTGAATTACAGATATCCCTCTTCAGGCCCCTATTGTTCAACAGCAGTCCTATTTTCATCTTTACATTTGGGACCAATCAACTTAACATAGAAGCAAAACCTTTCTTTGTCCATTAGTTTAATGGCACAAGGAGTCTAAAATGACAAGGAGGAAGTCTCAAATCGGAGTATGGTAGAACCATTTTTGGGTGCCCATAATGGAACTAGCAGAGCCCAAAATCTCAGGAGTGGGAAGCAAAATTTTTGTTTAAGCGTAATAATAAAAGCAGACCCTATAACTTTAATGCTTGGTTTCCAGATCCAAGTGTCCTAGTTATGGAAGAAATAACAATCTATATGGGCTGTTGACTCAAAGCATATACTGCAGGCTAATAAGATAGTGCCATAAATTTTCAAGGTGTTATCTCCCAGTGGGTGAAATTACTGAGCCTTCAGTTGGTGATTCCACCATTCTGTCATGCCAGCTGCTTCTGGATGATGGAGTGTGTGGCAAGACCAGAGAATTTCATGGTCATAAGCCAGTGGCTGTACTTCTTTTGCTGAGAAATTAGTACCTTGGTGAGAAGAAATGTTGTGATGGGTACTATGATGACCAATAAGTATATGGATGGTGGTGCTTGCAAAAGGCAAATCCATATCCAGAATGTATTTTTTCCAAGGAGGACAAATCTTTGCCTCCTTCTTTCTGGAAGGAGATCAAGGTCATCAACCCAAGGTAATCAGATTGGCTAGCTGGTCCACCAGGGTTCATTGTTGGCTCCTGCTGTTGGGAAGTTGCAAACTCAGCAATGATGGTAGAAAGATTTGCCTTGGTGGGCCTTTGCACAACCAGCTTGATGCTGCCATTGATACTCTGAACACAAATCTTTGGAGAAAGCACTGAAAAAAAAAAAAAAAAGCACAGGGAAAGCACTGGGGAAAAAAGGCTGACTGTCATCTGACATCCTCAGAATGTTATCTTGTCCACCTTATCATTGAGAGCCTCTGAAATGGTGCTCTTTTGTGGGCATTCACATGGGATTCAAATATTTCCTGGGGCTTCCCTGATGGCTCATTGGTAAAGAATCTGCTTGCAATGCAGGAGACACAGGAGACGCAAGTTTGATCCTTGGGTAGGGAAGATCCCCTGGAGGAGAAAATGGCAACCCACTCCAGTATTCTCTCCTAGAAAATCCCATGGATAGAGGAGCCTGGTGGGCTATAGTTCATGGGGTCACAAAGAGTAGGACATGACTGAGCAACTGAGTGCAAACACACACACACACACACACACACAGAGTTCATGGGGTCACAAAGAGTAGGACATGACTGAGCAACTGAGTGCGAACACACACACACACACACACACACACACAGTTCATGGGGTCACAAAGAGTAGGACATGACTGAGCAACTGAGTGCGCACACACACACACACACACACACACACACGCATGCAGGCACGCACGCAAATATTTCATACCCTTTCCCCATTCCAAAAGATCATCCACATACCTGTTTCACAGTTCTTTTTTTTTACCAAATTTCCAATTCCATCCTTTCTAATTCTCTGACCATCTGGCTAAATCATTAACTCCTACTTATGAGCTGGTATAGATTGGTACTTCTGGCTATTTTTCAGCCTAGACAAAGTGGCTATTCAGACGTACTGTCAAGTTCTACCAATGGGCAGGATTTTCTTTCTCCACTATTTTTCAGGGCCACTCTGAGTGAGTATGCACCAGTCTGTTTCCAGCTAGTGTTGGTAATATCATGAACATATAATTCATCTAATGAATCTCTTTTTTGATCATTAACTGGTTACAGGGAGCTCCTTATAAAGTCGTGGGTGTGGGCTGAGAAACGGAAAGCAATGCAGCACAAGTAGTGGCCATAGGAAGCTGAGTCACCTAATTATATAACTTACTGTACCTTCCAGACCTGCTGTAGACCTATCATATATATATATATAGGTGACAGACTGTGGCTGCATTAACTGATTCTGTGGTGTGGGGGATCAAATGACAGTTAATTTATAGTGGATACCTTTGGTCATGTGGTCATCAAGTGTCCAAGGCCAGGAGTTCAAGAGCCTAGGAATGTGCTTTCAAGAGGAAAACTCAGCAGCTGTTTCTCTGAGGGAGAAAACCAGCAGAAAAGTCTGATGTTTTTCCAAAACATTAGTATTCTAAGTTTTGATTTTTATATAGGGCTTGCCCCATGATTGTTAAATCATTTCCTTTTTTGGCGGGGGGTGGGGGGATGAGCTATAACACTTTTAGGGAATCATGATGAGATTTATTGGGAATGGAGGCCATAGACAGTCAGCATCTTTCCTTTCATGTTTTCTTCATTGAATTATATTTCTTCCTAGCGGAATTATTCTAATATCGATTGTAGAAATATATTGTAACTCTCCTTCCCCAAATATAAATCATTGTTGCATTATTTACCTATCATACTTCCCCATTTGGAAAATATCAGAAGCTTCTTTAGATCCTTTTTCATACTGGAAATGGCAACCCACTCCAGTGTTCTTGCCTGGAGAATCCCAGGGACGGGGGAGCCTTGGTGGGCTGCCGTCTATGGGGTCGCACAGAGTCGGACACAACTGAAGTGACTTAGCAGCAGCAGCAGCAAGGAGTTTGCTAGAGGCATCTTCTTTTTTAAAAAAAATCAAGTTACTTTGCTGTAAAACAAAACACAGATAGAGCCCCTCTTCCAAGTGAAATATATAGCTTAGTCAATTAGAAAGTGAAAGTGAAAGTCGCTCAGTGGTGTCTGACTCTTTGCGACCCACTCTATACAGTCCATGGAATTCTCCAGGCCAGAATACTGGAGTGGGTAGCCTTTCCCTTCTCCAGGGGGTCTTCCCAAGCCAGGGATCTAACCCAGGTCTTCCGCATTGCAGGCGGATTCTTTACCAGCTGAGCCACAAGGGAAGCCCAAGAATACTGGAGTGGGTAGCCTATCCCTTCTCCAGCAGATCTGCCCGACCCAGGAATTGAACCTGGGTCTCTTGCATTGCAGGAGGATTCTTTTCCAACTGAGCTATGAGGGAAGTCCAGCTTAGTCAATTACCATAAGGCAAAAGCATTTGTAACTACAACCAAAGTTCAGCAGGTAAAAATTACCACCCACTCCAGAAGCCCCTTCCATGTACCCTGTATCAGTCACAGCCCCTTACTTCCCTTCATAAGTAACCATTACCTACACTTCAACAGTGATGACCCAGATATGCATCCTTAGGTCCTATAGTTTACCAGCTTTAAAAAAATGAGTGTGCTTATTTTAAAAAAAAATGCTACAGCTTACTTTTAATCTGTAGGTTCCTGCTCCATCTCTTTCTTTTCCTTGTAGTTTATCTGTGGATGAACCCAGTCTGCCTGACCCGTAGAGTTTCTCACGGTCATGACACATTCCACTGTTCCTCTGTCTTCTGTAGCCCTGTAATGTGGTAGCTGGATTTAGAGGCTTGATCAGACTCAGAGATAATTCCTTTGGCGACATTCTAAGAGTGTTCTTCCATCAGGAAGCATGTAGTATCTGTCTTGTCCTTTTTGTGATGTTAACTCTTGCTGATGCTCAGTGCTTGGATTCCTTTATTCATTGGGGCTGGCAAAGTGGTTATATTCTATTTTAGACTTATTTTTTTCATTTATCAGATGGAATACTTTGATAAAGAATTGCTTCCCCTCATCTACTTTGATAACCCAGTGGTGCTATTCACATAGGAGAGACAAGATAAATATTTGACTCTTTGATTTACCAAGCATCAAAATCATGAATCGGATTCCCTTTTATCTTCCAATAGTATGCATATATATATATATATGCATGGCTTTGTGGACTTAAGCGTATTTGATCTGTTCCATTTAATTGCAGTTATCTTTTTGAAACCTCAAAGCCTGACAGAAGCCTCTTAAAGTTGTCTCCTGTTTATTTTTCCCGGATGTCCTTTGTAGATATAAACTCCATGGCCTGCAAACTCAAGAACAATTTCTCTAGCTCAGCCTTTTCTCCATTCATTTATGGCCTTAACTGACCAGGGAATATGTTTGAAGAGCAGACACACCCTCTATAGAAAGAGAATATGTGCTTTCTGTTGACAAATATTCCTGGCTTTGTATTGAGAGTCTGGAGCACTGGCTTCCTGTTGGGCCCTTCTCCTCTGAAAAGGAGACTGCTTTGCCAGTGCTGTCCACCTTTTCCGGAAAGATTTGATATTAATAGTTTTTCTCCAGAATGACTTGTTCTTCTATAAGGCGTGTGCTCTTGCCTAGTCAAACGTACCTACAATAGAATTAAAAACAGCTGAAAAACTGTCTTTTACTGCTCTTCCCCTGAAATTCCCTATGCAATCCAGTAAATATCTGTAAATTAACCTTTGGAAAAGATAAATTAATCTTATTAAATGTGAGATTGCCTCAGGCTTCTTGGGGTGGGGTAGAAGGACTTGCTTTCAAAATGCGCTGTGCCTTGAAAATGTAATTTCCTATGCCCAATGGAAATTTTTCACATCCCTCACCTCTGGGTAACTTGCTTTTCCTTTAGTTCAAGTGCTGTGTTTTCTGTCTTCATCCTCTCAAGCTTGGACATTCTGAACTTTTAAATTCTCTCAGTTCTATTTCTGTGACAGTGGTTTTCGGGCAACAGAAGTGAGAAGTTGGTGAGGAAACATTGATGGAAGAAGTGATACTTGACCCAGCATACAAAAGAGAACCTCCCACAGGAGAGAGTAAAGGTGGCTTTGAGAAGCTTACGGCATCAACACCTGTGACAGTTTTCTTTTGGTTTTTATCATTCATATTTTTAGGCTAGATAATATGGATTTACAAAAATGGGCATTTTTATTGTGTAAGACTCTTCTGGAAAATGTCCCTTCACTTCAGTTGTGTCTGACTCTGTGACCCCATGGACTGTAGCCCACCAGTCTCCTCTGTCCATGGGATTCTCCAGGCAAGAATACTTGGAGTGACTTGCCATTTCCTACTCCAGGGCATCTTCCTGACTCAGGGATCAAGCCCACGTCTCTTATGTCTCCTGCATTGGCAGGTGGGTTCTTTACCACTTTTGGTTTATATCATTCGTGTTTTTAGGATAGAGAATATGCGTTTATACTTATGGGTATTTTTATTGTATAAGACTCTTCTGGAAAAAGTCTGTCTGATTCCCTGGGCTTAAGTTCTTAGCCTGATAGTCAAGGCCATTCACAGTCTTACTACCATCTTCCCTCTGAACACTCAGTGACTCCCTATTGCCTGTTGGACAGAGCGTGCAATTTTCCTACAGTTCCTATTTACCTCCCCAGGTTTATCTCCTTGGCTTTTCTGTGGGCACCTCTTTAGATCAGCTATATTAGATGGTTCCCATTTCCGTGGCATACCCCATGCTTTCCTACTTTGGCTTTTGCTCACATAATTCCATTTGGAATGACCTTGCCTCCCATCTCTAACTGCAGAAATCTTACTATAATATCTTAACACAAGCTTGAAATTCCTTTTCCCCCAGGATTCTCTTCCTGATCCCTCCAAAGGAATTACTTCATTCCTCCTTTGAATTCCCAAGCAATTTGTTTATGCAGTTGCTTCGTATTGTTTTGGTGTATGGTTAAAGATTGCTATTCCCATCCTTTACATATCTGCCTGATACACGTGCTTATGGGATATAAGTAGGATGGACATATACCCAAATGTTATTGAGACAGTTCCAGTTTCCCTGGGCTAGTCTCAGAGTATGCGCTGTCCCAGGACCCTGTCTGGTTAACTCCCTGTTGCCTTATCCTTAGGCTTCCCAGGCGATGCTAGTGGTAAAGAACCTGCCTGCCAATGCAGGAGACGGAAGAGGTTTGGGTTCCATCCCTGGGTTGGGAAGATCCCCTGGAGAAGGGAATGGCTACCCACTTCAGTGTTCTTGTCTGGAGAATCCCATGGACAGAGGAGTCTGTCAGTCCACAGGGTTGCAAAGAGTCAGACATGACTGTAGTGACCTAGATGTATATGCCTTCTCCAAAGTATCTTGATCTGAGTGATGAATTAAGTAGTCACCCATGGAACAAGTCACTAGGGGATTGGAGCTGCCTCATACTCATTCTTGAACTGCTGGTCATTTATCAGGAGGGGTGATGGAACCCACATACGGTGGGCAAAGGGGCAACAAAGTTCACAGAAAGGAGACTGCCTTGTGCTGGGGCAGGGCCCACATTGCAGAGGCCATCAGGAAATGCTACAGATCAGTTTTGACTCTTCCCAGAGCTAGTCCTCCTCATGGCATTGCCCGGAGCTATTACTTTCCCATCAGAAAGTTAGATTCCCTGAGGATTTAATAAACAATCTCTCCCAACACGAAAAGCTGTGGGCATTGTTTCCTCCTTGGATCATTGCAGTTGGAGCTTCAAAGAATACTTGGGTATTGTGTGGAATATTGAATATGCACGTGAAAAGGACTTTGTTTATTTACTTATTATTTATTTATTTTCCATTTCTTTTCATTTTTAAAATTAGCCTACAGAAAAGTCAACAGAACTGTACATAGTGATAGCCCCTTCATTTTGCTACATGAACTGTTCCTCTCTCGCTTAGTTCATATTTATACACATCGGACTAAGTTTGTGTTTAAGTACGATGTATGTATAAATGTCCACATTCTCTTTTTGCATCATTTGTATATAGTTTGAGTACATTATGGTACTTCACCCCTAAATACTTCCACATGTTTCTTTTAAGGATATGGACAGTCTTCTAAGTAACCGCAATGTCATTATTACACACAAGACAATTAACAGTAATTCTACAAAGTCATCTAATACACAGTCCATACTCAAATGTCTTCAAACAAGTTTTGGATCTTGAATCCATTAGATCCATTATGTCTCTTTCATCTCTTTTAATCTTGTATAATCTCTGTGCCTGTTTTTGGTGTCTGTGTGTAACTTATTTTTGACTTACAGTGTTTGAAATCCTTCCCCTCTCACCTTTGACAGAATTTTGCCTTTACTCAGATTCTTCCTCCTCCTCTCTCTGCTAAAGAAAGTTGCCAGATCTGCTCTCTGCTTTTTAGAATTCCCTGATGAAGACTCTAAAGATAGGTTAATGGGCTGGAGTGAGTGAGAGGCGGAAGGAGTTTGGTCCTGAGGCTTTAGAAAGGCCCAAGCTCCTCTCCTGTGGCCCACACCCACCCTGTAGCTCTGAAGTGTGGGGCCTTGGAGAGGAGCGGAAGGAAATTGGAAGAAATATTGCTATGAGCTAGGTATTAGATTCTTTTTAGTATTTTTTCCAGAACCAGGAAAGATTATGTTTATTAGTTACTTTTGGACTATGTTTTCCTTGAATCTGACATCCCCTCAGAATGAGGCTTCAAGGGAAGTCAGTATTTATCCTGCTCATACACAATCTTTGCTCTTCAAAGGAGAAAGCCTTAACACCCAGAGAGAGAGAAAGCTTTCTTATGGCTGTGGTCGTAAGCCTTAGAATGTCTTGAGAGGATTTTAGCAGACTGCAGAGTTTTGTCATCCAAACTGGGACACGTTTGAGAGTGAAACATTTATAGTGAATATGAAATAATTATTGATAATGAAAATATTTATTTCAGGCCATGTGCTTAAATCAGGTTAGTGTTAGGCAAACCAAAATATATGGTTAACCTGGTTATATACACCTGCTGTTTGCACCACAATTAATCTTGTCCAAATGGATAAGAGTTAAAAATAAACATGGAAAAATGAAAAAATGAATGCAGGTACACTACTCTGGATAAGTATTAGATTAAACCATATGAAACTCTTATAAAAGCTGTAATTTCATGAGAGATCTATAATGAGTTCAAAATTTGGGCATATCTGCTGCTTATTTCTTTAGTAAATTCTTTCAGGATAAGAATGGTTCATTTTTCATTCTGTTATTTGTTTTTTCTTCATTTTTCATCATTTATTAGTACCTACCGCGTGCAAGCACTATACTAGATGCTGGGGATAGATCAATGAAGCTGAGTGGGATACCTGGTACCTAAGAGCAATATAATATTTAGTTAGAATTGAACATAAAGGGAAAGCATAGTAAGTTCATGTTTGTTATTTGGTGATGCAAAAAAAACAAAACAAAAGCAATTAAATGCCAATTGAAGTACCAAATTATCTTGTTGCTAGTCTTGTGGCACCTTCACAATTAATATCTGAAAACATATGTCCCCCTGCGTACCTTCTGTATTCTGCCTTAAAGAAGAATTGCCTCAAAGACATGGCACGACTTTTGCAAGGAACAAGACAAGGAGCTTGTAGTAGAAGAATGATGTGGAAATGCACGAGGCATCATGGATGCCCTGACTTAAGCTTTTTCAGGGACCTGTCTGCGCTGCAAGAGAGGACGTGATCCTTAACTGTTTGGTGGTGATGAGTGGAAAATTATTCATAGAAGCGATGAGGCCGGAGATACCATGCACTGGCTTAAAATTTTTATTGAGTGCTAGGCCTCTGGGGATTAACTTTGCATCGAAACTATTCCTAATTCACAAAGGTAAGTGTCCACTGAGGATGGTGAACTTTGAACTAACCTACCACAAAAGTAAGCATACAGCTGTCAGTTGTGATAAATGCAAAAAGGGAAAGGAATAGCAGGTTGCAAAGTACATCAGAGAGGGATAAAATTTTCTTTTGGGGGTCAAGGAGGATCTCTCTGAGGAATCATCTTGAACTTGAGACCCAGTGGAGGGCAGCAGACCCTACAGGGATTTGGCTGGAGCTCAGCAGTGGAGGAAGAGAGTAGTGCCAGGTGGGGTCAAGGAATTTTCATCTTGAAAGAAGTAGAATTGTTAGATGGGCCCTTTAGAAGGTGAGATGGGAAGGTGTTGATCAGTTAGGACGTGGAGACCTGAGCATCACAATGGAAACCAATGAGCGGAGAACTGCACAGAGTTTGACAAGGCTGGAGTGTGAAGCCAGATACCATTTGAATATTGAGTCCTTCCTCTAAGTAACAGGGAGGCACTGACGAGTGGTATGAGTAAGGGAGTGACATATCAATCGTGTATTTGAGAAAGAGAAATCTCCAGGATGAATGAATTCACTGAAGACACCAGAAGCTGGAAAACCTTGCAGTTGTTCAGCAGATGGGGGATGAAGGTTTGATCTGAAGTAGTGGCAGTAAAGAGACAGAGTAAGACAAAGATACTCTGTAAGCACAATCTTTGGAATTTGGTTATCGAGGAGAAGAGAAAGTGGGCTATGTTCAGGTTCCTCGTTTGTGCGATTAATAAGAAAGGATAGCCGGATAGCAGGAGGGGGGCTGGCTTGGGTAACACGTGGTGAGTTAGGTCTGTTCCTGATAAGTGCTGGGGCTTCCCAGGTGGCGCTGGTGGTAAAGAACCTGCCTGCCAATGCAGGCGATGTAAGAGACTCAGGTTCAGTCCCCGGGTCGGGAAGATCCCCTGGAGAAGGGCATGGCAGTCCACTCCAGTGTTCTTGCCTGGAGAATTCCATGGACAGAGGATCCTGGCGGGCAATAGTCCATAGGGTCACAAAGAGTTGGACATGACTGAGCGACTTAGCACGCACTCTGATAAGTGCTAAGTACCTGTAGGAGATCCAGCCTAATGTTAACTCAGTAACTGTTTAGTAATATTTTCTGAAGTTGATGGAATTCTCTGAATAGTTTTCATATGTTAATATGGTATCTATTGAGAGAGTTGGACGCATTCAAACNTTAGCACGCACTCTGATAAGTGCTAAGTACCTGTAGGAGATCCAGCCTAATGTTAACTCAGTAACTGTTTAGTTAATATTTTCTGAAGTTGATGGAATTCTCTGAATAGTTTTCATATGTTAATATGGTATCTATTGAGAGAGTTGGATGCATTCAAACTACTTAGGAAAGGGTTCTTGAATTTTACAACTGACAGATTGCTTTATTTTGAATTACTCATGACAGGCTTTGTGTGTGTGTGTGTGTGTGTGTGTGTGTGTGTGTGTGTTTGAAAGACATTTGACTTTGTCACAGTTCTGGAAATATGTTACTTGGGTATGTTTAGATGGTGGGTTTTTTAAAACAGTTAAATATTACAACTAGGCTTGCTGCATTTTGGGTTTTTCCCCATTCAGTTTCCCATTAAATATACAAGCATAACATCTGGTACTCTTATTTTTAAGGACTCTGGGAAAAGAATAGCAGTGATTAGACTGAGCACTTGACAGTCATCCAGTTGTAATATTTTCGTCTAGAGTTGAGTTTGGGGCTGGCTGAAATGTCCATGTCAGGAGCAACACTGTGCAGTGTTGCAGAGAAGCCACTTAGGAGAATTCCTAATATGGTTGGAGCATTCTTGAGATGCATGGAATAGCCCATTGGTGCGGTATCATCCGAGATGGGTTGCAGCCTGAATGCATCCAGGCTGGGATGACAGAATCCGCAGGGCACTTCTTTTCTGTTATTTGCCAGGCTATAGCCCTGTTGGCTGATGATGACAGTTCTTCCTTCTTTGCTTCATTTGTCAATGGCAAATCCTTGGACCCTGAGCTGGAAAGTCCCTTTCCTAGTTTGAAAGTCATATACTGTACGAGATGGAAGGGGCCTCGATAATTATCTTCATGGGAACCCACTCCACTATTCTTGCCTGGAAAATCCCATGAATAGAGGAATCTGGAGGGCTGTAGTTCATGGGATCGCTAAGAGTCAGACACGATTGAGTGACCGAGCACAACCCCCTGGCATTTTTACAGATGAGAAAAATGATATGTGGGGAGGTTAAGCAATTTGGCTGCAGCCGTCAGTTCATTGGGCTTCCCCAGGGGCTTAGCGGTAAAGAATCTGCCTGCAGTGCAGGAGACGCAGGAGGTGTGGGTTTGATCCCTGGGTCTGAAAGATCCCCTGGAGAAGGAAATGGCAACCCACTCCAGTATTCTTGCCTGGAGAATCCCATGGACAGAGGAGCCAGGCAGGCTACAACCCATAGGGTGGCAGAGAATTGGACGTGACTTAGCAACTGAGCACATCCAGGTAATTACTGAACCCTCTGCTCAGCTCCCCTCCTTGTTAAGAGTGAGCAGGAAGGCAGCCTCTCTGTTGCTTTTAGTTTGTTATTTGCCAGAACTTCGAGTCTTCCTTCACTTTATAAAGCCTCTGGGAAATAGTCTTAACTCTTTTGAAAGAAGAAAAAACATGTTTACTCAGAAAGCTTATTTTTGTTTTTCTCCAAATGGATGTTTGTTCCAAGGCGGTGTGACTCCCCTGTATTCTGAGAGAGCTTTCACCACACTGCATGACATCTCTCTAATGGTCAGGGCTGCCCAGCTGGGCATCTGTGCAATAGTCACAGCCAAAGCTCGCACATTTGGGGCCACGGCAGTATCTCTAAACTCTGGAAGGGATGGATGCTACAATATGCCACCCAGCCCGTGGCCTGGATCANGTTCCAAGGCGGTGTGACTCCCCTGTATTCTGAGAGAGCTTTCACCACACTGCATGACATCTCTCTAATGGCCAGGGCTGCCCAGCTGGGCGTCTGTGCAATAGTCACAGCCAAAGCTCGCACATTTGGGGCCACGGCAGTATCTCTAAACTCTGGAAAGGATGGATGCTACAATATGCCACCCAGCCCGTGGCCTGGATCATTAGGCTGAGTGATCCTGGGGACTTCCTTAGAAGCAACTGTTTATCAAGCCTTCAAAGGGATCCTTGATTCTTAAAGTTAAAAATCTCAGAGTGCCATCCTGGGGCTGAGCACCCCTGGGAGTCCTGAGCACCCCTGGGACTTGGCTGCTGCTGCTGGGCAGATGGGTGGTTCTTGGAGCTCAGCGCAGCCAAGGGAGGGGAGAAGGGAGGCTTGAAGATGAGTTGTGAGTGAGGGGAGGAAAAGAGCTCGTGTGGTGCTGACNGGGCTGAGCACCCCTGGGAGTCCTGAGCACCCCTGGGACTTGGCTGCTGCTGCTGGGCAGATGGGCGGTTCTTGGAGCTCAGCGCAGCCAAGGGAGGGGAGAAGGGAGGCTTGAAGATGAGTTGTGAGTGAGGGGAGGAAAAGAGCTCATGTGGTGCTGACCATCTACTGTCTCAGCGTTGTGGGGGAAGGACTCAGGGGCCCTTTCCTCAGGCTCATCAATGCCTACTCTGTCCCAGCTCTCTCTCCAGGCTTTCAGGCCTGGGTGTGGGGTGTGGGCGGGAGCAGGTGGTCAATGTTCCTCTGGATCGTTCGTGTTGTGTGTGCTCTGAGATGCCAGGCGCTTGGGTTTAGAAAGCCATGAGCCTTTATTTTGCTCCTGCTGGAATGTCTCTTCTGTGAAGCAGTGGACGTTGTGGGAACCTCCTTCTGGAAGGAGGGAAGGATCTCAGGAGATAAGACAAGGAGGGAGAAAGATCAATTACTAGCTCAAAATACATTTCGACCACATTTGTAAGAGCTCGGTGAAAGAAACAAGCCATTGAGTGTGATCTTCTCAACCTGAGCTGTTTCCAAAAGCAGCAAATGAGTGCTGCTCTCTGAGCTAAGAGAATGGTGAGAAAATGCACCCTGGTGGATTTCTCTTCAATCTTTAGGGTAGATAAACCTTTTCTTGTTGTGGCAAACTTAATTCTGTAAGAAAAAGGCCATAGGATACTGCAGCACTGTGGGAACTCAGAGATGATCGGAGATGGACATGCTCTGTCCTTCCAGATCCCTTCTCCCCTCCTCTCCATGCTGTTCTGGGTTCTGGGAGGCTAGTGTTCATGGACCACATCAATCATGTATTTGGCCAGTAAGAGGTCTTGCTTTACCATCCCTCGGTGATTTCTTTAATCCTGTCTACATCTTGTAAATAATCCCCTTCATAAAAGCTCCCATTTGAGTATGTGATCTCTTTCTTGCTAGGACCCTGAACGGCTATATTGTTTAATCCTGTGACCATTTACAGATGAGGAAACTGAGGCACAGAGAGGCTGACTGGCTTTTCAAATGGTGTCCCTTTCTTCATCCTTTTCCCAGCCATGATCGAGTATTCACAAGCTGAGATCCTGAGGCCCTGGAATGCTGGGCTGAGAATGAGAAAATCTCTGACACTAGGGTCTGCTCTGCTCTAATGTGATGACATGTTTTCTAAGAAACTTCCATTTATTTAAAAGCTGTGTCCTTATAAGTGTTATTTTATGTGATATATGGGGCTTCCCAGGTGGCTCAGTGGGGAAAGAGTTCGCCTGCAATACACAGGCAGATGTTCGTTTGACCCTTGGGTTGGGAAGATCCCCTGGAGGAGGGCATGGCAACCCACTCCTTTCTTCATGCCTGAAGAATCCCATGGATAGAGGGGCCTGGCGAGCTACAGTCCATAAGATCGCAAGAGGCAGACACCACTGAAGCGACTGAGCAGGCATGCACGCGTGTGGTGTATACACATAATGGGATACTCTTCAGCCTTCAAAAAAAGGGTGGTCCTGCCAGAGGCAATGTATGGATGATCCTTGAGGATGTTATGCCAAGTGAAGTCAGCCAGTACTGCATGATTCTACTTACCCAAGCTATCAGAACGTTCTAACTCATAGAAGCAGAAGGCAGAGTGGTGGGGACCAGGNGTTTTAAGAGGACAAACAATTTTGTTTTATGTGCCCAGGCAGGAATGTTGGGAAGGAGAGAATGATGCCCTCCTAATAATTGTTAAATATACATGTGCATCACACACACAATGTCTTATTGTATATTATGACAATTGTGTTATATTTATTTCTTTATATATTGGGTTGGTCAAAAGGTTTGTTTGGGCTTTTCCATAATATGTTATGGATACATCTTATGGAAACACCTTTTTCCATAACATGTTTTCCATAAGACGTCACGAACCCAGATGAACCTTTTGGCCAACCTAGTATTTCCCCCAACTCCTGCTTCTAATGACCTTAAAATTGATAGTAATCTCTTGCAATAGTTGAGAAAAGGGAGAATTTACATGTGTTGAAGTTGTGAAACTCTTGAAAAGGAGATGGGGATGAACCTCTTATAGGTCTGGAAGGTTTTTAGAATTGTTTCAGGTTGAGAAGAAGAAGAGTGATTCAGGGCAAGTAAACAGCGCTGGGCTGCAGCCTGTAGACTTCTAGCTGCTTGGGCAGCTTGCTGCAGGATTCTTTATGATGGCCCCTTTACTCTGCACAAAAACCAACCAACAAACTGTCGCCTCCACCCCCACACCCCGCCCCACCTCCGCTCCCAGCCCAGGGGTTTTGCTGCAGAAGCCCTCAGTGTGCAGCAGGGTCCGTTCTGGCCGCTCTTCTCATAACCACCAGCCCTGCTCCCTCCGCAAAGCTCAGCTCAGGACTGAGCTGACGGCTAATTGTTGCTGCTGATTGCTTTGCTGACAGTGCTTTGTGGCTATTTTGGTTTTTCTCGAGCGTTTCTTAATTAGAGGAAGTGACATCGTGTGCTGTCCAATCAGCCTCTTGCCAGATATTATTACATCTGTGGGATCATCGCGTGACATTTAGGCTTGGTCCTGCCAAGCTGGTGTGAGGATCGTGGCCTGTGGTGCAGCTGGCTTGGCAGAGCAGCGTCCCGGCTAGGCTCCGAGACAGCGCTGCTGCTGGTGGGAGGGAAGGGCATTCTGTATTCCCAGTGAGGCCTCAAAGACGGTGGGGTTCACTGGGGGGCCATTCAGGCAGCAGCATCCCACTGAAATCTAACACCTCACAGGGAACCTCATAGGATGCTGTCTTCTCTTTGAAACATGGTTTTTCGGGATTTCTTTGATATTTGCCTTTCTGGCTAATGTGGAGACACCCTTTCATTTTCCCCTGGGAAAAATACAGATACAACCCGAGGAAGGCTGCTGCTTGGTGAAGTATTAGAGGTGATTTGCCATGCAGTGTAGTGAGCTCTTACTAAGTTGCTTTAATTACCAGAAAGAACCATCTTAAGTTGTAACAATTTGGAATTATAAAAGAAGTTTGAAGAGATTTACAGTTCTGAACTCCACCACATTTAACTTTTGGCAGCTATTTTTTAAGGCTCTTTGGTTGAATGCTTAATTTTGGAATAACTGTGTTTATTTGCATATAAACCATGTGCAAAAGTTTAAAAAATTCTATTTGTGCGAGTATGAGTATGGACCCTTCTTTTCTGATTTTTTTGTTGTTGTTGTTTTCAGTATCAATTCATTGCAGCAAGGATTTATTGTGCCCGCTGAGGTGTCCTTGAGCTTAACAAAGCAGTGTGAGACAGTCCCTCCTTCAAGGAATTTACTTTCTAATTAGGAAATCAACACTCGCCAGTGGTCCTTTCTTCATTTTGTTGAAGGCATCTTCATGGTTACATGGCTTTTCTCTAAGAGTGTTAGAGCAGAGAACACAGAATACAGGATTATCCAGGATTGGGATGGAAATGAGAACAGAGACATTAGGGGTCTATGGAGAGAGCATAATCATCTCATGTTGGGTACAGAAGGAGGGGAGGCCAAGGTGTGTGAGTGGGGTCAGATGGGGGTATCATGAAGATGGAGAAGGTGGTTCATGGACATGATGGGTGAAAGCTGGGGCCAAGAGGACTCCATTAGGCCAATAAAGAAATGGGGAGCGGCTAAGAGGCAAGATAAAGAGAACAAAATACTACTAGACTCTTTCCAGTGAATCTGTCTTGTCTCCACCAAGGGGTATAAAAGGGCAGGTATGACATTTCTTTTGTTTCTCCTTCAGCTCCTAGCTCACCATGTTGCTCAGAGCACGTGTTTCCTAAATATTTCCTGAAGAAGTCCAGCTTACTCATGGGCTTTCTTTGGAGTCATAGATCAAATTTCTTTCACACATATAGAAATGGGGGGGGGGTCATTGGTTCATGCAAATGGCAAGCTCCCGAGTGACTCCTGATATAATCTGACAGTAGTGTAAACACGTACGTGTACACTAACCACAGTGAGGGGGAAGTCTCCATCACCTGACGCGTGTTCAATACTTACGGGTGAAGGGAAGGTATCATCTCCAGGGAGATGGCCAGAGGAGGCTTCCGAGAGTCCCCTGTGCTGGATGTGATTCTGCCTCACCCTGAAAGCCAAACGCTCCTCCTTCTCATAGGCCAACACTTCCCCTTTCACTCTTCATGATTTTGCAGGTGATGTACATTTGAAGGCCCAAATGAACAGCTTAAACTTCTTTCTCATCCCATTACTGTCCCCATGGTCAACTGTTGACTTTTTCTCGTGTCTATATTTAGCTGAAGTTATCTTTGTGAAGGACTTCCACACTTGAAGTCACAGTAAAAACTAGATGATAAAATTTAAATTTTGGAATAAAAACTAAAACTTCCACTTACTCTCTCTGTTTGTCCCACCCTCTCTTTCCTACCCAATCCCACCCGCCCATGTCCATAAGTCTGTTTTCTATATCTGCGTCTCCACTGTTGCCCTGTAAGGAGGTTCATCAGTACCATCTTTCTAGATTCCACATATATGCGTTAATATACGAGATTTGATTTTCTCTTTCTGACTTAACTTCACTCTGTGTAATAGGCTCTATGTTCATCCACCTCATTAGATCTGACTCATGTTGTTGTGTAGCAGAGGCTAATACAATATTGTGAAGCAATTTTCCTTCAATTAAAAATAAATAAGTTTTAAAAAAACAAAGCTAAAACTTGACTATATCACCTCTGAATAGTCTTGTGGCTCCCTGGGGATCCCTGCCACTAAGAGTTGTTGGCCATGTGCCTTCTAGTCACTAAGTTGCCCCAGTACTGTCCCGGTAAAGGCTTACAAGTGTGTGTGTGTCCCCGAAAAGCTTGTGTTGTGCATCCAATTCAAGCATACCAACAGGGCTCTCGTGCGAATGTTCTTAGGCAGCATTTTGAAGCTCCTTAAGCTGTACCCCAGACACAACAGACTTGATCAGAATCGTGCTGTTACCATGGCATCTGAAGAGCTTCCTTAGAAGCCCATCGACTTCTCCAGACAGGAAGATGGTAAAACTGCTCCGGGAGGACATTTTCTACCTTAGAAACTCAGAATAGACACTGTGTGTATCTGAAACAGCAAATCTCATTTCCAAAACTTTTCTCCAAGCATCATCTTCTCAAAGACATTCACGGAAAACTCATCACCGGTTTATATGCTCTAGCAATGACTTGGAGAAGCTTTTCTTTCATCTCTGATCTGGAAGCTTCTTTTTGAATAGAAATGTTGAATGGCTCTGGCTAAGAAATTCCTTTGAATTTCAGACAAGAGTTGCAGTAACTGAGCCCGGTTTATTCAGGAAGAGTGGAGCCAGAATGGGTCTGCTGTGAATAGAATGACAGGCCTGCTTTTTTCACAGGCGACTTCTTCCCTCTGACCGAATTCTTTGATGTTAATGTAATTCTCATTAATTGCCAACACCAAAGCAACAGAGCTTCAATCTTTGAAAGGACTGCCTTTTATAAATTCTTATTGTTTGAGATTTCTGCTTAATGGAAAGACCACTGAACTGCTAGTTTTTTGCTTCAGAGTTAGTAAGCAGGGACTGTTTAAGTCATTACTTTCTATTGCTTGACATTTGTATAATACTTTATAATCTTCGAAACACTTTCACCTCCGTTGTTATTTGAGCTTTTTAATGACCCCCGGAAGGTAGATTTTTTTTTTAATCCCCATTTTTTGGGATGAGTGTATTGAAGGTCAGAAAGATGTAAGCGTGTGTGCTAAGTCACTTCANATTGCTTGACATTTGTATAATACTTTATAATCTTCGAAACACTTTCACCTCCGTTGTTATTTGAGCTTTTTAATGACCCCCGGAAGGTAGATTTTTTTTTTAATCCCCATTTTTTGGGATGAGTGTATTGAAGGTCAGAAAGATGTAAGCGTGTGTGCTAAGTCACTTCAGTTGTGTCCGACTCTTTGTCACCCTATGGACCATAGCCCTCAGGCACCTCTGTCCATGGGATTCTCCAGGCAAGAATACTGGAGTGGGTTGCCATGCCCTCCTCCAGGGGATCTTCCTGACCAGGGGATCGAACCTGAGTCTCCTGCATTGCAGGCAGATTCTTTACCATCAGAGCCACCAAGGAAGCCCTCAGAAAGATGTGTGCCTTCTTTAAAATCAGTTCTTACAGAGGTGGACCAGGAACTAGAAGCTACCCTCCTCTTCCTAATTCCTCTTCAGGTTGCTCTATCGTGATAAGCAAAATGTGAGGATGGCAAGGGAGAACTGATAGTTTGTTTGGAAATTATCTGCTTAATAGTCTGTCTCCCTGGTCTGACTTTAAGCTGCCTAAAGCGGAGATTAAAAAAAAATTTTTTTTTTGGCTAAACTGCATGGCATATGAGATCTTAGTTAGCCAATTAGGAATCAAGCCCATGCCCTGTGAGTTGGAAGCGTGGAGTCTTAATCATTGGACCACTAGGGCAGTCCTGAGATTATTTTATTCACTGTTAGATCCCCAGTACCTATAATAGTGCCTAGCACATAGTAAATTCTCAATGAACATTTTTGTTGATTAAGCTTCCCAGGTGGCGCTAGTGGTAAAGAATCTTCCTGCCAATGCAGGAGACGGGGTTCTATCCCTGGGTCCAGAAGATCCCCTGGAGAAGGAAATGGCAACCCACTCCAGTATTCTTGCCTGGAGAATCTCATGAACAGAGGAGTCTGGCAGTCTATAGTCCATGGGGTTGCAAAGAGTTGAATATGACTGAAGAGATTTAATATGCAATAATGCCAACATTTTCATTTCCACCCATCCCCTTCTTATACGTTTAATGGCATAATAATAATTATATCTAAAATAAGTAGGCAAAGATATGAGAACAGTGGGGAAGTACAGATTGTCAGTCCATCAAATAGTGGATGAAGAGCCCTCCGTAGAGCTGTAGAAAAACACAGAAGAAACTGAAAATAGAGTCCTTGCCTTCAGGGAACTTAAAGCTTAGAACAACAGGGTAACCCACTGTGAAAAAGATGGCAAAAAATCACCATTCAGCAGTCTGGTTGGCCCTGCCCTTTTGGAAACTCAAAGTTGGGGAAAATAGAAAGGATGCATACTGCAAAAAAAAACACAAAAACAAAAACAAAAACCAATCTCAGAGGGAGGAGGAAGTGAAAGGGCTTTACTGCCACACTCTTTGTTTGGTCCTATAATTACCTGTACCTCTTCAAGTGTTTTCATGCAGGAAACTAAACAGGGAGATTGGTCGAAGGATGAATCATTCTAATTAACAGAAATAGAAGGTGAACTTTGACAAAGCTTCAGTTGGCTCTTTTCTTTAAATAGTCAAGTAATTATGCTGCAATTTGACATCGTAAACAATTGTTTCCATCCTTATCTCAACCTGAGATAATAGTTTCCAAGTTTTTTAGGGGCAGTGATTTTCAAAGTTTAGTCCCCAAGCCATCTGCTTTAAATATCCACTGCCAAAATTCTGATTCATGGGGTCTGGGGCAGGGTCTGGAAGTCTGCTTTAAAAAAAAAAAAAAGCATTTTATTGATATTTTGGAATAATTGTATATGTATAGAAAAGTAAAATAGTACAGAAACTTCCTGTGTTTCCTGCACCTGGCTTCCCCGAATGTTAACTCCTTACAAAACCAGAACGTATTTGATAAATTAACAACAAAGCTACAGACTTTTTTTTCAAATTTCATCAGTTTTGTCATTGTTGTCCTTTTTCTCTTTAATCCAGGATATCACATTACATGTAGTTATCTGGTCTTCTTAATCCTGTCTTATCTGTGATGGTTTCTTAGTCTTTCCTGCATTTTTAATAAGCTCCTAGGTGGTTCTCAGACACTAAAACACGAAACCCACTGTTCTTCTAAAGCCAGGGACAAAGCCTAGGCACATCTGACAAGTGCTCAAAAACCTGGGGAACCTCCCCTTGCCTAAGGGGGGACCTTGTGCTTCTCCTCCTGTCAGTCAGGGACAGAGGCCCAAACCAAAGGCACATTCTGGAGGAGCCTGGGAAGAATTTAGCCAAAGTGCTATTTACGGAGATGCAGGCAGGGTGAAGGAAACAAATAAGAGATATTAAGGCAGATGGGAGCTTTTGGCAGTGAAGAGCTGTCCTCTCTTTGGGATGGGACCTGGTGCAGTAGTAGTCATGGATGTGTAGTTGGAAAACCAGTCACTGCCGGAAGGTTAGCCCCCAGTGTGCGGAGGACATGTATCTTTGTCTCTGCCTTGGAGCTCCTGATGGTGTCTCTCACTGGCGAGACTTCACTGGAAGCTGGAGGGCAGGGGATGGACAATACAGTTGCTGGGCAGAGAAGAAGAAGAGAAGGACGCGGAATGGATCTGGAGAATGGATATAGTGAGGGGGTGAGGTGAGAGTAACCAGTCCTGTGTTAAAGCAAAATGCAGGAGAGAGAGTCTGATTAGTTAATTGTGCCTGGGTTAAAACATGTGCTCTGCTTATTATTTCACAGCTCCTATGTTAGCAGGGCCCTGTAGCTTAATAAAGAAACAAACAAACAAAAAAAAGGATGCAACAAAAACATTGCATTTAGACCCAGAAACTGTACAGTTGATCAATATGTTGCAAATTCCACAAACATTCTTTAGGTAGGTTAATGAAAATAAAAGAACTGTAGCCTCCAGGTAAATAAATAAATATCTAGACTGAAGAAAAAAAACTACCATCTGAGATATAGCCTTCTATAATTTGGATAAAACAGTGCTTTTATTCCACCCCACCCATTTTGTTATACTTGGCTCTAGTTTGTGAAAGACCATATCATCACCCCTTCTGCAGTATAGAGAATTAAATTCTGGGCACCAAAGAAAAAGACTCAGAACACGGTCCTCTTTTTGCAATTGCAAAAGAAGAATAAGAATGGGAAAAAAAGCTCATCTTTCTTAAGCATTCATGGGACTTCTGGAGAATCAACTAGTCTTCAGGAGTAGCCTTTCCTAGGGTTTATCCAGTGGAGGTTGTTTTTGATGATGGAAGTGAATGGGTAAGATTTTTTTCTCCCTTCGTTTCAGAAAAGGAGTATAAGTTAGCATGGAGGAATAATAGTCAACTTGTGCTGTTTTTGACATTAAGTGTGACATTAAATACATCAAGTTTGCCAAAATAGAAAGCTTAGTGGAGATTTGTTTTGCTTACGTACTTTCCCTCATACATACTGGTCTTTGGTGTTTGCTCACCGTCTTCAGTGAGGAAGCAAGCACTGCTGTATTTATTTTCCAGAGTGGTTGCATTGGGATCTTAGCAGGCAACAAAATTCACTTCAGAGGGTTTGAATGAAGAGAGTTTAATGAAGGGACTATTGCAAACCCATGGGCAGGGTTATGAGAGCAGACAAGGGGTGGCCTAGCTTCCAGGAACCAGTAGCAATGGGAAGCCCTTGCCATCTCCAGGGCAAGGGACAAAAGGGGCAAACAGTGGTGAGGGTTGGCAACAGGGTCACTAGACAGGAAACACAGCTGTAAAGACACTGAAGTGAAACAGGGAGAGAGAAGGGAAAACAACACCTCACTGCTCTCGCTACAGCTCTCCCATCTTTGTCTGATGCCCTCATTAGTTAAACCCAACAGGAAGCCAGCAGTATAGATGTCATGGGCAGGAGAGGTGGAGTAGGGTTGTGGGTGTTTGAAGTGGGGTGGGGAATAACTGGCAAGGGTTTTTTTCGCTATTTGAACCCCTGAAATGATGACTTGTGACATTATATTTAGAGGTAATTCAGTGTAGGTACATGAAATTAATGAGCAAATCCATTTTCTATAGAGCTTTTTTTAAATTAAATTTTTTTTTATTTTATATTGGAGTATAGTTGTTTATGTCATGTTAGTTTCAGGGGTACAGCAAAGTGATTCAGTTATACATAGAGATGTATCTTTTCTTTTTCTCATTCTCTTCCCATTTAGGGTATTACAGTGTATTGAGCAGAGCTGATTTTTTGGTTTTAAAAAGTTGCTACTCCCTTAGCCTGTTCTGAAGTTTCTTAGTGCATAGACCCAGATTTTCTCCAGTTCTCTTAGCCTCACGGTGTGGTGAGCAAGGCATTGCCTTTACCATGACATGAGGCCTGAATTTGACCTCCGCAGCTTGAAGGACAGTCACCAGCATAGCTTGCCTTGTTGATTGTCCAAACTGGCATTTTCAGAGTTAAAGATGGCCACTGTAATGTGTATGCTCTTATTTGTCTTAATAGGCTGTTTCTGTTGGAGCTAAATGTAATTACTAAGCAATCATTTCCAGTTGTTCATTGATTATTTGTGCATGATTATTTAATGAAAATAGACCCAGATGACCAAGAGGTAGCGAGACCTGCTTCTGGGAAAGAATTCACTCTAGCTGGGATCCTCGGTTGCAGATTATTTCAAAATGAAAGCAAAGCAACAAGACCATCTTAAATGCACCTGGCAACTTTTAACCAAACTTGGCCCCAGGATCATTTCAGAGCTTCTGCTGTGAGACTCAGAGAAACAGAGCTGAAAATAGATCGGTTGCAGCGATTTCAGCAAGGGGACCTGAAAATGTTTTCTTTGGCCAAGGGTTTTTAGTGAGTGATGAATCGGCAGTGCCCAGAAGATTGCATTCTTGGTAAAATAAATTCATATTTGATTTTCCTTTTCCTGGTGGACTATCTCTGTGAAATACTTTATATCAAATCTTTAATACGATACAGTGGAGGCTGTCAGTCTCCTATTTGCTGTGATCTTTTGTCCTACTTCATTAGTTCCATTTTTCCTTTCCATATTTGTGATGGATTTTGGGGCAAAGTTACCTTCATCTAAAAGGCTCCAGAAAATAATAAAATCATTCTCTTTAAAGGTTTTATTTATATCAGTTAATTAGTTTTCCCTGTTATCAGCCTCAACTGTATTCCCTTTTTCCCTAGCTTGGAAAAATGTCTGGCCTGGCTTTGTCTTCAGTCATATTGGCTGTTCTCTTTATAATCATGAAAATGCTAAATAAAAAAGTAAAAACCAAAGAACAACAAAAAAACCCATGATCTTCAGCTATTCATTCTGTGGCCAGTGGCTTAAAGTTCAAAAGTCTTTGACTCTCATAGCATAAATGAGTTTTGTTGCAATTTTGAGCAAAGCTAGAGAAAAAAAAAATCTGTCGATTATGCCTTATGAAGTAATGTCATGGCTTTGAGCAGCTAGGATCTATAAGCTGTTTTAATCAGTGACTTTCAGTGGATACAAAGACCTTTTTGCCCTGCTGGTCTAACCTGTGCAGTGTTAGGGCGGGTAGGTAGTGGTTAACGCAATACTATGCGGGCTTGCTTTAACCTAAGAACCTGGGCCCTGTGATAATAGGGATTAACACCAATGGAAGGATCATCTCTGTCCTTGGCAGCTATTCTTGTCTGTGTCAGGATCCTTTTCCAAACGGCTATGGTGGTGAACAGGGCTGGATCTTTAACTCTGGGGCCCTCCACACTCCCTAAGGTTCAGTTAGTCAAGGGCTCTGCAAGATAGATCTGTTTCCTTTCCCACTGTCACCCCCAAGGCAAGGACCTTCCTAATGGTCTGGTTATTGAGACAACCTCCCGCAAGCCTGCCTGCTCAGAAAGGAGAAGGAAAGCAAAGCGCTTTCCTTGCTCTTGTCACATGAGCTTCTTAGACTCTCATATTTATCAGGATCTGCCTCTGCTCAGAAACTCTCAGCCAGTTATTACTGATAGAGTAAAATCTTTATCAGTAGCCAGTGAATAAGTTTCTGTGAGCAACTGCTGTGGGTAAGACTGTCCAGTAGGTCTAGTGCAGAGGCAGTCTGGACACATATTAGGACCACATGCGATCTTCTCAGTTGCCCCTCACATTTGACTGGAAGGATGCTTTTCTTCTTGACACTGTGCTTGGCTCTGAATGATCATTCTGGTCCTAAAGTATCCCCCAAATGAAAGAGATTGGTCTTCACCAAAGATGCTCCTGCTGGAGGCAGTTCCCAAGGGAATTGCCAGAAACGTGTTAAGCAAAGGAACCTGTAGGGGGAAAAATGCTGCCCAGCAATATTCTTAAGGTAATTACTTTGGAGAGCATAATACACATTCCCTGTAAACTAAAGAGAAAACGATGTCACCACTTTCAATCAATCCAGAATCTTGAATAGCAGCTTTCATTTATGGAAGTTCTGGAAGCTGACTTGCTTCTAATCTTCAATCAGCCCCATTAAATAGATATTATTTATGTTCCAAATGTACAGATGAGGAAATGGAGGCTCAGAAGACTCTTGAGGTGTTGGCAGGTCACTGAGTGGGAGGTGGTAGAGCCAAGATTTCAACCCAGTTGGACTGATTCCAAGCCCATTTGCATCCCCAAAAAGTCTATCCTTTTAGCCGTGAAAGTGCAGATTGTCCCCGTGCAACAGGCAGCCAAATGCCGCGAAGAGCTGATAGTCAGGAGAGGGAAGGAGAGTGCTGAGACCAAGAGCGCTTGTTGGCACTTCATCCATGCCTCCTCCATCCTGAACTGTCAGCCCTGCTTCTCTTTGATTGCATCATTGGAACTTGCTGGTTTAAAATAGCATCCTCACAGTGTTACTTCTTGGACAGCAAGAGTCCACAAAGCTGACACCTGAAACTGTCATCTTCCCTGTGCAGTGAAATTGACTCCAGTTTGCTGGGACAGAGGCATATCAGCCAATTAGCAGATATATTTGTGTTGACCTTTCTGTTATTATCAACATAGTGGTTTGCTCATTTAACTAACGGCATGTGCCCCTGTTAGGAGCTGTGGACATAGAAAAATCTTTGTCATTTCTGGACAAGTGATGATCCTTGTTAGTTTCGGGTATGTCAGTCCAATCCACAGCATGGGGGGAAGGTGGTGGCAGGAGCTAATGTTCCCTGTACTGCACATTCTGGAGATAAAGGGAGTGATTTAGCATGTTTCCCCTACAGAGTATATTTGTGGAGAATGCATAAACTAGCAGATTTAATCTAAGAACGACCTGGCCCCTTCCCTGCCTGGCCAGGAGCTGTGGTCAGAGAGCCTGACTTCTAGTTAGTCCCCTAGGATTTGAATCCTGATACTTCTAGGTTATGGGCTTCCCTGTTGGTTCAGATGGTAAAAAAATCTGCCTCCAATGAGGATGACCCGGGTTCAATCCCTGGGTCAGGAATATCCCTTGGAGAGAGCATGGCAACCCACTCCAGTATTACTGCCTGGAGAATCCCATGGACAGAGACGCCTGGTGGGCTACGGTCCATAGGGTTGCAGAGAGTTGGACATAATTGAGCAACTAACACACACACACATCTTAGTTAATGGGCTTCTCTGGTGACTTAGCAGTAAAGAATCTGCCTGCAATGCAGGAGACCCAGTAGGCTTTGGTTCAATCCCTGGGTCAGGAAGATCCCCTGGAATAGGAAATGGCAGCACACTCCAGTATTCTTGCCTGGAAAATCCCTTGGACAAAGGAGCCTAGCGTGATGCAGTCCACGGGCTCACAAAGAGTCAGACAGGACTTACCAACTGAGCACACCTTAAGGGGTTATTCTGAAGACTAAGCAAGAAAATCCTTGAAAACTGCTTGGCACATTATTCAGTTCATAGTGAAAACCCAATAATGAGAAGAATAGCAAATACTGAATGAGCAGGCCTGGGCATGGGCTGTGCATTGCACAGCTCCTGGGAGCACCTGCCTCATAAACAACCTTGTGGATGTCACTCAGAAGGTGTGCAAGGTGTGCAAGGCAGTGACCATGTGCCAGGAGCTGCTCCAAGGGCTTCGTGTGTTTTAACCCTTGAATCCTCGCAACAATCTATTATTAATCCTGCTCTCAACTTAAACACAGTTGTAAGTTACCTTGCCTAAGTTGCACCAGCTGGCAAGTGGCAAGGCTAGGATGCTGGCCATTTGTTTTATTATGGTGTAGAGTCTTTCCTGTCAATCACAAAATGGAAGGAAGATCTCCTTGAGAGTTTGATGTTCTTTATCAACCCATAATGCATTCAGTGTCCTTACATATTTTAATATTTTTGAAGCAGTTTATATTTTCTTCCTTTATAGATAGTATGTGTTAGCTTAATAATGGAAATTCATGAATTCACTTGACCTTGGGAGAAAGTGACATACAGTCTCTTATCATCACTGAGTTCTCTGTGATTAGGATCGAGGGAGGGAAGGAGGAAGAAGGGGGAGAAAGAATAAGCCCAATGGATATTTGAATAACACCAGCAGTTTTGGTCTTCCCTGGTGGTACAGTGTATAAGAATCCATCTGCCAGTGCAGGGGACCTGGGTTCGATCTCAGGTTCAGGAAGATTCCATCTGGTCTAGGCCTTAGTTGCCTTAGAACAGCTAAGCCCGTGCACCACAACTACTGAGCCTGATACTCGAGGGCCTGTGAGCTGCACCTGCTGGATCTCTGTGCCCTGAGCCCACGCACCGAAACAGGAGAGGCCACGCACACCGCACCTAGAGGGCAGCCCTTGCTTCCCACACCTAGAGAAAGGCTGTGCACAGAAACATAAGACCCAGCACAAACACAAAGAAAATAAATAAGCAAACAATTTTAAAAAACTCCCCAAACACCAGCATTTCTATCAGCCCTTCATCAGGAGGTCATCACCCATTTTCTGTGCTCAGATGGCTTCGCCTCTCACATGACTTACATGATATGAGCATCTTGCCACGTAGAGGTTTAATAACACATTTTCATCCCACCTGGCTCATAAATGAGGCTGCTAGTTCAGCTGGTCCTCAAGCAAAGATNCATGGAGCTGAGCAAGCTGTGCCCTACAGCCCCTTCCCACGAGCCTGCGGTTTACGCACCGCAGTGCATATACGCCTTGCGCTACTCCCTCAGTGTGTCCCACTCTTTTCTCCCCCATTGTGTCCACATGTTCGTTATGTCTACGTCTCCATTCCTGCCCTGCAAATAGGCTCATCAGCACCAGTTTTCTATGGCTGGATTCTTTCTTTCCCTGCTCAGCCCTGTCTCCTCTCTGTTGCCCGTCTTGAAAGTGAAAGGGAAGTCGCTCAGTCATGTCCGACTCTTTGCAACTCCATGGACTGTAGCCTTCCAGGCTCCTCTGTCCATCGGATTCCCTAGGCAAGAATACTGGGGTAGGTTGCCATTTCCTTCTCCAGAGGATCTTTCCGACCCAGGGATCGAAGCTGGGTCTCCTGCCTTGCAGGCAGATGCTTTACCCTCGCAGCCACCAGGGAAATTCATCTTGGGCCTCCCTAAACTCCCCCTGTAGCCCCTCTGCCTGGGGGAAGAGTTCAGGCACTGGAGTTGGTACTATTTATGTGACGTAGATAACTTTTACAAACTTTGGCATGTTTCAGAATTGCTTTTTCCTCCTGAAATTTTCTTGGAGAGGCTAAAATCAGATTTCAAGGCTATGGTGTTTGTATTAACGGGATGACGATGGAGGTGGATCAGTGCTGACTCCCTTTCTTCTCAAATTCTCATCCTCCATGAAGCTGGAAGCACCTCAGCCTTAGGAGGACAAACAGCATTGGTGGTTTTCCAGGTGAAGTGAGGGGCGCCTGATAATCTGCTGTGGGACACAGACAAGCTGGTGTCAGTGTGTGGGTCCTCAGGCTTGTCACCCCGAGGCTGCTCAGGACACTGTCAGGATTAGGGAAGACGCATCTTTTCTATAAAAATAGCATGTTTTCTACATGATGCCAGGCAAAAGATGATTCAGCGTGCCCTTTGCCACTCTTAAAAAACAACAAAATGTGTCTTCCTTTCTACTTAACACCAGAATAAACTACTTCCTTCCACCGTCATTCACGGAGCTAAATTAAAACCATACCAGGAAGGAGAGANACGCATCTTTTCTATAAAAATAGCATGTTTTCTACATGATGCCAGGCAAAAGATGATTCAGCGTGCCCTTTGCCACTCTTAAAAAACAACAAAATGTGTCTTCCTTTCTACTTAACACCAGAATAAACTACTTCCTTCCACCGTCATTCACGGAGCTAAATTAAAACCATACCAGGAAGGAGAGAGGGAATATTTTCATCCAGGACAGAGAAGATCAAAATGGCAGGACTGGCAGTTGGATGAGGGCCTGGCCCACGGCGGGCTGTAGATATTAGCTCACCTGCTGTTTGCTAGGGAGACTTAGCTCTTCAGATTATTCATGGCATCTGCTTTTGAAGGGAGAGTTGGAGGCGCTGTTCAGGAGGATGTTACCTGCCGTAGGACAGGACGGTGTGAAAGAATATGGCTTAGAAACAGAGTCTAAGTGTTGAACAGAGAGTCTGAAAGTTGGGTCTGTTTCTTCATTTTTTCCCTACATGACTGATTTGAAATCTTCAGGACTGAGTTAAGGGAGGATGGTACTGTCACTTTCCTATCTTCCTGCAGCTGGTTAGTTGTGTCTCCTCAGTCTCCCCACACTTCCTCTCTCAAGGCCCCCATCACATTTTATGAGAATTCCCTGTTCTGTGCATCTTCGGCAACTTGGGCCTGGGACATAATCTGTACCCCTGATAGTGTCTGGCAGGCACATCACTGATGCTCATTTGTGGAAAGAAACGGTGAAGGAATGAATGGCGTTCACATGTTATGTTTTTCTCCTTTTTTTTCAAGTTCCTTAAATAAAAAACCAGGTCTGCTTCTACAGGTAATGTGGCAGAGATCACAGGTTCTCAGCAAGAGCCTTCTTCCCAGGACACTACTTACTGTTCCAGGCATGCTGGGACTGTTATTTAAAGCAATGTGTTATCAGAGGCTTTATTAACCCTCTGAATCCAATCATCAGAGAATGTGCAACTTGAAAAGCTTCAAAGTCAGAATAAATGCAAAAGCTTTTACTTGTTATTCTTGTTCTAGAACTAAGAAGAATAAGAGGGGGCCCACGTCCAGATCTCTTTAAACTGGAAGGGCAGTTGCAGATACTAGGTTCATTGGGTATAATCTCCTAAAGTCATTTCATCTGAGGAAAACAAAGGAGTTTTGAAAGCCTGGAGAAGCCTGAGTTAGCCGGAAAGAATCAGCAAGCAGGGCTATAGCCTGTAATTCGAAGGACAGTGTTACTTTCTGTGCCCTTGAAGCTGGAAGCACAGTTCCGGGATCAGCATCAGTATTCTGGGCTTTCAAAAAATTTTCTAAGTTTCAACAGTATCATTTTAAACCAAGTCATATTATTCTATTAAATCAACGCACTCTATTTTGGTTGATTGTTTCCATTTTTTTAAAACCTATTATAAATAATGTTGCCATGAGCATCTTCTTGGGTACAACATTTTTTTCCCTTTAGGATGGATGAGTACTGTACCGAAGGGGATGCATGCTTTTATGGCTCTGGATACCTATGGCTAAAATATCCTTTAAGGGCTGTAACGAATACATTTAGGGAGTGGTTTAGCTTCTTTTGAAAGCTGTGTGCTCTGCTCAGGGATGTTTACCACTTTGTGCTAGTCTGTCCTGGTAAATCTGAAACCGTGGGCTGCACATGTCTCTGTCTCTCTAACTCATCTGCACCCCTGTATCGTGGAGACTCAGTCTCAGTATAGCCTGACAACCCAGGAACAACGTCCAACAGTCCAAGGCAATTACACAAAAACTGAAAATTGTTGTGGAAGTGAAACTGTTTTAGTTGCTCAGTCATATCTGACTCTTTGCAGCCCCATGGACTCTAGCCTGCCAGATTCCTCAGTCCATGGAATTCTCCAGGCAAGGATACTGGAGTGGATACCCATTCTCTTCTCCAGGGAATCTTCCCGACCTAGCCATCAAACCCGGGTATCCTGCCTTGCAGACAGATTCTTTACAGTCTGAGCTACTAATTCCTATTTTTATTGTAATTCTCAAAGAACATGAGATGAACATGTTCACGTTCTTAAATCTACCTCTTCTTTTTAATTCTATTTCATGCTGCAGTTGCTTGGTGTCCTCTGAATTCATATTGCCATCTCATTTCTAAATGGCTTTTCTTTTCTTTTTCTGCTAACACATACTATCAAGCTCATATATTTAGCCATCTTCCCTCAAGCCCACACACCGGACCCATGACTCTTTTCATATATAGAACCTCCCCTGGGAGATATAGTCTGAATGTTCTCTGGTGAATTTTCTTAAACCAGACTCAGACTTAATGCAACATGAGAAAACCCTGGAGCTGACCTGACAAGCTGGAGGGGATTAGGAAAGACCATGCCTAGTCATGTACTAATATTTTTGTCCCTGTCCCAGGTAATAGTAACAGCTAATATTTACAAGTGTTTACTAAGTACTTTTCTAAGTACCTTGCATGTATTGTCACTGATTCCTCGTAATAACCTTTTGAATTAACTAATAATATCAAAGCCATGTTTTAGATCAAGACACTGAACTAAAAAGTGTTTTAAGTGACTTTCTCTGTGTCACAAAGGAAGTGACAGAGCTGAAATTTGAAATAGCTGGTTGGCTTTAAAGGGTTTCAGAAGGAAATGGCAGCATTCTTGCCTGGAGAATCCAGTGGACAGAGGAGCCTGGAGGGCTACAGTCCATGGGGTTGCAGAATCGGACATGACTGAGAACATACGCATGCTTTAGAGGGTGGGTTCTTATCTACTGTGCTAAATTCCTTAAATTTCTATTTTAACATATATATAGACAAATATGTATACATTATATATATATATAGTTATGGATAAATAACATTTCCTTATTTAATCAAAATATAGACCCAGAATTTGAAAACAAAGTGGAGTGTTCATTTCTTATGAGTTAGTTTTTCTAAATTAAAAATCACTTGGGGACTTTATGCTGCTGTCTCAATCTGCCTGTCTGATCTTATTGATCCGGGCCATGGTGTTGCTTTTGTTACTTCTTATGAGAAAGGCCTATTTTGACAAGGTCAGTGGAAAGATTTAATCCATCTTAGAATCTGGAAGATAAATCTAGTGAAAAAAAAAAAAAAAAGGATTTGCTAGTATACCAACAGGGAGTGATTGCTGAGCCTCTTAAAGAAAAGGGTTTATAATTTAAGTTGCTTTTTATCAATTTTTCAAGTAAATGCATGCATCCTGCCTGTGTTCTGGGTTTGCTTTTAATGCATCAGCTTTCATCTTTTATATTTTCCTCTTATCCATGCCAATTACCTGGTCTGGTTCACGGTTTTCATCCCAGAGATGCTCTATGATGCAGTGCTCAGATAAGAGTCCCCTTCTCCTTTGGAAAAAATTGCTTGCAAGTTAGATGCATGAATGTATCTTTCTCAGTCAGAGGAATAAAAAAGCAGATTTTTTTTTTTTTTTGAGAAGAAAATGTTTAGCAATTTAGGTCACTCTTTACAGTCAAAATTGACTTTAAAAAGATCATTTAAATGTTCAGTTTGAAACTGTCTATAGTCTGCTCTTCAAAGAGGAGTGCTCACTGAGAGACGCAACAGTCCTCCAGTTTTCTGGAGTGGAAAGAATGCTGGAACATTCAGGAGACTTGAAATCAATGTCAATTCTGCTGATAACCAGCTGCTTGGGACTTATTGTTTATCCTCTCTGCATCTTACTGTCTTCATCTGTAAATTGAAAGTTTATACTAAATAGTTTTGCACCTTTCTTCATGCATAAATTTCCCTGGTCAGCTCTAACATAGGCAACCACTTCCACATCTGAGTGTTACCCAACCCCTCTCCCCAAAATGCTTACCAACCCTCATTGGCTGGCTGAGGCTCAAACTTGCCCAATTAAAGCTCCATTCCTTAAGATTGCATGCATGCATGCTAAGCTGCTTCAGTCATGTCTGACTCTTTGTGATGCTATGGACTGTAGCCCGCCACGCTCCTCTGTCCATGGGATTCTCCAGGCAAGAATACTGGAGTGGGTTACCATTTCCTTTTAAGATTAGGCACTGGTTGAAATAAAAATATTATTAGATGGAACTATGTAAGCTATTTGCCATATTATTTAGTTCACCCACTCCAGTATTCCTGCCTAGAGAATCCCTTGGACGGAGGAGCCTGGTGGGCTGCTCTCCATGGGGTTGCACAGAGTCGGACGTGACTGAAGTGACTCAGCATGCATGCATGCATTGGTTCATTTAGCTAGTCCAGTAAGCAATAAGTGAGCACATAAAATATTCAAGATACTGAGTGGGGCACTGGGCGTGTTTGGAATGGTGGAGAGAAATGTAAAGACGGATAATCTATGGTCTTGGAGTTGAAGGGCTCAAAGTGAGTGGTGAGGAANTCTCCTATAAATAATGCCATCTGATGTCATAATGATATATTTTGTTGTACTGATATTTATTAAAGTTCTTTGAGTCATGGAAAACCATATGCTGGAAAAGGGCTGTGTCTATACCATTGGTTTTAGAAGCAGAAATTTGTTCCACCGGATGCAGAGCCTGGAATGGTGGTAGAAGACGTTTTAATTAAGAAGAGCTTTTTGTTTCTTTTGTTTTGTTTGCTCTAAAACCTTTAGAAAGGTTATGACTTCCAGAACTGTCCAAAGAATGAGTCGTTTTTATGAACAATGTATAACTAGTTGGTTTCTTTCCTCTGACCTTATTTCTTAGATGCTCGTGGTTTAGAAATGCAGGTGGAGGCATTTCTGGAGAATGTGAGATTAAAATACTGCTAGAGTCCCGGCAGAAAATGGAGGCACACTCAACCAAGTAGTTCCAAAGAATTTGGGAGCAGCTCAACTGGTAAAAAATCCGCCTGCAAGGCAGGAGACCCCGGTTCAATTCCTGGGTGGGGAAGATCCGCTGGAGAAGGGATAGGCTACCCACTCCAGTTTTTTGGGGCTTTCCTTGTGGCTCAGCTGGTAAAGAATCCACCTCCAATGCGGGAAACCTGGGTTCGATCCCTGGGTTGGGAAGATCCTCTGGCGAAGGGAAAGGCTACCCACTCCAGTATTCTGGTCTGGAGAATTCCACTGACTGTAAAGTCCATGGGGTCGCAAAGAGTCAGACACGACTGAGATCTATTACCAGAAGTGTAGCCATAGTGAAGGGGAACCAGAAAAGGACAGTGAAAGCACTCTGAGGGGCCATCACCACACCTGGGCCCGAGGGGGACAGAAAGGGGGAACCGAACTGCAGGTGGGAGAGACCGCTGGGTGGCGCTGTGCTTTGGGCGGAGGAGCACATCCACCCCCCTACCCCCACTCCAAAACTCTCCTCCCCGCAGAAGACTGGACGGCAAACCCTCCAGCCTCTCTTCCTCCTGCTCACCTGCTGAGGCCTTCCATTGCAGACCCCAGCCCGAACCCAGGGAGACAGCAAGAAGCCCAGGGCTGCATTCTGTAAAAGGTAGCCTCCCGAGGGGTTCCGAGCAGGGTGAAGGATAGAGAGTGAACTTGAAGAGGCCAATAGATAGTGGCCATCACAGCAGATAAACGCAACCCTACAGCTTTGGTTTGTCAGCTGTATTTACAAAAATATGCTCATCGGGTCGGTCTAGTGCCTGATGAATTTAATACAATTCAATATTAATACAATATAATATATGAATATACAATAATATGAATTTAATACAATTATTTCGCTCTAATAGGATAAGGGTGAAAATTCAGATGCATAAAATCCCTCCCCACCCCCCGCATCCCCACCCTCATTTCATTAGCTTGGGGTCACAGGGAAATTTGAAGCTTGCTATTTCTGGTTTTGTTCAGATCCTATCGTGGAGGTGGAGTTCTGAGGGTTGATAGCAGAGGTGGGCTAAGGTATTTGGAACTAAACTTTCTTAAAGAAGAGGAGATTTTGGTTCTGGACTAGGGTGATAACTCTTTGGCAGAGCCCCTGAGAGGACTAGGGATGGGGGAGTGGAGAGAAAACAAGCCCTTCGGTTAGATTTGCAAACCCCTGAGTGGTGGCAGAGGCTCGGGACCTCAGAGGCAGGGAAATGTCTGTGGTAAATGTGCTCAAAAAGGAGAGCAAGTTCCAAGAAGCATTCAGCCTCTGTCTCAGAGATGTATTTATCTGGTAGCGTCTGGCCATTTGGGGGTTTAGAACCGTTCACACTATGGTTTAGTTTTCTTTTAAAAATAGAATTGTCTAACTCTGCAAACCTAGCGGGGTCCTGTCTGTTAGTGTGGAAGCTGGCTGGAAGTAGAAGGGCAGAGAGCCCTTGACAGTTTCCAGTGTATGTTAGTTTATATGATGTCATGGAAAATCCATTACATGAAACAGTATGTGCAACTTTTTATGTAGAAGACATCATAGGGGTTTTCAAGGCTATAACCTTTTACAAGAAGCCTAACTGCATGCACAGTGGCTCTCAACATAGAAAGTGGGTCTGTGGTATTTCTCAATCTGCTCCAGTCTCAAAGTATCAAAGGGCTTGGTGTAAGGCAAGCTCATGGTGCTTGCTCAAAAGCAGCGTCTTGGGGTTGATTTCAGCTTCTGAGGCTTTGGCTTCTTCTCCAAAGAAAAGTTTGTTCCAAGATATTGATGTGAACGACCCTCAGATACTGGAAACATGTATATATCAAAGGCTGCATTTAAAAAAAGAAATGATCACTTAAATAGGTTATGGAAGGAACCACTTTCAGCAGGGTAGCTGTATAAAGACTCAAAAGGGCAGAAAAGTTCCTTCAGTCATTCAGTTTGAAAGTCACCTTAATTTGTTAATTGATCTTTTTGTTTGTTTGTGGTGTGAGATGGTAATTACCTCTTCTCCAATGGATACCCAGTGGTCTCAACATAATTTATGGAGGAGTCATTTTTTTTCCCCATTGATTTTATTTTTTGACTTTTGACTGTGCCCTGTGGAACCTTAGTTCCCCAACCAGGGATTGAATCCGTTCCCAGCAATGGAAGTGTGAAGTCCTAACCACTGGACTGCCAGGAAATTCTTTGTTATTGTTCTTGAATTCAAATATTCACAAAGACAACCTCTGTGTGGGAGAATAAATCAGTAGTGTTAATTGCTCTTGTTTAACTCAACCATGAGAAAAATTAAGCTTTTCATAATTGGCTGGTTTTCTGGATGACATTTTCTGCTGCAGAACCATTCCTTTTATTTTGTGAGGAAAGAAAGGTTTAAAATGTTTTCAATTAAAAGTTTCATTCTTTTTCTCCCTGTTCTCTAAAAATATGCTCTGGAAGAATATTGTTTTAATTGGAAGAAATATTTAGTTCAATAAAACTAAAATATAACTGGGTATAATTCGGAAATGAAATAATCAGGATTAGACATTTGAAAGAACCCACAAGTTTTCTTGTTTGGATGCACACAAGAAATTTATCCTGAGACCTGAATTTTTACAGGGTAGGCACTGAGGAGTCTTGGTAATAAACCAACAGGCTGGGCATTTGCTATGTGTAAGGCTCAAGACTTGTTCAGTAAATATAAGATGAGAGTATTGCCTTCCAGAAGCTGTTGTCTAAGTGCAGAGATAAAACCCAAGAAAACTAACTGATACACAAGAAATACATAACTGTTTAGTTGAAACAATGCCACAAAACTGTACACGCTTATCTCCCAGATAAATGGCACAAGTAATAAGTGTCTTATTCAGAAAAGGGAGAGATGGCTAGGGAAAGGCCTAGAGTGACTTGGAGATGGAACTTGAGTTGGGTTTTCCAGGGCAGCTATGAATTGATAGACTTAGAATGGCCATGGGCATTGAAGGAGGAAACCATGAACTAAAAGAGCATAAAATGGACGGAGATCTTCATGGTCACGTAGCCTGGACTCTCCTTGACCACCACCAGTGAGTCATAGCCTTCAAGGGTAATCTGCTCTATTTCTGCTCAGCATTAGTCATCAGAAAGTTCTTCTGTTTGGTTTCAGGTGGAATCTATATCCCTTCCACGTTCCAACTCTTCGACTTCCATTGGAGTGCTTTCAGGGAACTCTGAATCCCTCTTCCATATGAGAGGCGTTATAAGTATTAAAAAGGATTCTTTCATATCCACTAGGTCTCCCCCCCCCCTCCAGATTCTCATTTATCATCATTTCCAGATACTTTGCCATCCTGGTCACTTTTCTCTAGGCTTCTTGAGACGCTTCCTTCACCAGTCCATCTTTTTCCTGTAGACCATGGATCTGATCACTCCACTGTTGAAAACCTTCTGGTTTACCCAGCAGCTGTGACATAGTTCCCCACTAGGAACCCAGAATGTTTGTACCTTGTGCCTCCCTCGGTAGGACGCCACCTTAACCAGCATCCGGTTCACAGCATCACTAGGATGCAGCATCTGATGTGTTCCTGCCTCCACTTCTCCTGGGAGTGGATTCAGCTAAGCCCAGTCAAGGTTCCTGGTGCAGGGAAGTGAGGGAGCGAGGTGAGGTTTTGTCCTTGGAGTATTTTTCCTTTGGTGAAGGATCAAGGCCATTGGCTGAGAGCTGTAAGATCCTGGCATTGCATGTGGCTTCCTGGGATGCCAAAGCTGACATGCAATTGCCAGGTCTTCCTTTTGCTCTGGCCTCAGCCCAGTGCTGTGTGTTGCTCCTCATGGCTGCCAAGCCTTTGACCAAGGCAGTGCCACCCCTACCCCTGTCCTGAGAATGAGCTTATGAGGGCTCTCAGGCCCTGGTGTGACACAAAGGCTATGCTGGCTGAGTTTCTGATTTTCACTGCTCCATGAAGCTAGCAGGTCTTTTGTGACATTTACACTGGCTGGGAAAGGAGGTTAGTTCCCAGAAAGAAAGATAAACTGGGGCTTGCAAAATCCATCCCTTCCTCTATATGGACTGAGTTTCATTTACTTCTTTCTATTTGCTGTTCTCGCTCTGTCTAAATAATGATTTGAGCTGTTATGGTCTAACTCACTACCCTTATCCCAGCATCCTGGAAGGAAAAGACTGTTTTGAAATTCAGAGAGGAGTAGGTGTAGCTCTTGACTTTATTGAGAAAACTCAGGATAACTTCGTGTTTTCATTCTGTGTCATTTTATTTTATTTATTTATTAGTATTTTTAAATTTAAATTTATTTATTTTAATTGGAGGTTAATTACTTTACATCTGTGTCATTTTAAAGTTGATCGTGTGGTTTCCCTGCAGAGCCCTTATCCTGTACTGATATTTCTCACAGTCAGGTGCTGACTTGTGGTAAGTACAGTTAACAGCCTCCAGCATCCCATTGTAATTCTCTGCAGGGCACTTGTCACTTCCTAGTACTTCTGTTGTGAGCTGCAGGACAGTAGTTTTTTAGCAAAAAGAGGAAAATTTTCCAGAATGAGTGCTATCCGAAAGACACCGTCCTGGTGACTTACCGGTCCCCTGTGGCTGCTCCTAGTGTCTCACGCTCAGCTGTCATCTGCCCATCCCCACTGGAATCTTCAGGAATGAAAAGCTCCCCACTGCATTGTCCTTCTCTGGGGCTTTGCTCTCTGAGTAGTATTTTTGCACATTTATATGTGGCTTAAACCAGTTGTTCTGAGTGCCTTATTTATCGTCTGACAAATATTTTGCTGCCAATCTTATTCATTCCTCTTCTGTCTCCCTGAACACCTGGAAAACTGTCTCCTTATTTCTCAAGGGGCCATGGCATTCAGATCCAGAAACTGAGCTTACAAACCCTTGTATGTTTCTATCTACTTTGCCAAGCACATGCGGTTTTCTTTCAGAGTCCACCTTCCTTCTTTCCTACCTTCCTTCCTTTGCTTCCTCCCACCCTCCCCCCTACCTCCATCCCTTCTCTTCAACCGGCTTTTGTTGAAAGACTTGCACCAAATCTTATGCTAGATTCTGAAATACCGTGGAAAATAAGACAAATAGGAAGTCTGCCCTCTCAGAGTGTAGAGTCATGAAGGTTTATGAGAAATAGCCAATAAAAACAGTGCTCCTCTTACTCCCCTGCTCCATCACACACACAGAAGACATGCTTCACTTGGGGGTTAAGTTCTATTTTAACAAACATCATTATGAAATAGAGACTGGATTGTGGAATCAGATAAGTCTGGGTTGATCTCCCAAGTCTTCCATTTATTACCTGGGCAACCTTGCCCCAAACAGTCTCTCTTTAGCTTCGTCATTTGTAAAAGGGGGAAAATATGATTATTCACCTTACAGAATTTGTGGACGGTGAAATGAAATACAACTGATTTAAAGCCCTTGGACAGGACCTAACTCTTAATAAATAATAGTCATGAGAATGAAGATGGTGATTATACCTGGAGCCTGGATGGAGCATTTGGAAATAGTTTGACATTGGCTCTGATACATATGTTCTTTTTTAAAGATTTTTTTATACGAACAATTTTTTTAAGTCTTTATTGAATTTGCTACAATATTGTTTCTATTTTTTATGTTTTGTTTTTTTTGGCTGTGAGGCACATAGCTCCCCAGCCAGGGATCAAACCTGCACCCCTTGCTATAGAAGGTGAAGGCTTAACCATCAGGAAGTCCCCTGATACACATACTGTTAATCTCTATCTTCTTGACCAAGATAATAGGCTCTATTTAAGTTAACAGAAAGGAAAATGAGGTTAGTGTAATTGGGATATATATGAGTATAGTAATCATATTTTCTGAACTCAAAAGCTCAGCCCATGTTGACTGACAAGCACGCATGTGCTTTTCCCTGGGGAGGGGGCAGCATGTTCGTATCTGGGTCACTGGTCACTGTGTATGTGGCTGCCATCCTCTGTAACAAAAAAGCTCCTGAGAAAAGACGAGGGGCTTGTTGGGGAGGGGCTGCAGAGAAGAGGGAGAAGGAAGAGAAGACAAAGCCCAGGGGCTTTCTCATTTCTGCTCTATTTACTGTGACTTGCCTGTAGCTTTTCTAGCCTGGTCTTTAAATAATTGAAGACTATCTTAAGTACCAGAACCTTCCATAAATGACATGAAAGTGAGTAATAGGCCCTTTGGCTCCGGGCTGGACTAGGAAGGAAATTCTATGTATCTCACTCTGAGAGGACCTCAGTCAGTGACAGAGGGGAAGTTCATGGCCAGAAAGGGGGGGCAGGGTCTGCCTGTGAGAAGCCCCCGAGGGAAGCACCTGCTGTGAAACTGGTATCTGAGGGGCTATCTTGCAATCCGCTCATTAGCACCAAGTTTGTTGCTTGAAAAATTCAGCATCTGTGAAAATTCGTTCATTATTCTTTTAGTGCCTTTTAGCATTTTGAGCACTTGGAATGAATGACTCTTTGGGAAACCGCAATTCTGACCAGAAAATGTCCTAAAGGAAAGAATAAAACCCTCCTAATTCTCTTAGAATACTTGTTTTTCTGCAGAGGTATCTAAACATAGTAGAGTGTGAATATTGAATAAAAATAGATCGGGACAAAAATAGAAAATAGAGACTTGTTCCTCTCCCGGTGTGAAAACAAGTGTAACAATCCCAATACTTTTGTTCTGAGTACATGTCACAGCTGGGCAAACACTTGTTTCTCCTTCTCGCCATCTTCTAACTCCCTCCCTCAGCTCTTCAGGGGACTTTTGTGCGTCCTTGTTTCTTCTTTCATTGTATATTTCCATTAGGAGAAGACTCGGAGAAGATTCAGAGAAGACTGCAATGAGCTGAAGTAGGTCTGCATAAACCTGCTATTTCCTCAGCTTGGTCCGGCTGCCTTCCCTCAATTTGCCAATCCTCCCCTCCCCAAGAATCCCCTCCCCAACCCTGCATCTTTGCCTCCTGTACTCTTAGCATTGGCATTTCTCCTGCGTAGCATTTATCATAGTAATAATCTAAGAATAAACATTGTAATTCATTTTAGGGTAGCTCCCTTTTTCGTAAGACTGGAATCTCCATGAAGGCAAGAGAGGAGACTGCCCTGTTCCCTTTGATGTTCACTGGGCCTGGCCCAGTAACTGGCATATTTCAGAAGCTCAGTTTATATTCTGAGTGGTAGCTAACATTTATTGAATAACTGTCTTCCTGCTAATGAAAGAATCGGCCTCAAAATACTTGCAACCATTAAATAGCATTGCTCCTTGGAAGGAAAGCTATGACAAACGTAGACAGTGTATTAATAAGCAGAGCCATCACTTTGCTAATAAAAGGTGTGTATAGTCAAAGCTGTGGTTTTCCCAGTAGTCATGTACAGATCTGAGAGCTGGACCATAAAGAAGGCTGAGCACCGAAGAATTGATGCTATTGGACTGTGGTGCTGGAGAAGACTCTTGAGAGTCCCTTGGACAGCAAGGAGATCCAACCAGTCAATCCTAAAAGAAATCAACTGTGCATATTCATTAGAAGAATTGATGCTGAAGCTGAAACTCCAATACTTTGGCCATCTGATGCAAAGAATTGACACATTGGAAAAGACCCAGATGCTGGGGAAGATTGAAGGAAGGAGGAGAAGTGGGTGACAGAGGATGAGATGATTGCATGGCATCAGTGACTCAATGGACATGAGTTTGGGCAGACTCCAGGAGATAGTGAAGGACAGGGAAGCCTGGCGTGCTGCAGTCCATGAGGTCACAAAGAGTCAGACACAACTTAGCAACTGAACAACAACAAAAACAGTGAAGTCTAAAAAAGTCATGTGAGACCTATGTTGTATATGGCTTTGAAATTTTAAGCCGTGATATATATAAAATGCTCCAACTAAGTTGGATATGAACATTTGAGTTTCTCAAAGTCTGCATTGATTTCAAATAAATTATTTTATCTTCTCATCCCTGTGTGAGGCAGAGAAAGGGTAGATATTTTTACTGAATTACAACTAGTAAGTCATGGATGCGGGGGGGTCCCCAAGTCCTGGTCTTCCATGACAGCAGTCAAAGAAACATTGTTATATACCAGTTGGAGTCCCATCAGGATGTGAAGGCAACTTTGACCTGGCAATCTGAGCAGAATTTAGCAAAATGAAAGTAAGGCAAGGGCTTTATAGAAACTATTCAGAGATACTTCAGTACCCCAGGATGAGCTACAACTCAGAGACTTTACTCCCACTAGTCCTGCAAGGTCAGGAGATGGAGAGTTACCAGAACCCACAGAGGGTGTCTGGAAGGAGAGGGACCCCCAACAGGAGCTGTGCCCTTTGGTAGGAGACTGCCAGCCCATGGCATCTTGGCAGGAAGGAAAATGAGGCAATGCAAACAACATCCTGATCTTCTCCCACTTCCTAACCTCCTGCCAGTGCCTTCTATGGATATAACCTAGCCGGAAGTCAGGGGATAAAGGAGTCAGTCTATAAGGGTCAAGTGAAGCAGGCTGGAGAATGAATATGAGGTGCAAAGAGAAGATAAAAGGTAAAGGAGACGGAAGACACGGCCGCGTTCTCTTCACTGAAACCCGACGGAGGATGCAGAAACCCTGAAATGAAATGAGGTTATTTATGTTAGATCTTTGGAGTGTCATCCTGTTCCAATGAGAAGTGTTTTATCCAGTGCCATGGAGCTGCTCAGTACAGCAACTGACTTTACATCCTAGCCATCTCACTGGCTGGTCATCCGTTCAGCAGGTATTTGCAAGCACCTTGCTATATTGTATATAAGAGCTTGTAAGGGAGGTTTTAAATGCCTTCATTTTCCAATAGTGCAAGGCTGTATCTGCTGTCCTTGAATGCAGGTACTCAAGATGAGGTTCCCAGATCAGGAGCAATAACAGCACCTTGAGGCTGGTTAGAAAGGCAAATCCAATTTACATTCCCACTATAGGCAATAGTGTGGAGAGTCCTTCGAAAACTGAAAACACAGCTACCATACAACCCTGCAATCCCAAGCACATATCCTAAGAAAATCGTGATTTGAAAGGATACACACACCCCAACGCTCACTGCAGCACTGTTTATGACAGCCAAGACACGGAAGCAACCTAAATGTCCATGGACAGAGGAATGGATAAGGAAGGTGTAGTACATATATACAACGGAATGTTACCCAGCCATTGAAAAGAATGAAATAGCACCTTTGCAGCAACATGGATGGACCCAGAGATTGTCACACTAAGTCAGAGAAGGAGAATTAATTGTATGATGTCCCTTGTATGTGGAATCTAAAAAGAAATGATATGAATGAACTTACAAAACAGAAAGAGACTCACAGACTTGGAGAACAAACTTATGGTTGCCGGGGTGATGGATGGGGGCAAGGGATAGCTGGGGAGTTTGGAATGGCTTTGTACATACTGCTATTTTAAAATGGATAACCGACAAGGACCTACTGTTTGCCCTTGGGAACTCTGCTCAATGTTGTGTGGTGGCCTGAATGGGAGGGGAGTTTGGGGAAGAAGGGATAAACATGTATATGGATGGGTCCCTTCACTGTTCACCTGAAACTGTCATAACATTGTTTGCTAATTGACTATATCCCATTACAAAATAAAAAATTTTAAAAAAGAAATGCAAATCCATAACCACACCCTGATCTTTAGAATCAGTGTCTCTAGGTTAGGATTCAGAAAGCTGTATTTTAACAGCTCTCTAGGTGATTTCTAGCAGACTTAAGCTTGAGAAACTTTAGCAGATATGTATTATAAACTTTTGGGACATGAAATAAGCTCAAGGCTGTGAGTAATATACACACACACATGAAAATACACACACCCATGCACACTCACTGCTGCAGTTCACACAGTTTTATCTTAATCTTGGCATATTTTCAAATAGTCCTGTAAAATAAGGAAATTGGATTAAAGAAGATTTTTTTCAAGCACTGTTTATCTGATCCTCTTCAGAGCCAAGGGTGTCAGAGGGCCAATCCATTCAACTAAAATAATTATTTTTATAATACTTCATTTGAACACAGAGTTCTAAGACTAAAGAAGCATTGAAAACCCCTATTTGAGATAATCTAAGATTATTCTCTCTTGTTCAGATGTACCATGATGCTATGTATCAATGCAATGTCTATTGCATTGATGTTGTGTGAAATCTATATTTATTGCTTATATAGATGCATATTTTATTTCAAAATATTAGCATCAACTTGTGGCCAGAGGTGCTTTTTTCCATTTCCTGCACTTTGTGGTTCAGCTACAGGGGTGTGCCCATATGCCTTGCTACCCTGAATGCATGTGTGATTTCCAGAATGGCGGTTGCTTCTTGGCAACCTGTCCTTAGCTGTTTTATCTCTTATTGCTGTTTTGAAAACAAAGAATTTGCAGAAGGTGTTACTGCATTTCTGTTTGCATCAACTCTTGTGTCTGAGCTGTCCATGTTAGCTTTAGGCTATTAAATATTTAAAAATAGAAAGTGGTATGGTTCAGCGGGCAGGCTCGGAGTTGTTCTAAACTTGGCTCTGTATTTGGCCTACAGATGCAAAAGACTGAGCAATCATCCATCATTTCTATGACTGCATTTTCTTATTTGTCGAAAAGCCATAATAATATATATTGCCTGTCTATATTACGTGTGGTGGGTCCAGAATTTCTATGTAGAAGAGTTGGGGCAGTAACTATATTGCTGAGAGTAGAGAATAGAATGAGGACTTATTTTTCTTGAGAGCAAATTTGTAAAGCGAGCACACACTATTTTCTGTTTGTCTATAAAAATTCATAAAGTTAAAAAATGTCCAAAAATGCTTTTGTTTGCACTATATGGAAAAATTAATAAAATGGCAGTTAGTTATATCAAAGAATACTCTTTAAAATTAGATTGACTTTTTTTGTATTTAAACTTTTGTTGATATTGCAAATTGTTGTCCAAGCTTGTTGCAATAGTTTATACTCTCACCCACTGTATTTAACACAGTGAATTGCACACCTCCTATTACCAAACTTTTTCATCTTTACCAGTCTGATAAACAAGATATCTTGGTTTTATTTTAATATTTTGTGTGGGGTTTTTTAGCATTTTTCTAGATTGACTTTTGAGGAGAAATTATTGGGGCAGAAAGGACTAAACCCCAGCCATTTTTTAAATTGAATATAGTTGATGTACAATATTCTATTAGTTTTGGGTGAACAATGTAGTGATTTGACGTTTAAATGCATTACAAAATGATTGCCATGATAAGTCTAGTAGCCATCTGTCTCCATACAAATTTATTGCTGAACATATTCCTTACGCTGTATGTTATTTATTTTATAACCAGAAGTTAGTACCTCTTAATCCCCTTCACCTATTCCACCCAACTCCCCACTGCCCACCCCTTTGGCAACCACTCATTGTTTCTGTATTTATAAATTTGTCTTTGTTTGTGCACTTGTTCTGTTTTTTTTTTTTTCTGGCCATGCCCCGCAGCATGTGGAATCTTAATTCCCTGACCAGTGATTGAACTGCTGACCCTTGAGTGGAAGCATGCAGTCTTAACCACTGGACTGCCAGGGGAGTCCCTGTTTCTTGTTCTGTTTTTCAGATTGCACATATAAGTGAGATCATACCGTATTTGTGTTGCTCTCTCTGACTTTTTTCACTTAGCATGATACTCTCTGGATCCATCCATGCTGTTACAAATGGCAAAATTTCATTCTTTATGGTTGAGTAGTAGTCCATTGTTTATATACACCACATTTTCTTATCCATTCGTTTGCTGATGGACCCTTAGGTTGCTCTCAATCTTGGTTATTGTAAAAATGCTGCAGTGAACATAGAGATACATATATCTTTTCAAATAAGTGGTTTGTTTTCATTGGGTGAACACCCAGAAATAAAATTGCTGGATCATAGTGTAATTCTGTTTTTAATTTTTCTGAGGGAATTTTACACTGTTTTCCATAGTGACTGCACCAGCAAACACTCCCGCAAACAGTATACGAGGATTCGCTTTCCTCCACATCTCTGTGCCAGCCCTTGTCATCGGTTGTCTTTTGGATTATAGCCGTTCTTACAGGTGTGAGCTGGTTTCTCATTGTGGTTTTGATTTGCACTTCCACAGTGATTAGTGATGTTCAGCATCTTTTCATGTGTCTATTGATAATTTGTGTATCTTCTTTGGATAAATGTCTATTCAGGTCCTCTACCTCTTTTAAAATTGATTTGTTTCTTTGATACTGAGTTGTATGAGTTCTTGATGTATTTTGGATATTAAACCCTTTTAGATACATTGTTTGCAAATATCTTCTTCTATTCAGTTGTTTTGTTGTTTTGTTGATGGTTTCCTTCAGTTTGCAAAAGGTTTTAGTTTTATGTGATCCAAATAGTTTATTTTTGCTTTTGTTTCCCCTGCGAAAAGAAAAGATCAGTTCAGTTCAGTTCAGTCGCTCAGTCGTGTCCGACTCTTTGCGACCCCATGAATCGCAGCATGNCCCAGAAAAACAAAGTCTGACGCTGTTTCCACTGTTTCCCCAAGATCCCCTAAAATATTGCTAAGACCAATATCCAGGAGCAAATACTTCCTAGGTTTTCTTCTGTGAGGTTTTTATGGTTTCAAGTCTGAAAGTCTTTAATCCATTTTGAGTGTATTTTTGTGTGTGGTGTGAGAAAGTGGTTCAGCTTCACTCTTTTGTGTGTAGCTGTCCGGTTTTCCCATTACCATATATCAAAAAGGCTGTATATTCCCCACTGTGTTCTTGGCTACTATGTCATGGATAATTGGCCGTATAAGCACTGGTTCACTTCTGCGATCTCTATTTTGTTTCATTGGTCTTTGTGTCTGTTTTTGTGCCAGTGCCATACTTTTTTAATGACTGTGGCTTTGTATCAATAGTATAGTTTAAAATCAGGGAGCATGATATCTCCAGTTTTGTTCTTCATTCTTTCTGAAGATTGCTTTGGCTAACTGGAGTCTTTTGTGATTTCATACAAATTTTAAAATTATTCTAGTTCTGTGGAAAATGCCAGTGGTATTTTGAGAGAGACTGCAATGAATCTGTAGATTACCTTGGGTTATGTGATCATTCTAATTCTTCCGACCCATAAGCATGGTGTATCTTTCCATCTGTTAATGTCATCTTCAGTTTCTTTCATCAGTGTCTCATGGTTTTCAAAATATAGTTTCTTACCTCCTTGGTGAGACTTACTCCTAGGTGTTTTATTCTTTTAGACAATTGTAAATGGGATTGTTTTCTTTTTTCTCTTCCTGATAATATACATTACTGGTGTATGGAAAAACAATAGATTTCTGTACGTTAATTTTGTATGCTGCAACTGTATGCATTCATCTATTGGTTCTAATAAATTTTTACTGGAGTCTTTGGGTTTCTGTATATAGTATCATGTCATCTGTAGACAGATGTAAAACAGAAGTTTTACTCCTTCCTTTACCATTTGGATTACATATATGTGTGTGAATGTGTGCCTGATTGCTGTGGCTAGGACTTCCAATACTATGTTGAATTAAAGTTGTGAGAGTGAGCATTCTTGTTTTGTTCCTGATCGTAGAGGAAATGCTTTCAGTTTTTCACCATTGAGTGTGATGTTGGTTATACATTTGTCATTTATGGCCTTTATTATGTTGAGTATGTCAGCCCCAGGGCGGGCAGGGGCAGTGGAGAGGCTGGGGTGCCCTTTTCTCCTGGGTGTCCTCCGATATTGGCTCCAGCCTTTCCTGGACCCCCTTCCTGGCAACTCCAGCAGGGCCTCTGCCTTGGCCCCTAGGTGGCATGTTGACCAACATCCAATGGCCAGTGAAGGTTTACACATTCAATGAGGACCAGCAGTGGGGCAACCAGGGCGCTGGGCATCTCATCTAGCAATGTGGAGTTGCTGAAGGGCATGTCTTTGCTAGTTAGGGCCTGACAAAACGTGGCCCACTGGAGAAAAGAATGGCAAACCACTTCAGTATTCTTACCTTGAGAACCCCACGAACAGTATGAAAAGGCAAAAAGATATGACACTGAAAGATGAGACCCCCGGGTTGGTAGGCATCCAATATGCTGCTGGGGAAGAGCAGAGAAATAGCTCCAGAAAGAATGAAGAGGGTGAGCCAAAGCGGAAAGGATGCCCAGTTGTGGATGTGCTTAGTGGTGAAAGTGAAGTCTGATGCTGTAAAGAACAATACTTCGTAGGAACCTGGAGTGTTAGGTCCATGAATCAAAGGGAATTGGATGTGGTCAAACAGGAGATGGCAAGAGTGAACATCGACATCTTAGGAATCTGTGAACTAAAATGGATGAGGATGGACGAATTTAATTCAGATGACGATTATATCTACTACTGTGGGCAAGAATCCCTTTGAAGGAGTGGAGTAGCCATCATAATCAATGAAAGAGTCTGAAATGCAGTACTTGGGTTCACTCTCAAAAATGACAGAATGGTCTCTGTTCGTTTCCAAAGCAAACCATTCAATATCACAATATTCAGTATCTTTGGGTTCATCTTGTTTAGGACTCTTTGTGCTTCCTGGACCTGGATGTCTGATTCCTTTTTCAGGCTAGAGGAAAGACATACTCTCTCTCTCTTTCTTCTCCTTCTGGGACTCATAGTGCAGCTGTTAGTACACTTAATATTGTCCCAGAGGTCTCTTAAACTATCCTCATTTTTAAAATTCCTTTTTTTCTTTCCTGTTCAGTGTGGGTGATTTCCACTACTCCGTCTTCCAGATGGACAATCCATTTCTGTGTATCATCTAATTTACTGTTGATTCCTTCTAGGGTATTTTTCATTTCAGTTATTATATTCTTCATCTCTCATTGATTCTTTTTTTAAAAAAAATATTTTTAAGTTTTGATTGAAATCCTCACTGTATTCATTTGTTCTTCTCCTGAGTTCAGCAAGTACCTTTATTACCATTACCTTAAACTATTTACTGGGTAGATTGCATACTTCCATTTTGCTTAGCTCTTTTTCTGAGGTTTTTTGTCTTGTTCCTTTGTTTGTAATGTATTCTTTGGTCTCTTGAAAGAAAGTGAAAAGAAATCTCTTTGTTTCTGTACATTAGGTAGGCCTGTTACATCTCCCCGGCTTGGGGAAATGGCCTACGCAGGAGATGTGGGGCCCAGCAGTGTTCTCCCCTCTGGTCACCAGAGCTTGACGCTCTGGGGGTATCCCTTTTGTGGGCTTCATCGTGCTTCCGTTGTGATGGGGCTGATTACTGTGAGTGTGCTGGTAAGCAGAGCTGGCCTCCAGCCTGGCTGGCTGAGCACTGGTGGGCAGGACGGGTCTCCAGCATGACTTGTTTGGATGCCTGGTGAGGTGCCACTGCTGGGGGCCTGTTGGCAGGTGCCGCTGGGGGCAGCACCCTAGTGCTAAGTGGCTAGAAGCAGGATTCCAAAATGGCACATGCCAGCCCCACTGCTAGCACGGTCAATCAAGATCCCCCACGTGGCTGCTGCCGGTGTCTCTGTGCCCAGGGAGAGTCCCAGCTGCCTTCTGCCTCTTTGGGAACATCTTCCAAGAGCAACAGGAGGTTTGTCAAACTACCTGCTTTGTCAAAGAACTGCTACTGAACTGGGACTCAGAGCACGTGAGATTTGTGCCTGACCTTTAAGAGCAGAGTCTGTTCCCTATAGCCTTCCAACTCAGTTGAACAACAAGCCCCAGTGGTTTCCAGACCAAGCCTCCTGGGCGCTCATCTTCACAGTGGTGGACCCTTGGGCCGAGGATCCTGATGTGGAATGGGGACCCCTTCGCTCCTCAGGGAGGGCTTCTGTGGCTGTGACAGCCCTCCTGTTTGTGGGTCGCTGGCCCAGGGGGACCATACGAGACCAAGTTTCCTCCATCCTCCCTGCTTGTCTCATGGAGGCTCCTTCTTTATATCTTTGGTGGTGGAAAATGTTTTCCTCTGGGCTTCAGGTCGTTCTCATAGGTAGTCACCCCATAAGTAGCTGTAGTTTTGGTGTGCCTGTGGGAGGAGGTGAGCCCAGGGTCTTCTTCCTACTGCACCATCTCAATCTGTCTCCCCTACCCATTTCTGGGCATAGCTCTTGGGATATTGTGAGGGTAACAAAAAACCAAAAACAATAAAAATGAAAGGACTGAACACGTACAAGAATGTAAGGATTATCAGGCTGATAGTATTTAAATCAGAGTAGGTCACGACGGAAGCGACTTAGCAGCAGCAGCAGCAGCAGCAGCAGTATTTCAATGTCCTGAAGTTTCTTTATCTTGGTGTCTTCCCCTAGCAACTCTGTACCTAGTACAATGCCCACCTTTTGGTGTAGATAGATGTGTAACTCAGCTGTTACCTCGGTCACCTGGTTCTGTGAAATGTACATAAAATGGACTTGAACTCCACCCTAGGTGCTCTGAAGTCCTGGTGATTTGTAGTCTCAGGGCCCTGTTTTGCTCCGGTTTTTGGTTGCTTCTGAGCTCTTGGTCACACGTGTGGCTCATCTGTGACTGTTCTTTCTCTGCCCCGAGTGGACCCCCATAGTTGCCAGCCCCCTCTCTTTGGTTTCCCCTCAGTAAGTCTCATAGCTGGCACTGGTGTGCTGCAGACTTCAGAAATACGAGTTGGGGGAGAGCAGCACATAGATAATTTAGGATTAAATATTAGTTTTGTTCAAAAAGTTCTCCTGTGGTGTATTACTTCTACTTTCTTAATTTCATGTTATGACTTCCTTCTAAAAAGGACAGTATGGAAAATATGGGGCAAGAATGACTTTACAACGGAGAAATCTGACAAGTGATCAGGGTCAACATTAACAGCCAACCTCCCCCATCCCCAAATCTCACAACCCCATTCTAATCATGGGGAAAACACCATACAAATCCTAATAGAGGGGCATCCTATGAAATGCCTGACCAGTCCTCCTCAAAACTCTCAAGGTCGTCAAAGACAAGGAAAGTCCAGAATATCATCAAAGCCAAGAAGGGTCTATGGAAATATAACACCTAAATGTAACAGGGTACCTGGAACAGAAAACTAAGCAAATCTAAATAATCTAGGGACTTTATTTAGTAACAATGTATTAGTACTGGTTTATTAATTGTAACAAAGATACTCTATTAATGTAATTAATATGTTAATAATGGGAAACTATATGGGATGTGGTACACGGAACTCTCTTTACCATCTGCTCAAATTTTCCATAAATCTAAAATTGTTCTAAAAAATAAAGTCTGGTAATCAAAACACGTTTGCTTTGTTGTTTAGCTGGAACAGAAAATTCCTCTCTGCCAGTCTCCCCCTTGCATTCCCTGTCAAGGCGCTGCCCCCAGCATCCTTCTTACCCACATTCCTGCCTTTCTCCTCCTCATGCCTGCTTCGCGGCATCTCTGAATGCGTCCCTCACTGATCCCCAGTCATCCCTTCACAGAGCATGCTGGGGGTTCTTTGTCTCACCCTAGTTCATCCAGATGCTCTTGAAGTTATAACTACTGTTTCTGCTGCAAATGAACAAACAAACTGACTCCACTGACTGCTGTCCTGCTCACTCTACACAGTCCTTGGGGGTTCTGGGGTCCCAGTCTGTCAGTGGGACCTAGCTCAGGACAGATGAATTGCACCCAGGGGAGCAATGTTCATGTGGAGAAATGGGTTTGCTCTTTTTCAAAACTTTATCTCAGTATTAATTACATGATTCCCTCAGCAAATTGAAATGTTTAGAAACAAAATGTTTCTAAACTATTCTAGCAGGTTGGGAAAAAGTAATTTTCCATGCAGACACTGAGGACACTTTAAAAAATGTGCTTGTTGATGAACTCTCTGGATTTAAGTTACAATCACTGAATAACAGAGTTCACATTAGCTTCATTGGGATTCATTGTTTCTGTAGAAATTCTCAGTCTGCAAAGTAGGTGTTGTTAGCTCCCTCAGGGTCATTCTAAGAAAAATAAGGGCGGGGAGGAAAGGGAAAGGATACTTACCCTCATTTTACTAGAGCAGAGATCAGATGATCTCTTTTCATCTCTACATTTTGAACTAAGTATTTTTGTCCCCATTTCAGCCCAGGAACCTGAGATGAGTGAACTTGTGGGGTGGTGCAACCTCTGAGTGGCCCAGCCAAGTCTGGAGCCCAGAACTGCCCACCCTCCAAGCCAGCGTTATTCTCATCGGGCTGCCTCCTCACCCAGTCCCCCCAGAGGTGCTGCCTGGGCCACTGACTGGGCCCTGGATTTTGTCCCCATGCTTGGCTTTAGCTTTAACTTGTTGCCAGTGCTATCCAGAGGTAGAAACTTTTATTTGCACACCAGTCTTCACCCTCATCAGCATTATCATTCTCTCCCTCCTCACATACCCCTACTGAATTGGTTGACTCCTGCTGGAGATTTTGTAAAAATACATAGAAAGACTATTTGGATATGATTCTCTTCCCACCCAAGACAAATTTAAGAGTCCACTTTCTCAGCCGCAGAAGATGGCCAGGCTTTCTTTTGATGCATTAAATATTTTTTCACACCTTTTCCAGCTTTCTTACGCATAGTTGATATAAGACAAAGGGCAAAGGGAGCATGACTGGGATCAGGTGGGAAAAAACAAAGTTGGGGGCCAGGTTACTCCTTCCTGGGCCTCCATCTCTTATTAAGACATTTCAGTAAACAGCAGAGGCAAGACTGATTGGTGGCCACATGGGTCCAGTTCCACTTTGGACTATCGCCTAAGATTTGGACTCTGAGGGAAGGGGCGATGCTGCAAAAGATAGTGGAAATTAAGTTGAAAACTATGACGGACACTGAAGCCTTATGCTTTGTACCTTTAGAAATCTTCAGGGAAATGATCTCAGCAGTGGGGAAAAATTTAAGCAGTGTTGGATCACAGATGATCCAACTTAGTGGGTTTATGGGCTTCTGAATTTTTTTTTTTTTTTAAGCAAGTCTGATAGAACCTTGGTAGAAGTTGAATTGCATAATATGCTTTCTTAAAAACTGCCTAGTTTTTCTTAAACCATATGTCAAGTATGAGCCCTGAAATTTAACAAGTATATAGAGGAACAAGCTGCTAAAATATGGTTATTTCACACAGTTTGTAAAACTATTTGCGGGGGCAGATAGAGCTTTGTTGGTTGGGGTCCCACAAGTTCTGCAAAATGTCCAGACTCTGAATGGTAGAAATCTGCCCTGTGGAAAGAGGTAAGCGGTAGCAGTGATGGGAAATCAGCATGGAATGATTTTATTATTACAACACTATTACAATGTAATATATAATACAGTTAAAGTGTCCAAGAGGTTGGAAGGAAAAGTAGAAATCAGCAGTTTAAGTGAATAAACCTCCATAGTTTCCTTGTTAAGAATAAGAAATAAAAGGCATAAAGGAAGTTGTTATTTCTTGCATTCTGAGTATCTGGAGGTGGGCTTGGAAATGGTTTGTGTTAGCTAAGTACCTGTAGAAATAATCCCTTGATTAGAAAAATGAATTTAGTAAGAGGCAGGTTTGAGGTGGGCTGGATGAAGCACAAGCTGGAATCAAGACTGCTGGGAGAAATATCAATAACTTCAGATATGCAGTTGGCACCACCCTTATGGCAGAAAGTGAAGAGAAACTAAAGAGCCTCTTGATGAAAGTGAAAGAGGAGAGTGCAAAAGTTAGCTTAAAACTCAACATGCAGAAAACTATGGCATCCAGTCCCATCACTTCACAGCAAATAGATGGGGAAACAGTGGAAACAGTGGCTGACTTTATTTTTCTGGGCTCCAGACTCACTGCAGATGGTGATTTGCACCATGAAATTAAAAGATGCTTAACTCCTTGGAAGAAAAGTTATGACCAACCTAGATAGCATGTTAAAAAGCAGAGACATTACTTTGTCAACAAAATCTGTTTAGTCAAGGCTATAGTTTTTCCAGTGGTTATGTATGGATGTGAGAGTTGGACTGTGAAGAAAGCTGAGCACCGAAGAATTGATGCTTTTGAACTGTAGTGTTGGAGAAGACTCTTGAGAGTCCCTTGGACTGCAAGGAGATCCAGCCAGTCCATCCTAAAGGAGATCAGTCTTGGGTATTCATTGGAACGACTGTTGCTGAAGCTGAAACTCCAATACTTTGGCCACCTGATGTGAAGAGCTGACTCATTTGAAAAGACCCTGATGCTGGGAAAGATTGAGGGCAGGAGGAGAAGGGGATGACAGAGGATGAGATGGTTGGATGGCATCACTGACTCAATGGACATGGGTTTGGGTAAACTCTGGGAGTTGGTGATGGACAGGGAGGCTTGGCATGCTTCGGTCCATGGGGTTGTAAAGAGTCGGACACGACTGAGCAACTGAACTGAACTGAACTGACACGACTGAGCGACTGAACTGAACTGAACTGAAGTTTGAGGTAAGGTACTTAATATTTATAGCTTATTTATTTATATTCTGAGAGCACTTTGGAAATTGTACCTAAATGGCCAAGTCAAATGATTTATGCTTTATTATCTATAAACACACACATATAATTAGATTGACTTCTGCTGTTTACATTTCCCAGATCTGAAATAAAGCTAACAGCTTGGACCTATTTATGCTACAGAAGATTGAAAGTTGTAAAATATTAGGTCAAATCATATGGAATTGCTTTTATAAATCAAAAACACCCAAATATTGGCAGTTTCATATGATTCAATCTAATATGCAAAAGTGACCAGTAAATTCTAGGTGGGTCACAAAATGTAATGAAGTATCATCCATTTTCTGATGGTAGCTATGAAGGATGAAACTTGATTTTGGAAGAAATCTAAAAGTCCTCCCGGGGTTTGTCCTGAAGCTTTCTTTGCCAGCAGAAGCCATCCTGATCTCTCCCAGCCAGCCAGCCCACCTAGGAGTTGGCAAACCTCAGCTCTTTGTTAAAAGAGATGATAATTAATGTAATTAATACCTTTCCCTACCTGTCTTTTTCAGGATTTCTTTTGGGGCCAGATGAAATAAGCATTGAAGGGCTTTGAAAAGTTAAAAATTATATTGGATAACATAGTATTATTATCATCATGGCTAATTGTCGGGGAATCCGACTGAGATAGTTCGAACAGGAGAATGTAATCTTGAATAAGACAAACCACCCAGACTCGTCTGTCTCTTTTGGGCAGTATATCCATCAGCTCCTGCAGGTGGGAGATTTCTCCCCTTAATGTGATAATGGGTTAGAAGAGCTAGGTTTAGATAAAAATGGAGACATTGTTTGGATGGCATCTTATTTTTTTTTTTAATTAAAAATATCTTCAGCTGTGTGCTGAGAACACAGCAAGGAACAAATGGTTCTGTATGTCACCAGAGCTAGTGAGACAGGTGGTGTATTCCACTTCACCCTGGGTGCTTTTTCTCACGTGCAGAGAAAGCACATGTTGGCAGATTCCAAGGTGGTTAAGTGAATGAGCCAGCGGAGGCTCCAACGTGCTGTCCCGCCTGTGAACACAGTAGAATTCAATCATAGTTCATCCAGGACTGTATTCCCAAGCAACCTGGGGGCCCAGAGATGCTTCAGTTGCATGTTGCTATCAGGTCTTTTTCATCAGGTTGTAGAGCATCAAGCCAGTTGCTTCAGGAACATGTTCACCGGTTCTCTCTGTTTACACTTTGGGGGGTTGCTGAGGTTTTATTTGGTGGGGAAAATCACTGATTTCCACCATGTAGAAAGCATATGTCATTTGGGCTTTTTTGGTTGGTTGTTTTACATAAAAGGGTGTGGAGGGTTTTGGGGTGAATCTTCACAGCATCTCATGATGCAGGTAGCCTTATGACTCACCTTACAGATAAAGAGACTGAGCTTTCACAGCACAGCCCTAGTCAGTGTCTTGGTCCCAACCACTGAGCTCAGAGAGATGACCTTCAATTACCACGATTTAGTCCTAGGTAGCTAAAACTCTTGCGTGGAAAAGTCTATTTGTCATCAAAATTACGTATTGATCTCCTTGCTATATCCAGAAAAGTTTGCTTTAAGCAACAGGGGACCTGCTAAAGGGGGAACTTAAATCTATTCTTCTTTTAAGCAAGACACATTGGTCCTTTAAAGTTGTTGGCTGTTTCTGTTTTCAGTTTTTGTGGTTCTTCAGCTGGAAAGAAAACTTTCTGATTCTATTCTTCTTTTAAGCAAGACACATTGGTCCTTTAAAGTTGTTGGCTGTTTCTGTTTTCAGTTTTTGTGGTTCTTCAGCTGGAAAGAAAACTTTCTGATTCTGCAAAGACTCACTTGAGTAGCCCCCTTCAGTTGGGTAGCTATAAACCAAATACCAACCTACTCTTCTGAGACTGTGGGCTTGGAGAAAAACTGGAGTCAGATGAATAGAGGTGGTCATAGATTCTCCAACACTCACTGTTATGTGGCACGGGAAGGTTTCTGGGTGGAGCAATGGGCAGATTTGCATAAAGCCTCTTCAAGAGTCACCGTCTATATTCTAGTTCCTTTTGAGGATCTAGGGCTTCCCTGGTAGCTCAGATGGTAAAAGAATTGCTGGCAATGAGGGAGACCAGGGTTCAGTCCCTGGGTTAGAAAGATCCCCTGGAGAAGGGCATGGCAACCCACTCCAGTATTCCTGCCTAAAGAATTCCATGGACAGGGGAGCCTGGCAGTCTGTGGGGTCACAAAGAGTCAGACAAGACTCAGAGGCTAACACTTTCACTTTGAAGATTTAACTTGTTTTCCCGGCTAGCAATCTGGATTTCTTACTAATCTGGAGTTGTTAGAGGGGAGTTTCTGATGCTAGAACCTGAAAATGGTTGTGTGTGTGTGTGTGTGTGTGTGTGTGTGTGTGTGTGTGTATAAATTGCAAGAGCTCTATCAATAAGCTGCTCTAATATTGGGAGATCAGGCCTGCTTTAGAGGGGAGTATCCAAGAAAGTGAGGCTGGGAGTGAGTCCTTACCCCCAGCTGTCTTACTGGCCTCAGTTCCCATGGTTCTTACTTGCATAGGTGAACTCGTCAGCCCTTGGGTTCCGGGCCACTCGCTGGTTGACAGGCCCTAGAAAGGGCACTAGATTCTGCTTTAGCCGTGGGCTGTCTACAGTGGCAGAGACTGGGCATCTCAACCAATAGATCCAACCGTCTATCTCCTCCTCCACAAAGGAACAGTAACTACATCTGACTGGATGGACTGAATAGGGGTCCTCAGGATTCTTGTCCTGTCCAGATGAGGTTCCCCAGGGAGAAAGACCTTACTATAATAAGAATGATCCTGGAGTCATTTTGTTTTCACACCAATATGTGCTGAAGAAGCACTTCAGTGTTCCCCAGTAAACGTCTTTCAGTTCCTTGATTCTATCTGCTCCCCTCCTCTTGGAGAAAGGAGAATTCATTACATATCCTTAGCACCTTCTGTTGTGGTTTATAACACTATTCAAGACCCAGTGGCAAAATTTTAAGATTTTAAGATCAGAATAAGCACTGTTATCACTAATAGGTAAGAAGTAGAAAGAATTTAGTTTGTTCCAGAAAATTTCAGCAGTTATTTTCAAAAGTGATAGTTCTTTCTCTTCATCAAGCATTCCAACTACTTGTTATATAGATGTTATCATATACTGCTGCCCATACTCATATATTCCATAAAATTAGGATCCTGCAATGTATATTATTTTGCTTCCTAATTTATTTTTTCTGCATACCAGTATTCTGTGTTATTAAATATTTTTCAGAAGTATAACCTTTAATGGGTGCTTTTATTTTTCTTATGTAGATGCCCTGTAATTTATTTTAGCAATAGATATTTTNAACCAGTCCATCCTAAAGGAGATCAGTCCTGAGTGTTCATTGGAAGGACTGATGCTAAAGCTGAAACTCCAATACTTTGGCCACCTCATGTGAAGAGTTGACTCATTGGAAAAGACCCTAATGCTGAGAAGGATTGGGGGCAGGAGGAGAAGGGGATGACAGAGGATGACATGGCTGTATGGCATCACCAACTCGGTGAACATGGGTTTGAGTGAACTCTGGGAGTTGGTGATGGACGGGGTGGCCTGGAGTGCTGCATTTCATGGGGTCACAAGGAGTCGGACCCGACTGAGCGACTGAACTGAACCAAACTATCTAATCCACTGTCTATGTATAAATTTTGTCAATTGTCTCAACATCTTCTCTAATTATTTAAAAAATCAATTGTGTTTTAAAACACAGACTTTTGATTTTGCTATCTCTGTATTTGACCATTTCTCTCTCATTATCATGTTTAATTAAATTGAAACTATAATAAGACTTGTTTGATTTCTAAAGCATAGCTTTACGTTTTACTAGAAATTTTTATAAGTATGTGAGTCCAAGTTTCTTAAGGGCAGAGCCTATTGTGTTATTAAACTTTATACCACCTAGACCCTTACTCACTGCGTGTATTTGCTAAATGAACAAATGGATAAAAGGCCAATTTTAGATTCCAGATGTCTCAGCTTTCTAATTATTGATCACTGTGACCATTTCTTTCATGAAGGTAACTTCTCATGCTTCAGTTTACCTCTCGTTCTGTGTGGCCTCTGACGTAGCCCCAATAAGTCTAAACTTTCTGTGAGGCTGTATGTACTCAATTTGCCTTCTCTACAAAAGGGAATAGGTTGGGGATCCGTGTAAAGCATTTCCCTAATGTTTCACCAAATCCACATCTTCTTTCCCATTAAAAACATGAAAGTAGGTCCGGGGGTTGTATTGGTCCATCTCTCAATGCCCATTTAGCTGACTATATGAGGCATCTGGGGACACCTTTTCTTTAAAGTGTTTCTCCTCTCTCACGACACTTATTGTTCCTGCCATTTAGCCACTTGACAAAAGACAGCAGTGATTCGAAAGAGACAGAGGGAGCTGCGGCGTGGATGAAAGATCTCTGGGCTCAGGGTCACAGGATCTCAGCCACGTCCTGGCTCCTTCACTGGCTATTTGTGTGACCTAGGAACATGGGTCTAAGCTTCATTTTACTGATAAAGAACTGAGGCTTAGAGGGGATCAAGGACTTGGATGAATCTGTAGACAGACTATTTAAGAGACAGGACTTCTTGTCCTAGCTTTGCCACTTACTGGGGCAAGGGTTAATCTTTCTGGAATAATCATTTATGAAAATGTTAATGGTTACTCTAGAACAATGCCTAGCATGAGTTGAGATTCACTATTTAGATTTATGGTGATGATGGCGAGTCTAATTTCTGTATTATCTGTAGTCAACTTCTAGTCTATGTATACCACCGGAAGTGGTGAAGGCAGGCTTCATTTCTGGTGCTATCACTATTGATTGTCAGTGCAGAACAATGTAGCCATTCCTGAGACTGAAGGAGGAGGAGAATTGCTGCTCCCCTAAGTGAGACTGTCTTCTCTGATGAGAGAGTGAGAGTAAGACAGTGACACCCACACAGAGAGCGAGAATGAATGAAGAAAAAGGGGAAGTGGGAGGGATGGGTTGAGAAGGAAAAGAGAAACAGAGGGCAGGGAATTCCCTGGTGGTCCAGCGGTTAGGGCTTGATGCTTTCTTTGCTGGGGCCTGGGCTTGATCCCTGGTCAGGGAACTAAGATCCCACAAAATGTGCAATGTGGCCAAAGTGAAAAAGAAAGAAAAGCAAAGAGCAGACAAGCCAAAAGAAGTCAGGAAAAACAAGGAGGCTGTCAGGGGTGGGGATATTTCTGTGGGGCATGACCCATCTGGGCAAGTGAGAAAGGGGTCGCTCACCTAGGAGTTTTCTAAGTAGAAACTGTTCTATCCTGAACAAAATGTTGCATTATTACATTGACTTTAGGAATAATTTATTGAACACCTATGAAGGCCAAGTCATCTTTCTGATTTTTGCAAACTGTAAATGAATAAGAGACAGTTCCACTGTTATATACCTAGGTAGGTGCCAGGGGCTCCTTCTGCCACAGACCCCACCATGCTCTATAATTTATTTCAAACAAAGTTTTCTCACATGAGTTGCTTATGCTATGTCTGGCATCTTGGCTGGGCTGTGAGCCCCACGAGGGCCAGAGTATGTGCCTGTCTTTCTTAATATGTGTCTACAGAGTTGCAATGTAATTCTGACATTAATTACCTGGGGCTACATCAAATCTCACAGGTGAAGGGCTCAGTCTTCCACAAGACTTCCCTCACTTTAGACACTCGCCATAAGCTCTGTGGTTCCCAGGCCACCTACACTTTTGACTAATTGGCTGAGAATTCTGGGCTTTGCACCATGCCCTGAGGTTTAGTAATAAGCTTGAATGACTCAGATGTCTCAGGAAAGCTCTACATTTATGATCATGGCTTAATTATAAAAGACACAGAGCAGGACCAGCTCAGTGCAGAAATGCATCAANTTCCCAGGCCACCTACACTTTTGACTAATTGGCTGAGAATTCTGGGCTTTGCACCATGCCCTGAGGTTTAGTAATAAGCTTGAATGACTCAGATGTCTCAGGAAAGCTCTACATTTATGATCATGGCTTAATTATAAAAGACACAGAGCAGGACCAGCTCAGTGCAGAAATGCATCAAGTAAGGTCTGGGAAGGTCCTCAAAACAAAGCTTCCTCATCCTCAAGATGCATCACCTTCTTGGCACATCAGTGGGCATCACCAGCCAGGAAACTCAGCCAAGCTTTGGCGTCTCGAGTTTTTACTGGACATCAGTATGCAAGACGATTGAGTAAATTGTTGGGCATGTGATTAAACTCTTCTTCCAACTTCCTTTTCCTCCCTGGAGGTCAGATGAATATTGTGTGGCTCAAAGGCCCAACCCTCCAATTACACAGTTGGTTTTCCAGCCTAGCCTGTCCCATCCTGAAACCACCCAGGGGCCCACCATGAGCCACCTCATCAGCATAAACTCAGTCATGGTCTGAGAAACCATCAAGAGTGACATAATCAAAGTTTCAGGTGAGCATGAGAGTTGATTACGTGACTCCAAGTCCCAAACAAAAGCTAAGTTTGGAATGATACAAATGAAACCCTGCCTTAATCTAGATCAGTAAGCGCAAGTATCTCAAGAGCAGATAGACACAAGGGTCTCGTGGTTGTGATGTACAATACTGAACTGAAAGCCGCAGTTAATTTTCTCCATCTGGTCAGTTTTGGGAGCCCATTCTTCTTTCTTTTCTTTTATAAACCACTTTGTTGAGATCTGATAGACATGCAATAAGCTGTGCATTTTTAATGTTTTCAGAATTTAGATACTTTTCCAACATATATTTAGTGAGTGAGGACATGAATCAATTTCCTGTTAATACGAGCCGTTTACCCCTTCCTTTATGTTTGAGTCCATATGTCAACTGACACTTCTCCCTTCCTCTGGTCTCCAAAATTCTACCTCCACAACTTGTAGCAACCTGGAAGCAATGTAGGGTGGACAGAAAAGGCAGAACAGGTTGGTGTTGGACATGGAGACTAGAGGAGTGTGGACCTGACTCCGTTATGTACTGTTGTGTGACCTTGGACAAGCCACTCAACCCCTCTGCACCTCAGTTTCTTCATCAGTAAAGTGGGGATAATGATAGTATCAATCTGATATGTTTGTTATGTGAATCAAACAAGCTTATATAGAAAGATCACAACACTGCTTTGGCACACAGTGTACGTGATGTAGTGTTACCTGGTGTCACCGGTACCATTTCAAAGAGGAGCAGGAGGGACAAATTTCAGTCCTTCGATTTGAAATTGCGTGGCTGTTCCCTCGAGCCTTGGTTCTCCACCTTGCAGCTGCTGAGTTACCCCTCCATTTTCCCCTCCCACATACAGCTTCCCCTTCCCTGCCTTCCCTTCTCAGATCTCCCTTCCCCAGGCCTCTGTCTTTTGCTCCAAGCTTGTAGAGCCCCAGTCTCTGCCGTGTCCTGTCTTGTTGAACTCCAAGGCTTTTTACAGAGAATGGAGACATTGCATAAATTAATTTGCATTCTTTCATGTACCCTTTACGGACTGGATATGTAGCTGACCTGCCCCTTAATGTGGCTCTGCGCATGGACGAGAAAAGGGAACATGAGGAGACAGACAGCCATGAGCCAATGGAGTTAGATTATGGAACACTTCAGTTGAAAGTACTTAATCCCTACTTTCCACGGCAGTAGGGAGCCGTGGAAAGGCTTTGAGCAGAAGTGCAGGCGCAAGGCAAGTATTTCACAAACGGGTCTTCCAGGTGTGATTTCCAAAACCCTCTGCATCCTAACAAAAGGTAAGCCAACCACAAGGCTGGAAGACAAAGAGGCTGTGCCCTCTAAAATCCACACGGTCCTTTCATAAAAAGCACCACATCCTGAGTTACCCTCCTTCCATCTTATCGAATGCAGTGTGCATCTTTCATGCAAAAGGCTCTGGACCAGGCCTGTTTCTCCACATGCATGGTTCTTTGAAACTGTTTTTATTGTAGGAACTCCTTGAGGCCTCTGTTCCTTCATTTCAAAGCAGTAAGATGTCTTCAGCTCTTGAAGAGGGCAGAGTGTTAACTGCCCTGATGTCTTTATTTTACAAACCACTTAGCACAAAGCAGATTTTTACCCAATCCTCAATGTCTTTCCAAACTGGAGACAGTAAGGCCGGGCTCCTAATAGCCACCAGTGGACCCTTAGTGTTTTTGATGAAAACTTCAGAGGGTCTGCGGCAACCTTGCACTTCCTCTAATGTTCTTCAAGTCGGGACAAGAGCCCGGCAGTCGGATACACCCACATGACCATCAGCAGAGGCTATTACTCCCCGGTGTCAGACAAAGTGGGTGAGAGAGGGGCAGCCGTGGCCCCACGTCTCCCTCAGGTTGGAGGAGATGCTGCGGCTCTTTCAAACGTGAACACGTGGTTATCCTGACAGCTCCTCTCCCTGTAGTGAGAAGTTGGTGTCCTGGGCCAGTAGCAGAAGGCTTCCCGAGAGAAATCCAGGCTCATTAGAGAGCTCTGGCATGTGCAGTCACCCAGGTCACCCCACAGAAACCGGGGGGATGGAGGAGAGAAGGCAGACAGCAAGGAAGTTGGGAAAGACCAGGTGTGCTTTCTAAAGAGAGGAGTCTCGCTGCTGTCTGCTGACAGCCAGCTCTGTCAGACGCATCTGCCCAGCGGTGGGTGGAGCCTGCGTGGAAAGCTTGACACGGTGGAGATCCCTTTGCTCCCCGGGGAAGACTTGGCCCCAGGAAACCTCTCCGGGCCATCCACGCTGAAATCGCTCGCATCATCGCAGCGCGCATGCCCAGGGGGTCCCCGCCTTCCTGTCTGCCTCCCCTCAGCCTGTGAGCCTCTACCTGCAGCCTCTACGTGCTTCTGGAGCTCGTGAGGAGCCCCCATCAGGAACTCACTGATTACACGTGGGCTCTGCAGCTGTGCTCAGAGATGGGCCGTGGGAGGTGGCCCCGGGAGTGGGTGTTCGGAACGTTTCCCCTGGAATGAGGGCCGAAGCATGTCTAATCGGTGCCGCCTGCATGGCCTCGCCTGGTGCCTGTGGCTGGGAGACCGGCGGCCCAGAGGAGGTGTGGTCCTGCCAGCTCCAGCCTTGTGGAAGATGAAGCAGGGAGCGAGAGAGACCTTAGAGGAGAAGGAGGTACCCGAGCTTGGCAGAAAGAGGCAGTGGGTCAGCCTGATCAACTTCCAGTTGTTTCAGTGCGAGGTGAGCCTGTGAAGACGTGAGCTGTGCAGTGGTTTCCCCGAGTCTGGAAGAACTGACGTTTGCATTCTTTGCACGGACAACACCTGACTCACTCAGTTGGCTGAGGAACAGAGGACGGTGAGGGGCAGCTGCCTGACTTTCTCCCAGATCCCTGCAGCGACCGGTTCTCACTCGCCTCCTGCCCAGATCTTCCAGAGACGCTGAAAAGTGCTTGGATCCAACACTGCCCTCTGAATAACTTGCTCCTTTTTTTTTGCTGAAATGACCAAAAATTCTTGGTAGCTGGAATAGACCCAAGGCCTTTAATAATACATAATTATCCTTCTCTCTCTCTTAGTCAAGCTTGGTGTGGTGCCCTGACGTTGGAAGAAGCAGGAGCCCAGTATGGAGGGGACTGACCGCTTGGTCCCTGCCAGCAGATACCTGAGGGACCATCAAAAGCCAACCAACGGCTCCCAGCAGTCACCAGGCCTCCCTATAGCTTGAGGATTAGAACAAATATCCATTGTGGCATCTTAGCACTGGAACAAACCAAGGAAACTAAAGTTGGGGTGGGGGGTTGTTGGTGACTTTTGGAGAGCATTTATTTGTTCAAGAAACACGTGTTGAGTACTAGGCACTGGCAGGGATGTTCAGGTATGATACCCATAGAGTATTTTGGAGACAGCAGTTCCAGCATGTTCTGGTCATGCTCAGTGGTCGGCAGAGGAGTCTTTTCAAACAAGATGCCTCTATTGAGAGCTGGAAACATCATCGAAACCCCAGCCAAGGGAAGTGGGAGTTTGGGGTCTGCACTGTCTGATTCCTTGAGTGCAGCCTCCCTCCCTGTGCCACCTGCCACATATCCACAGAGCTGCCCACCTGCAAATCCTTGCATACTTGTCTGCTCCTTCTGTGCTTTGGCCCAACATTGCTGAGGACGCTCCAGTCACCTCTGTCAGCATTCTGCCTAGAAACCTCCTGTTGGAGACTGAATTTGTTAAGTATTTTTTCTATCTTCCAAGCTACTTTGCTGTTGTTCAGTCACTTGGTTTTGTCCAGCTTTCTGTGACGCTATGGTCTATAGCCCACCAGGCTATAATAATATAGCTATAATATAGCAGGCTATAATCTCTGCCCATGAGATTTTCCAGGCAAGAATAGTGGAGTGGGAAGACATTCACTTCTGCAGGGGTTCTTTCTGGATCAGGAATTGAATCTGTGTCTCCTCCATTGGCAGGTGGCTTCTTTATGACTCAACCACCAGGGAAACCCCTTCCAAGTTACTTTAGGTAACAATTAAACCAGTGTTTTTGCCTTTATAGAACATTGGGCACCATTTTCCCAGCTCTTACAATATTTTCCTTATTAATTTTTAGCTCTCAAAATATATATGTTGCAATATATAAAAACACTGCAATATGTAAAATACATGTATTGCAATGTATTATATATATATATTAGATATATGTAAGATATATAATATATATATGTGTATATATCTCACCACCTGTGACCTATCCCAAAAGCCAATACCACATACTTTAGTTTTATTATCACATATCTGTTTGCATGGACATATTATGGTTTCAGCCAACTGTGTTGAGGAACAGATCACTGCAGAGTATCGGCGTATTACAGCAATAAGCACTGTCTGTACTCCTGTGACTGCAGGTCAGCTGGCTTGACTGGCCTGGGATCCAGGCCGAGTGCTTAGATCCGCTCTGTTCCATTCCATGCCTCTTGTTCTTCTTGGACCAGCAGGCTCCTGGGGATATAGCCTCTCACGGCCACCACCAAACTAGGGACAAGCAGAAGTGCAAGCAGAACTCAGTCACAGTCACCTCTGCCCACCCTCCGCTGGCCAGCACAATATCAGTGAGACGGAGATCCAAGCTGTCTTTCTAGTAGAAGCAACTGCACAATCACAGGGCAGAGGGAGGAAGGAAGACTGGAGGAGGTGTATCTGCTCCGGCTATCCTGTGTGTAGGAGGGATGTCTGGGCGTCTGACCGCCTCTTGAGAAGACTTTCAGCTGATCCTCTTGCTTTTAGCCCCAGCAGCATCCCCTTCTTCCAGAAACCCCTGGTTCTGCCACTTCCTGAGCCATGTGCAGGTTACACTCTAAATCTGGCTGCTGCTTCCCTTTCCCACCACCTCCTTAGGAGTCATATTTTCAGATTTGTTAAGTCAGCCACCACTTGCCCATCTGCTTTCCAGCTTCCAAAATTTCATTGCTTTTGTCTCTTTTCATGTTTTCTTTGTCTTTGTGGGTTTATGCCTGTAATAAAATCCTTTCACTGTCATTTTCATGGGGTTTGGGGAGAGGGTAAGGCTAAATGCATGTTTTCAATCCACCACCATTCCCACCTGGCTCCTTCTTGACACCTTAATGATCAGCCTTCCTTCCTCTTCAGCTCCTCTGGCTTTAATTACGTGCAGCTCAGAGTCCCTTGTTTCCCAGAGACAGCCAAGCAGAGGAACTTTGATGGAGTGTCTGATGGGGTGATGACTCACTTCTCAGTCTGGCTGGTTGTTGGAACACAATGTCAGCCGTGGAGTAACCCTTTCTGACTCAGTGTGTCCGTAAACACAGACACATTTCAAGAAACCATCTAACTCTTCAGAGTCCTTAAATACATAGCAGCCCTATCTTTGGTCTGAACCTGAGGTACAGATGGACCTGTTTGCAGGACAGGAATAAGAATGAAGATGTGGAGAGTGGATATGTGGACACAGTGGGTTAAGGCGGGGTAGGATGAACTGGGAGATTGGGATTAGCATACATACCCTGCATATGTGCGTGTATATGTTCCCATGTGTAAAACAGTAGCTAGTGTGAAGCTGCCATACAGTCCAGGGAGCTTAGCTTGGTGCCCTGTGTTGACCCAGAGGGGTGGGGATGTGGGCATGAGAGGGAAGGCAGTCCAAGAGGGAGGGGATATATGTATACACATAGCTAATTCACTTCCTTGTATAGCAGAAGCTAACACATCATAAAGCAACTATGTGTGTCTGCGTGTGTGTTAGTCGCTCAGTCATGTCTGATTCTTTGTGACCCCGTGAACTGTAGCCCTCTAGGCTCCTCTGTCCATGGAATTCTCCAGGCAGGAATACTGGAGTGAGTAGCCATTCCCTTCTCCAAGGGATCTTCCTGACCCAGACATTGAACCTAGGTCTCCTGTATCACTGAAGAATTGATGCTTTTGAACTGTGGTGTCAGAGAAGACTTTTGAGAGTCCTTTGGACTGAAAGGAGATCAAACCAATCCACCCTAAAGGAAATCAGTCCTGAATGTTCACTGGAAGGACAGTTGAAGCTGAAATTCCAATACTTTGGCCACTTGATGTGAAGAGCTGACCATTTAAAAAGACTGGTCATTTGAAAAGCCCCTGATGCTAGGAAAGAATGAGGTGAGAGGAGAAGGGGACAACAGAGGATGAGATGGTTGGATGGCATTACCAACTCAATGGACATGAGTCTGAGTCAACTCTGGGAGTTGGTGATGGACAGGGAGGCCTGGTGTGCTGCAGTCCATGGAATCGCAAAGAGTGGGACATGACTGAACAACTGAACTGAACTGAACTCCTGCATTGCAGGCAGATTCTTTACCATCTGAGCCACCAAAAGCAACTATATCCCAATTAAAAACAAATCATTCTATTGAACATGCGCATACACATATACACAGAATACTATGTGTTATGCATGCACAACACATAGTAGCAAGCTGGATTTTCTTGTATTAAGTTAAAATGCAAAAGGGTACAAAATACAACTACCTGGTCTGTTTTTATTGCTTTCATTCTTTTCCTATCTGTTCCTGGGAAATAGTAGGGGTGGGAAAGATACTCTATAACTCATGGTTTGATTAACTGTTTCATGTTTTCCAAATGTTGGTTTACCATTAGTGCTTCCTAGTGGATGGATGGGAGGACTGAGGACAGGGGTGCTCTGACAGGAACAACAGTTACATCCTAAACTGTTAGCCTACAACCTCTCTAACAGCACTGGGTATGTGCATCCAGAGTTGCAGAAAAAGTTATCACAGGTGAAAATCATCTCAAAACTGAATGGAAACATTTTGGAGTACTATCNGTGCTTCCCAGTGGATGGATGGGAGGACTGAGGACAGGGGTGCTCTGACAGTAACAACATTTACATCCTAAACTGTTAGCCCACAACCTCTCTAACAGCACTGGATATGTACATCCAGAGTTGCAGAAAAAGTTGTCACAGGTGAAAATCATCTCAAAACTGAATGGAAATATTTGGAGTACTATCCAGATATGCATCTACAAATGCATTTCCAAGCAGGGGAGAAAGAGAGAAAAATGATCTGTAACAGTTAGCAAACCTTGAATCAGAAAACTGGAGTTCAACTCCTGATCCCACTTCTTACATTCTGTATGTGCATGCATGCTAAGTTGCTACAGTCCTGCCTGACTCTGTGCGACCCTATGCCAGGCTCCTCTGTCCATGGGACTCTCCAGGCAAGAATACTGGAGTGGGTTGCCCTGCTCTCCTCCAGGGGACCTTCCCCATCCAGGGATNCAGGCAAGAATCCTGGAGTGGGTTGCCATTTCCTCTTCCAGGACGTCTGCTTTGCAGGCGGTAAAGAATCTGCCTGCAATGCAGGGGACCTGGGTTTGAAAAATAATAAAGAATATTAATCTTTATTATAAATAATAAAAATAGTATTCAACCATAAAAAAAGAATGAAATAGTGCCATTTGCAGCAACATGGATGGACTCAGAGATTATCATACTAAGCGAAGTAAATCAGAGAGAGACGAATAGCATATGATATCACTTACATGTGGATTCTAAATATGATACAAATGAACTTATTTAGAAAACAGAAACAGACTCCCAGATTTGCAAAACAAACTTACCAAAGGGGGACGGGGAGACAGGGAGGGGTAAATTAGGAGTTTGAAATGAACAGATATATACTACTACATATAAAGTCAACAAGGACCTACTGTATAGCACAGGGAACTATGTTTAATATCTTGTAACAACTTATAATGGAAAAGAATCTGAAAAAGTATACATACAATACACATAGGTAATGGAGTCACTTTGCTGTACATCGAAAAATAGCACAGCATTGTAAATCAACTCTACTTCAGTAAAAAATAAATTTTTAAAAAAGATTTATTTATTTGACTTTCAGTAGTGAATACAAGGATGACCCAGCCCTTTAGCAAGGCCAGACAGACACGGGCAATCACAGGTAATTACCAGGGATCGGTGGGGTCATGCGCCTATGCTCAGCCCAAGTTGAAGGTCTGACCTCCACGTCAGGCTTGAGGATACACTGTGGGTTGTTATCATTATTTAGACATTTTCATGATGCAGTTACTTGTTACATGTTTCTATTGCCACTTGCAAATTTGACTATTCTTTCTTTGTTATTTGGCCAAGAAATTACTATCAGGAAATGATTAGAAACAAGACTGAGTTGAATCATTCTGTTTGCCTGCACACCCTGAGGCTATAAATTCAATCTTTTCTTCCCAAGATTTTCCAAATATGTGTAGCCAGAAAGCTACCAAAACCTTTTGTCAAGGTCCCCAGTGACCTCTGTCCTGCTCACTGGGATGATTAGTTCTCAGTGTTCATTGTCCTGGGCTTGTCAACAGCATTTGACACCACAAATGACTCCTTTCCTCTTGTCCTTTATTTTCCTTGACCATTTTAATCACTTGTTTTCCGTTGTGGATTTTAAACTCTTTACTTTTATACTAGATCCATCAGCATCTTATCTGGCCACTTAGTTGCATGAAAAGAGCATTTTAACATCCTTAAATTCAATTTTCCATCCTTTGTTTATTGCTATTAAGTTACATGATTATATAAATGTTATTCTGTCCTAGGTCAGTCCTTAGGAAATGCTTGCTAAATTTGAAAGTGTGCTAAGAAATTGTGCTAAATTGCTTCAGTCACGTCTCTCTGTGACCCCGTGGACTGTAGCTTATCAAGCTCCTCTGTCTGTGGGATTCTCCAAGTAAGAATATTGGAGTGGGTTGTCATGCCCTCCTCCGGGGGATCTTCCCAATACAGGGATCAAACCTGTGTCTCTTGTGTCTCCTATATTGGCAGAAAGATTCTTTACCATTAGGGATTTTAAAAAATATTCCTCTGTCTCCTGCTTTGGCGCTGTGTCTTAATTCTTCAGAACTAAGAACCTTAGTAACACTAACCACTGCTTTGTGTGCAATAGCTTCTGTGTGATTTATAAAAGCGCGCCTCGTTAAAACTGGTTTGCATTCCAGACATATTATCAATTAAGATGTGATTTTCTTCTGTTATTTTTATATTTTTTACCCTGTAGTTTTCATACTATTTTGTTTAACGTATCAATCCCCCCCTCTGATATAGAATCCACTTCTTTGTCTTCACCGTCTTAACCTATTCCCACTTTTTTCTCTAGTTCATCTACTTCCAGATCTCCTTATTTTCTTCTTGGGATCTTTAATTTGAGGCTTCTTTGACCTTTTTTTAAATATATAGTCTCATACTTTTAAAATGTTTTTCTTCTCCCCAGTCAGCTTGCCCCCACTGTTCTTGTGGCGATATTTCCACTTATTTTAGCTTTGCCCAAGTCTGAGGAGGATGGTCCAAGTTGATTCTTATCTTCTCCTTGTGTATTTAAATCTTATCTGTTCTTTTTAGTGGCAGCTTATAAAGCCTATTTTGGTCTCCAAAGTTTAAAACTCTGACAAGCAGGCATGGTTCTCATTCCTGTCTCAACCAAGATGCTGGAAATTGTAGGCTGAGCAGGCCAGGGCGACTTCAACTTCATTATTTCCATTTATCCGAAAGTCTGGTGTTTATGTTCGTCATCTAATAAATCTGCTCTGAGGAAAGTCTCTCCTGGCCTCCTCCGGTCCCTCCAGCCCTCATCTTCCTCAGCTCCCGCCCACCCAGAGCTCTCTCTCCTCAGCAATTCCCCCCCCAGGCTTCCTTCCTACTCTTTTTCTTTTTGAACTAATTCACAGGCTTCTTTTCCGGTGCCTTCTCTCTAACCCGTCCTCCTCTCCGAGGCTCTGTCTTGCTTCTGTTTTTTAGGTCATTGGGCAGTGTCTCCCTGGGGGGTCTCACCTACTCGTTTAACCACCTTCACATCACTTCCACTCTTTTGTGCTGCTTCCTCCACCCTGAACGCCCCCCTCTTCCTCCCCGTCCTCATCATCCTTCGAGACTCCTCTTAGTGATTACTTCCCCAGTAGGGCTTTCTTCAGTCTGCACATTGGACCAACTGTGCCCCCCGCCCCGTAACACTTGGTGACATCATTGTCATATCACTGAGTACATTATAATGAAATTATCTCTGATCTCCTTGACCGTAGGAACTATGACCGCACTTTTATCTTTGTGCCTGCTACAGAACTCAAGAGCTTTCTTTGAGGTTTGCTCTTCTCCGAATGAGACATAATCCTCTTCATTAGCTATCTGAGATTGCATTTTAGCTCAAGAAAAACCTGCGAAAATTATACTCCAGACCACACTTTCCCTTGTTAACTTTCTGTGGATCTCTGGTAGACTAAACCTCCGATCCACTGCCTGTTTCTACCAAGGACACGATCATATGTTTATATGGTCCAGCTGTGGTTTGACTTCAGTCATCAGCTCTATGCCCAGGATGCCTAAATCCTTTTTTGTAGCCCCTACTGCCGTCCTCGGGCTTCCCTGGTGGCTCAGAGGGTGAAGAATCCACCTGCAATGCAGGAGACATGGGTTCAATCCCTGGGTTGGGAAGGTCCCCTGCTGCTGCTGCTGCTGCTGCTAAGTTGCTTCAGTCGTGTCCAACTCTGTGGGACCCCATAGATGGCAGCCCACCAGGCTCCCCCGTCCCTGGGATTCTCCAGGCAAGAACACTGGAGTGGGTTGCCATTTCCTTCTCCAATGCATGAAAGTGAAAAGTGAAAGTGAAGTCGCTCAGTCGAGTCTGACTCTTAGCGACCCCATGGACTGTAGCCTACAGGCTCCTCTGTTCACGGGATTTTCCAAGCAAGAGTCCTGGAGTGGGTTGCCATTGCCTTCTCTGGAAGATCCCGTAGAGAAGGAAATGGCAACCTACTTTAGTATTCTTGCCTGAGAAATCTCATGGACAGAGGAGCCTGGCAGGCTACGGTCCTTGGGGTCACAAAGAGTCAGACACAACTTAGCGACGAAACAACAGTTGCTGTCCTAACTGAATTCTTCCTGTACTTCTTACCCTTTGTATGCAAGGGATGCTTGTCCTCATAGGGCAGAGTTATGTCTCCAACACCCATGACATGTCTTTCAGGGTTGATTGAAGAAGAAATACTCTCTAATTCCTCACTTGGATATTGTATGCAGGTTAAGGGAGGGGAGCAGAAGGGTGCTGGTGAGGTCAGCATGGAAAAGTGGTGGCAGAATGAAAATGCAGTTATATCAGTTTCCTGTGGCTGCTGAAACAAAACACCACCAACTTAGAGACTCAAAACAACACAGATTGATTCTTTGATAGTTCTGGAGGTCAGAAGTCTGAAATCAGGTTCAGTGGGCTGAAATCCAAATGTCAGCAGGGCCAGTTTCTTCTGGAGACTCTGAGTGGGGAATCCATTTCCTTGCTGTTTTCAGCTCCTGGAGACTGCTGGCTTTCCTTTGGCTCCTGACAGCGTCACTCCAGTCTCTCTGCCTTCTCCCTTGACTCTGACCCTCCTGCTTCCTCTTATAAGGACCCTTGTAATTACACTGGGCCCATCTGGATGATACAGGATAATCTCTCCATCTCCAGAACCTTAGTTTAATCATATCAACAATGTTCCTTCTGCCATATGAGGTGACACGGGTGCTGGAATTAGGGCCTATTTGAAGGGACATTGGGCTTTCCCAGTGGCTCAGAGGTCAAGAATCTGCCTACAGTGCAGCAACTGCAGGGGATATGGGTTCCATCCCTGGGTGGGGAATATCCCTGGAGGAGGGCATGGCAACCCACTCCAGTATTCTTGCCTGGAAAATCCCATGGACAGAGGAGCCTGGTGGGCTGCAGTCCGTAGTGTCACACAGAGCTGGACATGACTAAAGTGACTTAGCACTCACGAGGGGCCATTATTCAGCTGACAACAGTGGTCCAGGATCAGAGGGGAGACACAAACAAAAGTCTCTCCACTTCTAATGGGAGGAGCTCCAGAATCACTGATTTTCAGAAGGTATGAAGGTCGGAGGTGTGTGTGTGTCTGTGATGGAAGGAAAACTGGTGTGATTGATGCTGTTTCTAGGTAATAAAAAATTAACAATGCCAAAGGGAAAAATTCTAAAGTTTTTTTTTTGTGTGTGTGAAAGCAATAAACCTTAGAAGAGTCATTTATATGAACTGCCTCTGATTTATGCCTAAATATCCTTGAGCAAAATTATATTTTCCAAGTGATTAACTTGTCAGATTATCATCATTTAAGTTTTGTTTTATTACTGTGTGTTCAGGTGTCTGCTTCCCACCTGAACAGAGCAGAAGGTATTGTCAGTAGCTCTGATGAGCTCTGCTCCTAATGGGACTTTGAGACTGGGCTTCAGGACTCTGAAAGGAAGAGAGAGATGTTACAGCATGCTTGTTTCTCTTGCATGCTTTTCTTTCAAAGGAATTGTGGTTAAGGGAAATGACTGGTTAATGAAAAAAAAATGGGAAGAAATACCTTCATTTGAGAAGGTTGACAGCCATATAAAATGCATGTATATTGAATCAGAGGGTCTGCTAACAAGGCAAATGTGATTAAGAGGATCACTGGAAGATATCTTAGTTTGGTTTTGCCCCAGAAGCAAATTTTGAGGCAGGGTTTTGAGCAGGCAAATGGGGATGTGATTACTGTAGAATGTCTCCCAGGGTTGTATAAAGAGGACTGCAGGAAGTTCAGCCACCCACTCTTACTCTCCCCTGGCTGACAACTGTCCTGGGGGCGCTCCTCTCCAGTGCTTCCTGGCTGCACCTACAGATGGTAGGTCCCCAGCACCAGGAAAGGACTGGAGACAGAAAGTCAGCAGATGCCCAGGGAGAGGCCTGGGAGGGCACTGCTAGCCCCAGAGGAGACTGCATCTCTCCCACTTGCCCTCCAGCTATGGCTGAAAGCAGAGGGGCGGGCAGGGTGTGACGCATGGCTGCCGAGGAAAGATCCTCCACTCCATCGCATGATGCATCTGTCTACCAAGAAAAAGATGCCGAGGGTTCCTTATAGAACAGGCCTGGGCTGTGGTGAGTAAGGCAGGTGTGGGATCACACTGGTCAATACAGCTGTCACCTCCCAAAGCCTGTGTTCCCTAATGTGTAAAATAAGAACACCGGTTCCTCCTTTTCAGGATTTTGTGAAAGTCAGTCATGTCCAACTCTTTGTGACCCCATGGACTATACAGCCTGTGGAATTCTCCAGGCCAGAATATTGGAGTGGGTAGCGTTTCCCTTCTCCAGGGGATCTTCCCAACCCAAGGATCGAACCCAGGTCCTTCTGCATTGCGGGTGATTCTTTACCAGCTGAGCCACAAGAGAAGCCCTTGTGACTTTTAGGACTTATGTGAAGTAAAAGAGACGGTGTATTGATCTTCGAGGTACTCTACTGCTGCTGCTGTTGTTCAGTTGCTCAGTTGTGCCCGACTCTTTGCGACCCCATGGACTGCAGCATGCCAGGCTTCCCTGTCCTTCACCATCTCCCAGAGTTTGCTCAGACTCATGTCCAGCGAGTTGATGATGCCATCCGACCATCTCGTCCTCTGTCACCCACTTCTCCTTCTGCCCTCAATCTCTCCCAGCATCAGGGTCTTTTCCAATGAGCTGGCTCTTCACATCACATGGCCAAAGTACTAGAGCTTCAGATTCAGCATCAGTCCTTCCAATGGGGTATTTAGGGTTGATTTCCCTTAGGATTGACTGGTTTGATTTCCTTGCTGCCCAAGGGACTCTCAGGAGTCTTCTCCAGCACCAGAATTCTAAAGCATCAAGGTGCTCTGCCTTCTTTATGGTCCAACTCTCACATCTGTGCATGACTACTGGAAAAACCATAGCTTTGGGGTCATGCCTACATCCAAGATGAGAGGAGTTGTGCTAAAAAGGAAAAAGAGAGAGAGAGCAAAACCCAACCAATCAAACCAACAAAAATAGAAGAGAAGAGAAATAAGAAGAAAAGCAAGGTTATTATCATGAGAGGCTTCTGTTATGAAACACAGTCATGCATATTCCTGCTTCTTGCCAGATAATGTTTGTGACTGTTTCACAGCTCAGGATATGTAGTCACACACATTTCACTCAAGTCCCTGGCCCAAAGTTCTTTCTGCTCCCTGACCCCACTTCCTTGGTATTTCTCTGGTGGAGGTTCTGACTTCAGATGCACACAGGGTGCTTTAACCAGCATGACCTGACCAGCCTAAGAGAGGAGTCCTGGCTTCTTAGCCAGACCTCAGACACTGCAGGTCATCAACCAGGTTCTCATGTAAAGTCCAAATCACCACTGGAGAGTAAATGGCCTTTTCGCCTTGGGGTGGACATTCGCTTGTTCACTGATCCTTGGAATACAGATAGTACTTAATCTGCCGTGGGCTGGCTAACCCCCGAGGCCCATAAAGAAAGTCAATGGAATGGTCCAGGCTAGTTTCAGGCTCAGTGATGCCAGAAAAAGTGATACTGGGGACACAGCCTGCTCCTGATTATATGACAATGAGAAGGAACTTCTAGTTCAGAAGGCAAAGTCACAGGCGAAACACCCAAAAAAGGAGTTGCACAAGCTTTGCAGTAGAAACAAATAGAGGCTGCCAGAGTGGCCCTGTCACCACTTCCCAGGAACAGGAAAAGCTGAAGTCACGGCCAGAGGGCTTGACGTCCTGGTTGTGGAGGGACACTCACCCGCACCCCCCACAGGCACGCACTGGTGCTGAGAAAGATGGTTCCGTGGTGGCTCTGTTGATGACTGTCTCAGCAAATGACAGAGCTCAGGCTCCAGAAAACTCCCGTGGGACCCACATTGCTAACCATCCTGAAGCGCAGCTGCCCGCCTGTGTCTTGTGGGAGGTGGCACATTTAGATGAGTCTGGGCCGGGGGACCCGAGCACTTCTGACTTATTAAACCAGGAACATGGCCTCTTTTCTGCTTCCTCTGTGCTGATGTGGGCGGCAGAGGACCCTCTGATCACGGGAATACGGCAGACTTGGAGGAGGGGAAATGCGGCAGGATCCACCCTGAACTCAGATGCTTGAGGGACCCTTGCCCCGGGCTCACGTGGTCGTATGTTTCTGTAAGATTTTTTCAGAAGACAGAGATTTCGACTACAGCAGTGGGTTAAGAACACTGCCTCTTTCCACTGAGACTGCCTTTACTCTCACGGGGAGAGGCGCTGACATAGCCAGAGGCACCCTGGGGATCAGTCTAAGGGGAAGCTGAGTTGGGGATTCATTTTGTTTGAGCTTAGTCAGACTATTTGTGTGATTTACAGTCACTTCCATATACATGTGTCTGGTAGTTGCTTACTTAACATATACTACGATACTAAGCAATTTTTCAGTGATTAAAATTTGAAATTTCCATAATGACTTTTCTCATTCTAAAAAATATTCCCATTTATGTTTAATTTTGTATTCATTGTTTGTATTTTTTTTTAAAAAGGGCTTCTAACACCACAACCCGCACCTACCTTCCTTTCTCCCCTCCCCCTTTGCTTCCCTCCCCTACCCCTTCCCTTCTTTCCTGCCTCCTCCCCTTCCCTCCTCCTGTTTCTTTTCTGCCTCCTCCTTCTTTTAGAGGCTACGCCTTTACAGTATTTACCTGACTTTATGATTTCTTGCTCCTGTTTCACTTCCTCAGGTAAGCAAGGGGGAAATATTTCATGTGTATAATAGATTGTTAAATTTTATAGAGTGGTTTGACAACCAAAGCACCATGTAAAATGCTATTCCCATAGAAGAGTGTGCCCTGAGTTAAAAGCTACCATCTTGGAAGGACCTTCTTGATAATCTGGGTCCTACACGGCCTGGCCTCTACTCATGGTTCTAGCTCATTCCGTGGCCTCCTCTGAGGATACCCTGCACACCTACCCTTTGAAGTCAGGCCCCCAGGACACATCATCTTCCACAGTGCTGTGTTTTTGAGTTTAATATTCCTCCGTTGGCTTCTCTTTTCTCTTCTTTTACTAGGAATGCTAGCAAATTAAGTTTTCAGGTTTCTGAATCCCAAGTAAGTAACAAATACCATGTTAATATTCAAGGAAAAGTTTCAAGAGGCAGCCACACTGAAAATTGCAAGAAATACAGTCTCAAAAGTGAATAAAGAGGACAAGAATAAAACACAGAAAACAAAAATAATAACACAGAGTCCTGAATCTGTAATACAAGCCCATTTCCTTTAGGAGCAGATAGATGTTTACATTTCCAAGTGCATGAGAGCAGCATCATGAAATCACTGATGTTCACGTGGTTAACATGAGCATTTGATAATACAAAGTATAGAAAGTGTGAAAAATTCTCATCCAACAAAGTATGCATTTTAAGTTGTTGTTTTTACCAGAATCTGGTCAAAATCTCCTGTGGTACAGGAGGCTTACATCATTCTTCAGTATTGTTGATCAAACATCATGGTATTTTATTAAACTGATGGAATTTGGGGGAAGTGTGACATGATGGTTAAGACTGAATTTGGGGACCAGAGAGTCCTGATCGTACATCCTGGTTCTTCCACCTAATTAGCTATCGGACCTGTCTGAGCTTCATTTTCCTCATATACAATGAGGAAGTATATGAGGATGTGAAAGTAGATCCAAGATCTACCTCGTAAGATCTTGGAGAGATGGTTGGTGAGGCTTTCTGCAGGGTTGTTTTCTAGTTGGTTCCAGGCTTCAATTTGCAGCCAAGTGTTGCAAGAGTGTAGCACCTTGCCAGCTGCTTTGGCATTAAATAGACAAGAAAATATTTATTAAAATATTTCCCTTTTTTTAAGGTTTATTTTCTTTGATATATTTTCTTATGGGAGATCCATTATTTGTGGGGGTAAGAGGAGAGTAAGTTGCACTCAGAATAAAATCCAGGCTTCCATCGAGCCCTGACTCCCTTGGTTGGCTCCGCTATGCCCCCCTGCCCCTTACTCAACTGCTCAGACCCTGGAACGCGCCAGCCCTTGCCCGCCTCTGGGCCTGTGCATGAGCTTTCCTTTCCTTACACTGGGGGCCAGTCTAACCCTGGGTCAGGTTGTCTCCTTTCCAGCCGCTGCTTCTCCATTCAGCAGACACGTCCTCTGATGTCGCCCTTCTCTGAGACTCTGCGTCTCTGCCCGGCACACTTACACAGTGTGCACTGGTTAGATGATGCTTGTGTTAGCTCGCGTCTGTCCATTTCCCCCTCTAACTGGGTGCTCCGTGAGGGGTTCTGTCTTATTTACTGGACCCTCTCTGTGTCTGGTAAAGAGCCTGAACACTTCAGATCCTCACATATTTTCTGAATGACTGATAATAAATGGGTAAAAAGGCAAAATGAGGTGGGAGGCAGAGCATGGGTGGGTGACAGAGGATGGCAGGGTGAGGACTGAGAGTTGAGAGTAAATACACTGGCTGGGACCTGACACTTGGTGGGCAAGGACTGCAAACCAGCAATCGCTGGAAGGAAAGGGGAAGCCAGAGGGGAGAAAGCCGGCCAGTGTCTGTTATGTGAAGAGAGAGTGGAACCACCTGTTCCAGGCGCCTGTTTTAGCAGCTCTCAGTGGGAAACCAGCTGTTCTGATTTCCTTGCATGACATGGATAAAGAACCCATAACATGATTTGGAATGTGGGGGAGAGCAGCCCAGCATCATGACTGTGGAAACCAGTCATACTTCCCTTAAGTCTGTGCATTCCGTAAGCACACCCACCACCACCTGATCCTCCCTAAACCACCATGACTCGCCGGGCATCTCCAGTTCTTTCTCACACACTGAAACCTGTGTTTCTCAGGAGGACAGAGGGAGGAATGGTTAAGGTTTTAGGTTTTGGATTCAAATGACTTTGGAGTCATTGATAGAGTAGGAGCTAAGACACTACTCGACATCTGTAAACCTCGTGCGTGCTAAGTTGCTTCAGTCATGTCCAGCTGTTTGAGATCCTATGGACTGTAGCCCACCAGGCTCCTCTGTCCATGGGGTTCTCCAGGCAAGAGTACTGGAGTGGGTTGCCGTTTCCTTCTCCAGGGGATCTCCCCAACCCACGGATCGAGCTCAAGTCTCTCCTGTCTCCTGCACTGGGAGGCGGGTTCTTTACCACTAGTGCCGCATGGAGAGCCCTGTAAACCTCAATGTTCCCATTTTTTAAATGGAAATAGGCACTCATAGAGATACGTCTAGTGATTAACTTGGATAACTCCTATTAAGAGCTCAGCTCAGTGCCTGCACCGGCTGGCTGTTCAATGAAAATTCTTTACTGAGAAGCCCTGCAAACCACATTTATCTTTAAATCAGACCCTGTGGTCATAGAGAGCTTTGGATGTAATCAACAGAAATAAACAGAGATTACTGGAGCCTGAAAAAAAATTTTTATTGGAAGGATATAAATAGCTGATAGAACTTAGGGAAGAGGCCTTGGGGAATGCGGGAACCAGGGCAACGGAGGGTCTTCAAAACAAAAACAAGTAAACCACCTTCCGAGGTGCTTCTGCTTCTAGTGGCATGGCCTCAGAACGCCCAGGAAAGGCGAGTCCAGGGGCTCCGCTTGGGTCTAGCCCTCCCCTGTGGTAAGAAGAGTGGAAGCCTGGGGTGGGCTGCCCCATCAACCCATGAAGACAGGACACGGGGCAGACAAAACTCCTGTTCTCTGTAGATCTATTGTGGGTGTTTCCGAGGACCTGCGAAGCCAGTTTCTCTCAACTGACTTTTCAACTTCTTATTTGCCAAAATTTAATTGCCTTTCATAAGAACTCAACCCCATGTCCTCTCATCTTTCTAGACAATCATCCCCCCCACTTTTTTTGAGTTCATTTCTGCAGTGTTTATTCACTCATACATTGATTTAGTAAACAAATATTTATTGAACACCTGCTGGTGTCAAGTTTTGTTCTGGGGGCTGATTTACTTCAGGAAGCCACAGAAATCCCACGCCCTCAAAGACTCATTTGAGTTGGCTTCGGGGGAGGCAGACAACTAAACATAAACCACAGACAGATGACATCCAGTGGCAACAGGGCTAGTGGGAGCAGCCACTGCTTGCTCAGATCACTAATGAGAGCAACTGTAAGACAGGGAAAGGAAAGGGTGAGGTGAGGGCCAGAGCGCCGCTCTGATGGGTTAGCCAGGTTTATACGAGGCTGTCATTCATCTCCTCACGTCTTGATTATTTCGTTTGCTTACTTGTCTGTCATGAGTGACTGGCTGGCTTCCCCACCTAGCAGCAAGCACCTCAGGGGTGAAGGCATGTCATTCATTTCTGGGGCTCGCCTTGGCCTCACTGTGGGTGCTGAGTTAGAGCTTGTTGGATGAATGGACAAGCACACCCCTTATGGTGTGGCTCTCGGATGACTGTGTGTTTCTGCTGTGAACCAGCCAACCAGCCAGCCATTCTCCCACGTGGGGCACTGCAGGTGACCTGAAATTCCTGCGCTTGTTGGTTCTCTGTTGTTGACTGACCAACTGGCTGAATAAAACTTTTTTTTTTTTTTTGGCTGTCGTGGGTCTTTGTTGCTGTGTGCAGGCTTAGTTGCGTGTGGGATCTTAGTTCCCCAACCAGGGATCAAACCCATATCCCCTGCACTGGGAGGTAGGTTCTTAATCATTGGACCACCAGGGAAGACCCTGAATAAGACATTTCTTTCATCGCTATTTAGTGGATCTCTCTTCTTTGGAATCAAGTTAGTTTCTTTGTGTTATAGTTTTTATTTTCTTAAAAATTGGTTTGTGAATTTAAGACCAAGTCTGAGAAAGAAAGGAGAAAAACCTCTGTTCCTCACAACTTGAGTCCCAGAGTCATGACTTCTGAATGAAGTGTGGCGTTTGAAGGAAGCTCAGGAGCACCTAGCCCAAATGAGGCTGTGCCGTGAGACACAGGGGCGATGGCAATGGTCCTCTAAGGGAAACTGGATCCTTATTAAACCTGCTCCCTCTGTACTTAATGTCCTAACATGGAAAGAACTAAATTAATCCTCAGTTAAGTACCCAGTCTAAAAGTAGAGGACAAGACAATGAAGTGCTTTAAAATATTTTTATTAAACATTTGTATAAAGCAGAGCAGTGTAAATGCAAGATGTTCCGACGTGGCCTCCACTCTAGCAGGATCCATGCCTTGTGCTTCAGACCAGCGGATGGGCTGCCACTGACAGCTCTCTGGTTGCGAGGGTAGCTGTGTTTATAAATGGTCGGCTGTGCTGTGAGTATATTTAGCTTATGCTAAATGCCCCTGAGAGAATGAATATCATCTGTTTCCAGTTTAATTATGTTTTGGAGCATGGTACGCTTTTTTCCAGATGAATAAATACCAAGTCTTTTTCACTTCCAAAGGAAAGTCAGGGTTTGATTCTGAAATTCAAGTTACCAGACTTATTAAATCAAATTAAAATGAAATATAAAAAGCTGCTTGATTCTATTTATAGATACTTGTCAAAATACCACTCAATGAAAATGTGATGTTTTGGATAAAAAATTAGATGCAAAAACTGACACCAGAAACCATCTCTTTCATCATTAGCATCGATAGATGGTATGATCAGGTAGTTAGAAGTAATGGTTAAATGGTGTTGGTAACTGTACAGTATATTTGTATAGCATTAAAAAACTTTTAAAGCAGTTTTTATCCAAATGTTCTCAGACTTTTCATATCATAGACCTTGAAGTTTGTGTATGCATGCCAAAATATATACAGTGACTATTTTAAGCACTATCACCATTAAAAAAAGATTCACTTCAGCCTTCTGAAAAAGCTAATTTGGCTGGCTCTATTTATTTGTTCATAAGCCATAAACTTCCTGATAGAGATCTTGAAGGAAAAGAACCAACTTGAAATGGATATCAAAAGAGATTTTATTGTGATTATACAAATTCCCCAAGTATCATGATCTAGTGATAGCTGAGGAGTGCTCCAAAGTTAGCCCGCTGCTAACTAATGGTCACGCTGGGGTTAGACCCTAGGATTCCTGACTCCTACCCCTGCGTTCTTTCTACTTTATCCTCTTGTCTCCCTGACACGGTCATTTGAATTAGCAAGATATGCATGTAATCTACAAACTTTCTCTTCGGTCTCAGATTCAATGAAAGTAGCTGTTATATAAATAACAGTATATATATATATATATATACTGACCACACACTGCCACCCCCCTTACTCCTCTACTCCTGTGGATTATTTACACTTGCTTTCCCATGTGTCCTCCTTCCTCCCCCCACCTCCATCTTTTTTTTTTTTTTTTTTTAATACATCTCTGAGAAAAGCTAGGTAAGATAGGCTGCTTCAGTATGCTTCTGTGAGCAGATCAGTGAAACTTGTCCAGTGGCATAGAGAACAGACAGAGCTTTGGTACTTCTCAGGTGCTGTGCTCCTCTCCTGGTCTCACCCCCTTGACTTGGATGCCAGCGATAGGCGTGTTTTTTAAAGCCCTGTCCACTCCAACACTAGAGAAAACCTCAGGGGTCCTATTTCCCGAAAGCTGCTTATTTATTCAGCTTGCTACTTTAACTCAGCATCTGTGTTTTGTTTTGTTTTCAGTAAAATTTAAAGCTCTGAAACAGAGTTAGCTATGTATTGGGTTGGCCAAAAAGTTTGTTACGGAAAAACCCAAACAAACTTTTTGGCCAACCTGATATATTTTAACATGTAAAACTCTGTGAATTCGCTTGACTTAATTCCACATCTTAACAACGAAAAAGCCAAAAATATCACTTCTCAAATTGTAATGTGCTTATATGTTAACATAGTAGCTATGAGATAAAGGAAAATATATGAAAACCATTTCATAGATTTTTTTGGTTTCAGTTTTTAAAAAGTCATGCTTGGAAAAATTGCATTATATTAAGTCAAAGTATCTTTTGTGCTGTGCTTAGTCACTCAGTCCTGTCCAACTCTTTGCGACCCCATGGACTGTTGTAGCCTGCCAGGCTCCTCTGTCCGTGGGGAGTTTCCAGGCAAGAGTACAGGAGTGGGTAGCCATTCCCTTCTCCAGGGATAGAACCCAGGTCTGCTGCATTGCAGGAGGATTCTTTACCATCTGAGCCACCCATCTTTTATATAATGATTTGTATTATTAAAATGTACAGACTATTATGGGTAAGAAAAAAATTAAGACTCTGTCTTAGATCAGAATTCTTATATTGCCAGAACTAAAAATAGCATAATAACTATTGTTTGTGGGATATCCAGAGGTTCAGTATTTCCTTACCAGTGAAATATATTGCTTCTATCTATGTTCAAAGGGGCAAATCTATTAATTCTTTGGTAAAGTTCCTAGTTCTTCTCTAACTGTATTCAGTTCCCTGGTAAATGCTTGGAGGAATATGAGTCCTTGGCTTATTGACTGAGATACCTTTTGAGATGATTAGTACATCATCAAATACATAGAAGTCGGTGAAATATTACATACCTTCCTAACATGTCCATTGGAACATCTTTTCTTCTTGAATTACTCCAATAGTTTTTTTTTTTAATAAAAGGAGGATTTTTAAAACCCCCAAATTGTGCATTTCTTAGTATTTATTTCTAATGAAAATCACATTCTGATATTTAAGAATTAAATGATATGAATTGGGATATTTTTTTCTTTCTGTTTTCTTTCTTTTTACACATCTCCCAAGAGGGCTCTGACCCTGTTGATCGTTTTGAAACTGTAGTAGTAGGCTAATTAGATTGTTTGGACCAGTGCTCACAGAGGTTCTAAAATCCACTTTTTCTCAAAGAGAGCTTATAAATGTGAGAAAAAAAATCTGAGAGACCATCCCTCTCTTGTGTCCATTGGCGATGGGGTTCACTAGACCACACACTGCCACCTGCCTTACTCCAAGCCTTCTCAATCAGGCTCTTTCTGCTACAGTCTCCTCCAGGCTAACCAACACCTTTGATCATTCTTTTCTTCTGAACTATGAATCTAACCAGTACACTATTAGTTAGATAGTTGGGACAATAGTCTGAATTGTCTATTTATTGTGACTTCTTTTTGTTACATGATGACATTGTGTCTGCTAATTCATTTTGGAATGTACCTGAACTTTGGTACGTCTAAAAGGAGGCTCATTTGGTGCTTGCTCTGAACTGAACGAAAAGGGAAGACCCATGTCTCTGACTGTCCCTTCCCTTGGATTTGTATTCTCTGCCAAAGAGTTTATAAATATCAAGAGGTCAGTGACAGACTCCCCGTTGTGTTAGCTTCTGCTGCCTTTTCTAGGCAAGTCCCTTCTGGAGATCCCCGCCTCTAAGTGCACTCCCTTCCCCATGGACCGTAGCCCACCGTAGCTCCTCTGTCCATGGGATTCTCCAGGCAAGGATATTGGAGTCGTTTGCCATTTCCTTCTCCAGGGGATCTTCCTCACCCAGGATTCAAACCTGAGTCTCCTGCTTTGGCAGGTGGATTCTTTACCACTGAGCCACATGAGAAGCCTCTTCTACTAAATACGTGGGGATAAATCACCTTTAAAAAATCCTTTAAGATTTTTTTCAGTCAACATAGTTATTTTGTGTGTTTTCTTTTAGATCACCTCAAGCTTTGTTCTCCTGGCACCACCCATTAGCGACAGTCATAAAGTAAGTGTACATTTTAAACTTTGTTTCAATCAGTTGTTGATGGAAATATCAGTGAATAACAAATATCAGTGAATAACAAATAACAAACCCCTTTGTTCAGGGGTTTCCACCAGAAGCAGTTTCATTCAAATATTTTATCAGTGAATAGTAGCATAATAAATGGGAGTTTCATATATAGGAAAGATAATAAGCCTCCTCTGTAAACTTTGTGAATAGGATAGAAATGGATAGAAATTAAATTACAAAAAGTACTGCTTATCACCCTTGACTATTGCCTGTAGCATAATAAAGTATATTTGCAGCCACCAAGTGGAGTGGTTTTTATGTACCATCTTCATCACAGGCAGCTGCCAGAATCCTCTCAAGGGGCACATTACAACAGCCTCTTCTTCCGTTTTAAATTGGGCCATAGCCGAAGAAGTGTCTCAAATGGCTTTCGGCACCAATTAACATCTAGCAGAGAGTTTAGCACCTAATGGGCACATGATCGAAGTTGGCCAGAGAATGGACTGAAGGATTAATTAATTCATCACTTTTTATGCTCTGTGAGGTCCTCAGCAGTGTGGGGTAGTGTGGTGCACTGGTTAGTGCCCTGAAGCTGGCGCCAGATGCCGGGTTCGGATCCTGTCCCTGCCACTTGCCAGCTGTGTGACTTTGAGCACAGGTCCAAACTGTTCAGGGCCCGGGGTTTTCCATTCACAAAGTGGGGTTTATAATACTACCTCTTTTGTTGTTGTTATAAGGTTATTACAAGAACCTCAAGGTTTTTGTAAATATTACAAGGTGATTATAAATATTTATAAAGTGCTTAAATTAATACCTGGCATAACAGTAATCTTTATGAAATGTTTGTTGAATAAATTAAAATATATTAAGCAAATAGGGATATTCCGAGGTTCCAGATTTAGAGACTGAAAAACTGGTTTGACCTTAGAAGCAATGATGCCCTAGGAGCAATAAATATACCTGCCACTCAGATCTTTGTTTCAATATTATTTTCCCACAAAAAGTATCAGAGAAATGACCGAGGGCTGGGGCAAGAAATATGCAAAAAGAGCCTGGATTATTTTATAGTGCCAGGAAGTAAGGAAGTGCTAAAAGAAAAAAGATGAAAACAAAACCGAAATCTCATAAAGGTGACTATGATACAATGTGTGTGGAAAGGTTATAGGAACCAACTTAAAGTACTCCCATCAGCCAAAACAGGAACAGCTTGAGCCACAAAATAAATAAGCAATATTGAGGTATAACCCAAATCTGATGACTATCTATTCTGGTGTAAATAGCTGATTGCATAAATATGTGAGGAAAATAGACAAATCTCTCCAAATAGTATATGTAGATACTCTGTTTTCTAGGAGGTAAAGCATAACTCTGCATGGAGCTACACGTAGTCTTTTTCTTCCAAAGAGTACAGTATAGAAACAGTAAGTTTTTTTAAAAAAAGAATAACTTACAGTAGGGGCTTCCCAGGTAGCTCAGTGGTAAAGAATCTGCCTACCAATGCAGGAGACACAAGAGATGCTTCAGTCCCTGGGTTGGGAAGATCCCCTGGGTAGGAAATGACTACCCACTCCAGTAGTCTTGCCTGGGAAGTCTCATGGACAGAGAAACCTGGAAGGCTACAAGTTCATGGGGTCACAAAAGAGTCAGACATGACTCAGTGACTAAACAACAACAGTTTACAATGGAGAAACTTGACAAACGCTACCTCAAGCCAGGAAATCAAGGTAACATTAACAGTGATATGTCATATTGATAGCAGGTATCCTTCTCAGGGTGCGATGAGAATGGCGCTTGGCCTCTGTGACCTTCCTCTCAAAGCGTGTTACCCCCAGTCTTATCATGAGAAAAATACAAGACAATTTTCAATCGAGGTGCATCCTACAAAACATTTGGCCAGTCTCCTTCAAAACTGCCAAGCTCATTAAAAACAAAGAAATTTGAGAAACTGTCACAGCCAGGAGAAGTCTAAGGAAACTGGAAGGCTAACTGTAAGGTGGTATCTTAGATGGAATCCGGGAACAGAGAAAGGACATTAGGCAGAGTCTAAGGAAATGTGAATAAAGTTTAGTTAAGAATGAAAGTGAAAGAAGGTGAAGTCATTCAGTCGTATTTGACTCTTTGCCACCGCATGGACTGTGGCCTACCAGGCTTCTCCATCCATGGGATTTTCTAGGCAAGAGTCTGGAGTGGGTTGCCATTTCCTTCTCCAGGGGCTCTTCTCAACCCAGGGATCAAACCTGGGTCTCCTGCATTGCAGGCAGATGCTTTCTCATCTGAGCCACCAGGAAAGCTTTTATTAGTTAATAATAATATTCAATATTTATTCACTAACTGAAAAATGTACCACCCCAATATAAGATGTAATAATAGTGGAAACTAGGAGTGGGGTATACAGTAATTCTCTATTAGCTTCACAATAATTTTGCACCTCTGAACTTTTAAAAATAAAATCTTTATTAAAAAAAATAATGAAGTGATTTGGGAGAGCATACTCTTCAATTTTCAAATACCAAGATAATGGTATTTTTAAAAATGTTGAATTCAACTAATTTATGTTTTGAGACTCATACACGGAGAATTATATTCCACATTAAAGTTTTGAATTAAAATAGAGATGTACACATCTATAAAGCATTCAGTTATATTCTCTCCTCTAATGGAGAAAGAAAATAGCACTAGCAACACAAACCTTTTTTGCGAGAATAATTGTTAGTGGAGTTTGAAGAAGATTATCTCATGTGCATTAGTTATATATTGTAGCATGACAGATTACTCCAAATTTAGTGGTTTGAAACAATATATAATTCCTATACCACAGTTTCTGTGGATCTAGAATCTGGATGTATCTTAGCTGGGTCCTCTGCTTAGGGTCTTGTAAGGTTATAATCAAGATGCTGGTCATGAGACAAGAAGGGGGCAGGGCGCAACCATTGAAGGAATGACATAATCCAAGAACCCTTCAGGAACTAAATAGAACCAAATAGGTCCAAGATGGCGGACGAGTCAACGTCCACTGTTACACGTCAGCAAGCGAGATGGCACACCCACAGGCGCCATGTTCATTCCAAGGCCAGCCATAAAGGTCAAAAAGTGGGCAGTGGGCCAATTTTTAGAAATCCCCACCCCTTCCCCCAAATAGCTGGAATGCTTCTCCCACTCATTAGCCTAAGAAATACCCTCCCCTATAAAAGCAGATAACCCCACACCTTGCAATCTCTTGCCCTATGAGATGGCCTGTTTTTGTGAAGCCAAGAACTCACACTTGGCAGGTCTCCCAGGGACTCAGATGTGACCTGGGATGTGACCATGCTCTCCTACCCTACTCTCTTTCCTGCGACGAGTAGGCTGTGTTCCTTTTAGAAGCTTTTTTTTTTCTTTCTTTCTTTCTTCTTGGTTCATGTGGTTGTTGGTGGGATTCACTTGAGGTTGTAGGACTGAGGTCCCTTGTTTTCTTTCTAGCTGGCCTCTGGGGTGCTTTCATCTCCCAGGTGTGGCTCGAGGTTCCTGGCCATGTGGCCGTTTGCCTCTCACAGGCCCTGTCACAACATGGCTACTCACTTCAAAACCAGCAGGAGGATCTTGGACTCCAGTCTGCTAGAACAGAGACTTGCATAATGTAACCTAATCAGGGAGTGACTATCCCCTGTGGCTTTGCAGTGTTCTATTGGCTGGGAGCANCTGGCCATGTGGCTGTTTGCCTCTCACAGGCCCTGTCACAACATGGCTACTCACTTCAAAACCAGCAGGAGGATCTTGGACTCCAGTCTGCTAGGACAGAGACTTGCATAATGTAACCTAATCAGGGAGTGACTATCCCCTGTGGCTTTGCAGTGTTCTATTGGCTGGGAGCAAGTCAAGCTGGGAGTATAGGGGGTGCTTGTTGTACTCAAGGGGAAAGGATTATCCTAGTGATTGCACTCACTGGGCAGTACTTTAGGGTGTGTCCACTACCACAGGAGAGTTCTGAAACAGATACAGGCAGCTGGACATATATAAGCGAACTAAATAAGAGAACAAATCAGAAATGCTTGCTTCTTGCCTTCAAGTAAACTACAACCTGAGGTAACTAAATAAATTTAGCTTCCCCCCACAAATACACAACATTATGTTTAACTTGAAGGAATATTTTTAAGTTTTGAGGAGTATTTGAAGATGAAGGCATCAGAGAGAAATATTTGGAGATAGCTCATAAATACATCACTATTTTCCTAATTGGGGTAGTTTTTTTTTTCTTAGCAGTGAAGAAATTTGCATAAAAATATGTTCTTAGTGGCAACAACATTTATGTGCTTTGAGAACTCTCATTATGAAAGTCCAAAAATATGAGCTCATTTTCAGCATTTCATGACTTAATTTTCTTCATTTTTGAGACTGTTTAGTTTCTTAATACTTATGTTTTTAAGTTCTGCCTACTAATAATTGTTAATAGGATTGTACTGTATAATTTACCATATGAAAAAATCAAAACTACCCCAATCAGGGAAAGAGGAGAAGAGGACGTCAGAGGATAAGATGGTTGGATGGCATCACTGATGCGATGGGAATGAACTTGGGCAAACTTTGGGAGATGGTAAGGGACAGGGAGGCCTGGTGTGTTGCAGTCCATGGGGTAATAAAAAGTTGGACAGCACTGAATGACTGAACAACAACTGTTTAATTTATAATTTTTACATTTTGCATGATGCTTAGACATTTGTATATTTTAAACATATCAAATATCCATTTTCACAGATTTCTTTTTATGGGTTCTGAATCCTTTTCTTATAAAACATTAAATACAGAAATTCTGCTATTGTCATTTGGCTTCATCTTTTTTAATCACCACCCAGATTTTCAGGAGCTCAATTTTTTTTTCACCCCTTATGGCTCCTTGTAACACCAAAATGTCCCAGAAATCCTAAACGTTTACCCATTGGAACTACATTTGCCAAGCTGCTGCTTGCATCTGGAAAGAAAACACAAGCATCCTTTGTTAGACCCGGCATCCAAATTGTGGGTTTGGATAATAGGATGACTGTGCACCTCCGCAGAGGTGAATTCGAACCTATTAGTGGACTGAACCAGAGACCTTTGCTGTTTATGTCTCAGATATGCAGCTACCTTGAAGAAAACAGGCAATGAAGCTCATTAGCAGCCAAGTGGACATGAAAATATGTATTGCAATAACTTAGCTAAGAGACTCATAAGAGAAGTGATTTCCTGCGGCCCCTCCCCCACCTTCTCAAGTCTTTTTCTGCCAGTGTTTCTTTTTTCTGCTCACTCACAACCACGCCTTAGGCTGTAGCTGTTGGTTCTCCTATGCCAAGGGGGTACAAAGAGTTGTTATTCAGAATGGTGAGAACATAATCACTTGCAGCTATTGGGAAAATAACTCATTTAGCAAATAAAGGTCAAAGCCTGCTTGCTTTCTTCCTTTCTCCCTTGGAGTTGTTTTCTTTGTAGGAATTAAATAAAGGAACCTTTTAAAAAAAATACTACACAAAATAAGGAAGTATTAAATGGAAGCTCAGAAGAAGAACATTTGTCTTTGACTGGAAGGTCACAGGATAAAGCACTCTTATCAGAGCTGAAGCTAAGGGAAGATCTTGGAATTTGCCAATGTTGTTAGCCTGTGGTGATCATCAGATCGCTTTCTCCCAGTTTTAGAGGGATTTAGTCTTGCCACATGATTTCAGATTTATTCACCATTTATCGTACTATATAAATCTGGTACTTTCACCTATTACTGAAATTCTGGATTTTTAGTAATATGATAGAAGCAACCATTAGATCTTTTTATCAGAAGACCTGAGTTTAACTTGAAGTAGAATATTTTCTAAATAATATCTCTGTACATTATATCTGTTTTGTTCCTAGACCATCTTAACATCATTTTGCATTACGGTGATCAAATACAAGCTGGATTTCCTTGTTCGGGAGTACCGAGGTGGCAATTAGTTATGATCAACTGGGTCTTCTTTTGGCATAAGACAGGCAACTCATTCATTGTATCTCTTTATTTAGTTCTGTCCTTGGGGCCTTGTGGGTGCCCACACCACCCCTCCCACACTGAACTCTCCTTTCCCTGAGTTTCCTGTCACACGTGGATTCTGTTCTTGGTCATTCCCGTCTTGTCTTACTTACCCATTCTTTGCTATGGATACTTTTTCTCTCCAAAAGAGACAATTAGCTCTTTGAGGGCAAGGATTCTGCCTTCTTGTCTTTTGTGTCTTCACAGCGCTCCAGGTCGTGAGCACTTGATAACCACTTACCACCCTACCCCATGCCTCCATCTCTTAAAGCTGCTCAGAACAGTGTTTCCTCAAATCAGGAGACTTAACATATATTCTGTTTGCCTCATCCTGTGCTGGGGGCTACAGAGGTGGGGTCAACCAAGCAAAACAATCACCCCAGACTTTGGGACCTCTCATTCTCCTCTCAGGACCACTTTGCCATTCTCAGGCCCCAGGCTCCTTTCTAGGCATCTCTCTTGTGGCTCATTCTCTGAGGCCCTGAAGTCTCAGCTGAGTATGACACATCCTAGGGCCATCTTGTCTAATAGAGAAATCCTGAAAACCAGAAAGATGTCAAGACCCAAAGCAGTGTATCCCCAGTGGGGAAATCCCAGGCACTGTGATAAGCAACAGTGAAGATATTTTTAACCCATCCTTGCCTGGCCTGTCTTAAGTAGCACCACACAGGAAGACGCCTACTCTGCTTGTTCATAGATGTACCCAGACTAGGGGCTGTTAAAAGAATAGAAATGTTGATCTCTGTTCTTATAGTGTAAACAACCTAGCAGGGCAGTTGGACCACAGGTGCCTATGGAGCACACCAATGTACTGTTTAAGAGTCTTTCTGATAACACAGTTCTGGCTTATCATCTCAGTTGTTCTACTCTTCAGCTGTGTGGCCTTGGACAACTTTCTGAAATTTTCTGGAGATCATTTCCTTCATTGATAACTCCAGGATAACAAAGCCCAAGGAAGTCATGAACATTCAATGAATTAATGTATGGGCCATTTAGGGCACATAGTATATATGCATGGCATGGGTGGCAGTGATAATAATAACTAAAGAAAGGGAAGAGTGTAAGTCCAAGCAAGGCATCTGAGGCTGAGAAGAGGTGTGCTGATCAAGGCAATGATGGAGGTGGAGGAGGATGGAGGAGAGCTTCCTGGAAAGCACCTCCTTGCATCATAGGAGAACGTGAGTGTCCAGTATCTGTGCTTGGTTAGCCATTGATGCCTGATCCACTGATCAGTTGGTCCGCAGAGGCATTTTTTGACCTAGAAGCAATGTGCTAGGGAGTAGANTACCGAGGTGGCAATTAGTTATGATCAACTGGGTCTTCTTTTGGCATAAGACAGGCAACTCATTCATTGTATCTCTTTATTTAGTTCTGTCCTTGGGGCCTTGTGGGTGCCCACACCACCCCTCCCACACTGAACTCTCCTTTCCCTGAGTTTCCTGTCACACGTGGATTCTGTTCTTGGTCATTCCCGTCTTGTCTTACTTACCCATTCTTTGCTATGGATACTTTTTCTCTCCAAAAGAGACAATTAGCTCTTTGAGGGCAAGGATTCTGCCTTCTTGTCTTTTGTGTCTTCACAGCGCTCCAGGTCGTGAGCACTTGATAACCACTTACCACCCTACCCCATGCCTCCATCTCTTAAAGCTGCTCAGAACAGTGTTTCCTCAAATCAGGAGACTTAACATATATTCTGTTTGCCTCATCCTGTGCTGGGGGCTACAGAGGTGGGGTCAACCAAGCAAAACAATCACCCCAGACTTTGGGACCTCTCATTCTCCTCTCAGGACCACTTTGCCATTCTCAGGCCCCAGGCTCCTTTCTAGGCATCTCTCTTGTGGCTCATTCTCTGAGGCCCTGAAGTCTCAGCTGAGTATGACACATCCTAGGGCCATCTTGTCTAATAGAGAAATCCTGAAAACCAGAAAGATGTCAAGACCCAAAGCAGTGTATCCCCAGTGGGGAAATCCCAGGCACTGTGATAAGCAACAGTGAAGATATTTTTAACCATCCTTGCCTGGCCTGTCTTAAGTAGCACCACACAGGAAGAGGCCTACTCTGCTTGTTTATAGGTGTACCCAGACTAGGGGCTGTTAAAAGAATAGAAATGTTGATCTCTGTTCTTATAGTGTAAACAACCTAGCAGGGCAGTTGGACCACAGGTGCCTATGGAGCACACCAATGTACTGTTTAAGAGTCTTTCTGATCACACAGTTCTGGCTTATCATCTCAGTTGTTCTACTCTTCAGCTGTGTGGCCTTGGACAACTTTCTGAAATTTTCTGGAGATCATTTCCTTCATTGATAACTCCAGGATAACAAAGCCCAAGGAAGTCATGAACATTCAATGAATTAATGTATGGGCCATTTAGGGCACATAGTATATATGCATGGCATGGGTGGCAGTGATAATAATAACTAAAGAAAGGGAAGAGTGTAAGTCCAAGCAAGGCATCTGAGGCTGAGAAGAGGTGTGCTGATCAAGGCAATGATGGAGGTGGAGGAGGATGGAGGAGAGCTTCCTGGAAAGCACCTCCTTGCATCATAGGAGAACGTGAGTGTCCAGTATCTGTGCTTGGTTAGCCATTGATGCCTGATCCACTGATCAGTTGGTCCGCAGAGGCATTTTTTGACCTAGAAGCAGTGTGCTAGGGAGTAGAAAAAATCTGAGTAGAACCCAGGCCCAATATCACTATAGAGTGGAGGTGCAGGTATCTTCACCCCTTCTCTTAACTGTCTGCTCCTGACTCTCCCTCCTCCATCGGACGGTGTGGTCCTCAAAGCCAGGTTCTGACAGTTCATCCCTGTATCCCCAGGTCACTGGTGAGAGCACATGCTGGGCACTTAATTACTGGTAGAAGGATTAAAAGGATGGGAGATGCTGGCGTTTTGCTATGCTACCTCATCTAGCAACACAAGACTCAGTGCAAGTATGAGAATATGTTTTCCCTGCATGCAAGGATGACTTGGTCAAATGAAAGATGGAAATATTGTGGTTTGTGGTTCTTTCTCCGAAGCAACATTGTTTGTGGGGTCAGAGACCAAGAAAGAGGTGACTTAGGAAAGTTGCAACAGCCTTAAAAATGTTGGTTGTGGGGCATGAAAGAAAAGGAAACAAACAAACAAAAAACCCAAGCTTATAAAACCGAAAGGGGAGTCTGTTACATCAAGCCTGCTGCCAAAAGAGTTGAGTCAGCAGATTGGAATGGATCATTGTGAGTTCCTGCAACCACCTAGCTTGTGATTTAACACTTTTCTGAGCTTTTGTTCCAGATAAACGAGGCTGAATTTATTCCCATCTTATTGTCCTTGTCAAAAGCAATTTTTTAAAAAGCTGTATGTTTTCTTTTCATTCTTATTTTTACCTTGCCATCCTGCTGTTTACCAGATTAGTCTCTCACACTCTGCCTGGGGTGTTTTCTATTCTTGTGGAGTTAAAACTGCCAGGGGATTCTTTGAGCAGCTCTATTTTGAAGAATGGGGAAGCCATGCTGCCCTATGGAATCCCAGCATGGTGTGGCGGCTCCCCAGTGAAAGAGGCACGTAGCTGTTATGAACTTGTGACCAACTGTGAAGCTTTGCACATTCAAGCACTTTAAATGCTTGAAAGTGCCCATTGTACATCTCACTCAGTTCAGTTCAGTTCAGTTCAGTCGCTCAGTCGTGTCCGACTCTTTGCGACCCCATGAATCGCAGCACGCCAGGCCTCCCTGTCCATCACCAACTCCCGGAATTCACTCAGACTCACGCCCATCGAGTCAGTGATGCCATCCAGCCATCTCATCCTCTGTAGTCCCCTTCTCCTCCTGCCCCCAGTCCCTCCCAGCATCAGAGTCTTTTCCAATGAGTCAACTCTTTGCATGAGGTGGCCAAAGTACTGGAGCTTCAGCTTTAGCATCATTCCTTCCAAAGAAATCCCAGATACAATACCAGGTGTGACTTCTTATGAGGGTTGATGCCTCGCTGGAAGTTGCCTGGAGTAACATGAAATGTGTTTTCTTTCCAAAATGGAGCACCTGCCACTTTTCTCCCCAGCACTGGGTTGGAAATGATGTCCCATAGCTCCTGTTCTTCTCCTCTGCTCCTGCATCCTGTCTTCACTTTGGTCCAATCCCTCTCTCCCATCTTAATGGTTTCCTCTGTGCCCTCTGCTCAGATGATACTCCTTCTGATCACAAAATCATGGTGGCACCTGGGACAACTGGGAACTGGAAGCTGTTCTTTGGCCTTCTTGATCCATAGAATCCAGAAAGGCTGGGGAGTTTGAGCAGAAGTTGCTTTAATTACAACAGTTCTTAGCACCAAGAGGATGACCCTTTGTGAAGTGGTGAAGCAGGCCAAAGTTGGCCTTGTCCTTCTGAGCCTTTTCATGCCTCCATCTTCCGTTGTTGTTCAGGCACTAAGTTGCGTCTGGCTCTTTGTGACCCAAGGGCTGCAGTATGCCAGGCTTCCCTGTCCTTCACTGTCTCCTGGAATTTGCTCAAGTTCATGTCCGTTGAATCAGTGATGCCATCCAAATATCTCATCCTCTGTTGCCCCCTTCTCCTCCTGCCTTCAGTCTTTCCAGCATCAGGGTCTTTTCCAAAGAGTCGGCTCTTTGATTCAAGTGGCCAAAGTATTGGAATTTCAGCTTTGGTGGTAGTGGTTTTGTTGTTAAATCATGTGCAATTCTTGAGAACCCATGGACTGTAGCCCACCAGGCTCCTTTGTCCATGGACTTCTCCAGGCAAGAATACTGCAGTGGGTTGCCATTTCCTTCTCCAGGGGATCTTCTTGACCCAGGGATCGAGCCCAGGTCTCCTGCACTGCAGTAAGATTCTTTACCAACTGAGCTACCATCAGTCCTTCAAATGAATATTCAGGGTTGATTTTCTTTAGGATGGACTGGTTTCATCTCCTTGTTGCCCGAGGGACTCTCAAAAGTCTTCTCCAGCACCACAGTTCGAAAGCATCAATTCTTTGGTGCCTAGCCTTCTTTATGGTCCAATTCTCACATCTGTACATGGCTACTGGAAAAACCGTATCTTTGACTATATGCACCTTTGTCGGTAAAGGGATATGTCTGCTTTTTAATATGCTGTCTATGTTTGTCATGGCTTTTCTTCCAGGAGGCCATCGTCTTTTAATTTTATGGCTGCGGTTAGCATCCACAGTGATTTTGGAGCCCGAGAAAATAAAATCTGTCACTGCTTCCACTATTTCCTCGTCTATTTGCCATGAAGTGATGGGACCCGATGTCATGATCTTAGGTTTTTGAGTGTTGGGTGTTAAGCCAGTTTTTTCACTCTCCTCTTTCACACTCATCAAGAGGCTTTTTAGTTCCTTTTCACTTTCTGCCATTAGAGTGACAGCTCATATCTGAGGTGACTGATATTTCTCCCAGCAGTCTTGATTCCAGCTTGTGACTGATGCAGCCTGGCATTTCACACAATGTGCTCTGCACAGAAGTTAAATAAACAGGGTGACAGTATACAGCCTTGATGTGCTCCTTTCCCAATTTTGAGCCAGTCTGTTGTTCCACGTCTGGTTCTAACTGTTGTTTCTCAACCTAATCCCCTGTTTATCTCAGGACTTCCTTACCAGGGTAGATATCACTCAATACTTAGGCTCCTTCCCTTATGTGCAAGCTTCCTTCTATGAAAATTTCTAGTCCCAGATAGTATTCCTTTGGGGTTCTCTCTGTGATATAAATATGGGTGGTATTAGGTCAAAGATACGTGTACTGGATGTACTTCTCTGTAGTAGGGGAAATGTAACAAAACTCACCAGGCCTCAGATGACCTGCATTTATAATTCTAGTTTTCACACTTATTAGCTAGTGACCTTGGGTTACTAGCTTCCCTGGTGGCTCAGCGGGTAAAGTGTCTGCCTGCAATGCAGGAGACCTGGGTTCCATCCCTGGGTCAGGAAGATCCCCTGGAGAAGGAAATGGCAACCCACTCTAGTACTCTTGCCTGGAAAATCCCATGGAGAGAGAAGCCTGGTGGGCTACAGTCCATGGGATTGCAAAGAGTCGGACATGACTGAGAGACTTCACTTCACTTGGGTTATATTACTTAATCTTTCTGAATATGCCCAATACAATATAGAATTGGTGAGTCTGTACTAGCAGGTCTTAAATATGAAACTTTTATCTCCCAGGATTATCATGAAGCTCAAATGAGGTGAAGCACTGGGACTGTCTCTATACACGAGAGAGGTTCTGGGCAAGCATAAGGCTGGAAGGCAAGAAAGTGCCATGTCCACAAGAAGTATGAGCTTCTTGACGAGACCCATGGGGTCTCAAGAGTCGGACACGATTTAAGCTTCCTGCTGTAGCAGGGAGCTTCTACCTGGCTTTAATATTTTCAGTAATCTTGGTTTATAGGGCCTCCATTTCCTTATTTGTACAAAAGAAAGTCTACAAAACCACGTTGACTTGCTGTGAACAATTATGAAGTTCCTTATGCTGGTGTCACTGGGGACTTAATGTGTGTTTTATAAAACTTTAATTCCCTTTTCACCTTAACATATTCCTCAAGAAGTGACTCTAAAGAATCTGGTACAAGAGTGTCCATATGCTTCAAACCTGACTGTATCTGAGGCAGGTCCAGGAACCAAAGTGGTGTCAAAGCTGCTCAGAGGAATGATCTAGTCCAAAGTAACATTAAATAGATGTACATTGTTCTCTGAAAGGAGGAGGGGTGCTAATACATCCACAGGGTGACATGGAGCTGGTGCTAAGGAATGGGGAAGAAGATGAGTAGGGCACTCGTTTTGGCACCAAATTAAAGAGGACACCATGTACCCATGAAATTTCATAATTGAGATAAATAATGCCTAATACAATGTATTTGTGTGTGTATGTGTATATATTATTTATTTTATTTGGCTGTGCCAGGTCTTAGCTGGAGCATGTCGAATCTGGTTACCTGACCAGGGATTAAACCCAGGCCCCCTGCATTGGGAGCATGGAGTCTTAACCACTGGACTGCCAAGGAAATCCCAATGCAATATTTTTTAAAAATCAAAACTAATGCAAAAAAAGAAAAAAAAAATCTATGATAAAAAGGACATCAATTGAAAATAATGTTGACTTTTTAAAATATTGCATTAAAATATTTATTTTGATTACTAAGCTTTATGGTGCCCCCTGAAAATTTGTGCCCAAGGAGAGTGAGTTCCCAGTCCACTGGCCTTGTCCTGCCCCCTCCTGGGGTAGTATCCACAAGGCTGGGGGGAGTGTCTCAGAGAGAGCTTCCAGTGCCCACTTCTTATGTCCCCTCAGTCAATCAGGGTCTGAATTAGAAAAGACCATATCAAGTGAAATGCTAGTATTCTTTCTAATCAAGTGACCACAGTGAGAGTTTGTTAAGAAAATATGAAGTCAGTTGTTCACCAGAAGCTTGCTTTAGGTTGGGAGTTGGCAGACAATGACCCAAATGCTGGCTGCCTGTTTTTGTAGGTAAAGTTTTATTGGCATACAGACTGTCTCATTTGTTTTTGTGTCAGCAAGGCTGCCTTCTGACACAGTAGCAAGTTGAGTAGTTGGAGCAGAGACTGCAAAGGTGAAAATGTTTATTATCTGGCCCATAGAAGACCCCTGATTTAAATGATTAAAGTGCTCAGATGTTTTTGAATCAGCATGTGGGGTTGGCAGCAATTTAGAAATGTAGTTATTAGGAGATTTATGTAATAAAATTCAAGGATGTTTACAGAGAATATTATAATTTTCCGTGTGTAAGAAAAGAGAGAAATGGGGAAGAATTCAGTTTAAAAGGTAAATCAAGAGAAGCTGCTGAGAGCAAAAGTGGGTGGGGTCTGTGTCATTCTCTGCCCCGGAGTCCTATCAAAATCCAGCTGTGACTTGACATCAAAGGATATGAGATGCTTATGAGAGCTTGACATCACCCATACTTAAAGTAAGCCAGCAATGGGTTTTTGGAAAAGTATATCCACTTGCATTATCGTATCAGTGATTTGTAGATTTAATTACTTCATCCTGTTGATGTGTACAATTTAGAACTGACTTCACAGATTCAATGCAGGAGACCAGGGTTCAATCCCTGTGTCAGGAAGATCCCCTGGAGAAGGGAATGGCAGCCCACTCCAGTATCTTGCCTGGAGAATTCCATGGACAGAGGAGCCTGGCGGGCTACAGTCCATGGGGTCGCAAAGAGTCAAACACGACAGAGTGACTAATACTTCAGATTCAACAAGCATTTAGTGAGCATGTATTTATGCAGAAACTGCAAGAGTTGCCCTCAAAGTAGTCTACTAAGTATAAGCAAACTGACAGGAAGGCCCCAACAATGTGTTCTGATATGCCTTGAGCTTAGAGTGCATAGAGGTGACCACAGGAGGTAAGAGGAGAAAAGTCAACTCATAGATGTTCCTAAATGCTGGCTAGGGGACTTGAACTTTAACCAGGAACCAGCAGGAAGCTTCCTTGACCAAGAAACTGGCGTATCTATATTGGCACTTTAATTAGGATGTTAACTGAATGACAGTTTGTGGAGGGATGAAAGGTGGATGAGAAAAGAATTAGGGGGACTAATCAGAAAGTGATTTCAATAACATGGATAGCCTGGGTGATTTGTAGTCACACTGAAATGACTACAAGTTAGCAGTATCCATGGAAACGGGAAAAAAGATCTAAGAAGGCTGGTGAGGATAAAATTGACTAAGATGATCCAGTTGACTAGGAAGGCTACTAGATTAAGGCTGAGGTGATTCGAAGGCTGGAGAAGATATTACTAGAGATAGAGAAGCCAGGTAGAGAAGTAGATTTGAGGTCTAAAATAATAAGTTCAGTGTGATGTATAATGAACTGAAAATGCTATATAATATCAAAGGCAAAACAGAGAAACAGATGAAGAGAGAGAGAGAGAGGAAGCAGGGGAGGGGCTTGGTGCTGGAGATGAAGGTTTAGAAATGATCTGAGTTAAGATAACCATGAGGAAAGCGCATAGAAAGCATCAATGAGTGAGGAAATTTATGAAGATGAGCATTAAAGAAACAAATACTGTGGATTTGTCTGTAAAATACAGGATGCTCAGTTAAAGGAATAATGTTTGAGTATAAGACTACCCCATGAAATATTTAGGACATATTTATTCATTGCTGATCTGAAATTCATATTTAACTGGGAAGTCTATATTTTTATTTATTAAATCTGGAAACCCTAGACTATGGAAATTGCCCATGTTTATGGATGGTCAGGAGAGGAGATAGTGGGAGAGCCTAGGAATGGACAGATGGGTCTTAGGAAAGCTAGGATGTTGTACCATCATAGCATCAGAGCGCAGAGTGGGATTCATGAGAATTAAGCGGAAAGGTCAAGATCATTGCATTTGGCAACCTGGAAGTCATTAGGCACTTTGAAGAAGGCAGATGAAGGTCTGATTTTGTGGGTTAAGCAGTAAATAAAGGAATGGATTTGGAAATAATCAGTGTAGACCCTTCTTTTAGGAAGAATGATAAAGAAGAGGAGGAGAGAAATGGGTTGGTAAAAGGTAACAAACTAGAAGGCAGATTTATAGGATTAGAGAGGTTAAAGCTTTTTTTAAGAGAAGAAAATGAAGGAAGTAGCATCTTGAAGATATAAGAGGAGTGAAGGGGATAAGGGATGGATCAAGCTGTGGATGATGCTGGGAGGTGGGGAGAGAATGTGGACATAAATAGAGAGATCAACCTTTGCATGGAGGAGGCTCCTTCTCCATCCAAGTCATGACGGAAGGAGGGATTGTTGGATAAACAGGTGGAAACTTTGAGAGCAGGGAAGAGAAAGAAACACTTTTTATTTATTTTCTTTCTTTCTTTTTTTTTTGCTGTCCAACTGTGCTATTGAGAGTGTGTGGTATGAAGGAGGGGTTAGGGGAGCAGTAGGGGAAAAACTCAGGCTCGAGATACTCCCTTTTCTGCTGGTTGCACAGGACAGATACGATGCAGAGCTCAACACTGCATGTAATTCATCTAAGCAGGAATCATTGATTTCCCTCACATTGTGTTTTCCCCCAGCTCTAGTGATCCATATTGATTCGTAACATAATTGAATTTCTCACTAGGGAAGGGAAAAATGACAGAAACAGAACTGAACAGACTTGCTCTCCTCCATTTTGTTAAATCATGAGATCTTAGCCATGGAATGAATGATCAGGGTCATTCATCCACAGCACAGTCTTAGAAGTGACCTTGGCTGCCAGTCCTAGGCAGCATTTCTGGGGACACGTAAAATTCCTAGTCTGTGATTTTTCTGTCTCCACCATGCAGATTCTGTCATGTGGAGTTAATGAATTTGCCATGTCACACCTAGCACACCGGGGACTTGCTGATATGTAGGCAACTCACTCCGATTCCAATCACCTGCTAATCTCCAGGAGCCAAAGTCAGAAGATGTCCAGGATAGTCTGCAACTGGGAGAGGGTGAGGCTGAGCAGCAAAGCAGCCTGCAATCTCTTAGCTGCTTTTCCTCTCTGCTGGCAAGAGCAGGGATGCCTATTTGCAGCACAGGGAGGGAGCCATTTGCAGAGCTGCAGAAGCCCGAGAAAGCTGAGAAAGTGAAGGAGCTATTTTGGGGAGAGGGTTGGGTAGTACTGTCTGCCTGAGGAAGCTCCTAGCGCCTCCTCCTCCCGAGCACTAACATCCCCAGCCCTCTTCTCCACATGTGTCTCCCCCTCCTCCTCGCCCCCAACACAAATGCACAAATGAAATTCCTAAAAGTAGACTACTTCTGCCTAGTTATTTTTGGTGTTTGCTGTTAGTATTTATCAAGCTTTTCAGTGTTAATTTGTCCTCCCACCCATTTCTCTTCCTGCCTCTAGTTGTGGGGCTTGGGATGGAAGGAGCAGGTATCAAAAGCAGCTGGTGATCTCACAGAACTAAATCCTAGAGAGAGGAGACTATGGGGTTTTAAAGTCAGCCTCCTTTGCCCCCAACTTGAAGAGAAGAAAGAAAGATCTGGATTCCATTAGCTTTGGGGAGCAACATAAGTACTGATAAAAGTAAACCCATTGAAATGTGTGGGTGGTGCTTAGCTAGGTCAAGAGCACCAGTCAAGGAGCTGGGTCAGGGAACCCACCACATGCATGAAATGTCATAATGCAAGCAAAAGTGGATAAGAGACCAGGTAAACAAGCAGATGCCAGAGGAAAAGTATGCCAGAGGAGAGAAAGGTATAAAAATCCATGTAGAGTGTAGGATCTGAGGGAGCCAAAGGACCGAAGTAACATGAGGTGGGGTTGGACTGAAAATGTCAGAAGAAAACTTCATAGCACTGGTAAACACTGCTAAAATACTGCTTGTTCCTACCTCAACTGCCTGTCTTGTCTCCTGGAGGTAGTCATGCCCAGAATACTACATTGCTCCAGAGCATGTTCTAACAGAGGGCTATTGAGTGAAAGCAAGACCCCTTGCCTACTGATCAAAGTGTTCACTTCTTGGGAAGTGGAAGACAGCTGTTTCCTTCAGCAACTTCAAAAAAATTTTTTTTGGCTTGATTTTTTTTGTGTGTTCTTTTTGAAATTTTATTATCATTTTCCACTTACCTAGAAACTGAAAAATGTAATAAATGAAGTAAAAAAAAATTCAATTCACGGGCTCAGCAGTAGACTGGAGGGGACAGAGGGAAGAATCAGTGAATTTACAGATAAAATGTTAGAAATTACCACCTTCCCCCCCCCCTGCCCCCGCAAACAGAAAATTGTTTAGCAAATGTACCATCAGCATCCTGGAAGGAGAGAAAGAGAACAAGGCTAAAAAGTTATTTTTTTAGGCTGAAAGTTTGCCAAATTTGGAAGAAAACACAGACCTGTAGTGTCAAGAAGTTGAGTGAAATCCCACCAAGATTAACCCAAAGAAATCAACACTAAGATATCATAGCCAAACTTCTGAATAATAAAGTCAAGGAAAAGATATTGAAAATAGCAAAAGAGAAATGGAATCTTATCTATGGGGGGAAAACAATTAGAATGACAGTGAGTTTGTCATTAGGAATCATGAAGGCCAGAAGGAAGCGGCAGAATATTTTTCAACTGCTGAAAGAGAACCGTCAATCCAGAATTCTATATCCAGTAAAAATATCCTTCAGAAATGAAGAGGAAATTAAAACAGTCTTAGTTGAAGAAAAGTATAGAAATTTGTCACTAACAAGCCTACTTTTAAAAAATAGTTAAAGAAAGTTCTCCAAACAAAGAGGAAATGATAAAAGAAGGTCTCTTGGAATAATAAGAAGGAAGAAAAAATAATACAAAGAATAAAAATAGGAGTCAGTATAATAAACTTTCCTTAAGTTTTTAAAATTAGGTTCAATGATTGAAGCAAAAATTATAACACTGCCTGATATGATTTTCAATGCAAGGAGATTTTTTTTTAAAATTATTTTAGAAAGAGGGAAAGTAAAGGGATGTAAAGGGAGGTAAGCTGCTACTGCTGCTGCTAAGTTGCTTCAGTCGTGTCCGACTCTGTGCGACCCCATAGACAGTAGCCCACCAGGCTCCCCCGTCCCTGGGATTCTCCAGGCAAGAACACTGGAGTGGGTTGCCATTTCTTTCTCCAAGGCATGAAAGTAAGAAGTGAAAGTGAAGTCGCTCAGTCGTGTCCGACTCTTAGTGACCCCATGGACTGCAGCCTAGCAGGCTCCTCCACCCATGGGATTTTCCAGGCAAGAGTACTGGAGTGGGGTGCCATTGCCTTCTCAGAAAGGGAGGTAAGGGGTTTACTTTAACCAATATAACATCAACAACAGTGCATTGTTCAGTTATGTATATTTAATGTAATATGGAGAGCAATTTGTGTGCGTGTGTGTGGATTTTATTTAAAATGCGTTTGTTATCAGGATGGGGAACACGCGTATGCCTGTGGCAGATTCATGTTGATGTGTGGCAGAACCAATGCAATATTGTAAAGTAATTAGCCTCCAATTAAAATAAATAAATTTAAATTAAAAAATAAAATGCATTTGTTAGACTGGAGTGAAAATGGAACTGGGAAAGCAGTAGAAAGGGAAATATGAAAAGGCTTTTTCTTCTTACTTTTATGCTTGTATCTTAATTTCCTTGTTATATACCCATTTATCTTTTTTTTAAATTTATTCTTAATTGGTGGATAATTGTTTTACAATGCTGTGTTGGCTTCTGCTGTACAACAACATGAATCGGCCAGAAGTATACATATCTCCCTTCCCTCCTGAACCTCTCTCTCACCCCTCTAGGTTGTCACAGAGCACCAGGTTAAGCTCCCTGTGTTATACAGCAACTTCCCACTAGTTATCTATTTAACATATGGAAGACTCTTGAGAGTCCCTTGGACTGCAAGAAGATCCAACCAGTCCATTCTGAAGGAGATCAGTCCTGGGTGTTCTTTGGAAGGAATGATGCTAAAGCTGAAACTCCAGTACTTTGGCCACCTGATGTGAAGAGTTGTCTCATTGGAAAAGACTCTGATGCTGGGAGGGATTGGGGGCAGGAGGAGAAGGGGACGACAGAGGATGAGATGGCTGGATGGCATCAGTGACTCGATGGGCATGAGTCTGAGTGAACTCCAGGAGTTGGTGATGGACAGGGAGGCCTGGCGTGCTGCAATTCATGGGGTCGCAAAGAGTCAGACACGACTGAGCGACTGAACTGAACTGAATTGAACTGAACTGAATATATATGCTTCCAGGCTACTCTCTCAATTCGTCCCACCCTCTTCTTCCCCCACTGTGTCCACAAATGTTTTGGAGAGCAGCTATTAAATAAGCTATACAAAGAGTTATAATGAAAGAAACACTGTGGATGGAACTCTGGAAAATGTTCAAGTATCCACAATAATATTGGAAAACGAAAATAAAGAAAAAGAAAATAGAGAACATACAGAAAACAAATAATGTAATGACATACTTTAGCTCAAGAATATCATTAAATATAGATAGTCTAAATAAATAATTTATTAGATGGAGCTTAACACAGTTGACTAAAAAAATGTATGATATCTACAAGAAACTACCTTCAAATATAATAGTATAGAGGGTGAAAGTAAAAAGATGGATATACCCTGAAAACATTAATCAAAAGAAAGAAGGAATGATTATACCAAAATCAGATAAAGAAGATTTCAAAGCAAAGAAAATGACCAAGAGCAGAGAGAGACATTACATAATGACAAGAGTCAAAAAGACAGCAAAGATACACATTTTGCATGCAAACCCTAAATGTGTACCAAACAACAGAACAAAATATGTAAAACAAAATTGAAAAAGCTGCTAGAATAGACAAATCCACAATTAGAATTGGAAGCCTCAATATACTTCTCTCAGCAATTAACAGAACAAATAGAAAACTAGCAGTCATGGAGATGAACACAACACTACCAATCAACTAGGTCTCATTTACATTTATAGACTCTAACCAGCAGCAGCAGAAAAGATGTTCTTTTCGTGCACCACAAAATACATGCCGAGATATACTGTAAACCATAAAAATGAGCTTCAACAAATTTTTAAAAACTAAGATCATAAAGAGTGTATTATTCTCTGAATACAGTGTAATCAAAATGAAAATCAGTAACAGAGAGATGACAGGAAATTCTCTAAACATTGGGGAAAAAACCCCAACAAATTTCCAAGTGATCTGTGAGNTCTAAAACCAACTTGAACATTTGGAAGTTCACAGTTCACAAACATTAATTCTATAAATCTCTTCAAGTAAATGTCAGAGAAGGGAACACTTCTCAATTCATTATAAGAAGCAATTCTAATAACTAAACTTGAAAAAGAGTACAACAAGACAGCTAGAAACTAATGACTCTCATGAAGATGGATGCAAAAATCCCTTAACAAAGTATTGGCAAATAGCATTCAGCAGTATATAAAAATAATCATGTATTGTGATCAAGTGATGTTTATTCTAGCAATGCAAAGATCACTCAGTATGAAAAACAGTCAGTGTAATCTACCATATAACCAGTCTAAAGAAAAAGTATCACAATTGCACTAATTGAAGCAGAAAAATCATTTGACAATATTCAGCACCCACTCATGATAAAAAAATGAAAGCTTTCAGAAAAATTGGAATAGAAGGAAACTTTCTAAAATTGATTTTTTTTAAAAATCTATGAAACACTTGCAGCTAATAGCGTACTTAACAGTGGAAGACTAAATCCTTTTCTCATAAGATGAGGAGTGAGGTAAGAATGCCCTCTTTCCCAACTCCTATTCAACATAGTACTAGAAGTTCTAAACAATGCAATAAAGTAAGACGAGAAAATAAAAGTCTGATCAGAAAGGAAGAAAGAAAACCATTCATTCACCATTCATATTATTCTCTTCTGGGATGGTATGTCAGATCTGTTGATCATTTTCCTTTTGTATTGTCTTTTTCTTACTGATTTATAACATGTCTTTATATAATCTGAATACTGGTCTTTTGTTGATTTCATACGTTGCAAACTTGTCTCATATATTGGCATGTCTCCTGCTTTCTTTATTGTACCTTTAGAAAAACAGAAAATCTTGATAGTAGAGCAGGCAAATTTATCAGTCTGTCCTTTGGTGACTAGCTCTTTTGTGCCTTAAGAACTCTTTCCCCATTTGGAGGTCAGAAGGATGTTCTCCTATATTTTCTTCTACAAGTTTTAACATTTTGCTTTTCACAGCTAAATCCTTAATCCTGCTGGAATTGATCTTTAGCTGTGGCTCCTCCTTGACTTTTTGCTCGGTAAATTATTCCAACCTTCGTGAGAGCTCTGTTACCTTTTAGTTCCAGCTTCTCAGCCATGCTGGTTCTGATTCTCTGTCTCTAAAAACTGTGTGGGCTTTTTTTTTTTCTTTTTCTTTTAGCAAGCCTTGTAATTTTTTCTTGATAGCCAGACATGTTGTAGTGAGTAAAAGAAACTGCTGTAAATAGATTTTCGGTAATGCGATCGTGAGTTTTCAGGGAAAAGAAATATTCTATGTATCCTATGATCAGGTCTCACTCAGTGTTTTGGTGAGCCTGTGCCTCTAGGCTGCAATCTTCATGAGTGTTTCTCAGCTTTTTCTCCTCACATAGCTGGTACAGGATGGCTAGTNGCCTTGTAATTTTTTCTTGATAGCCAGACATGTTGTAGTGAGTAAAAGAAACTGCTGTAAATAGATTTTCGGTAATGCGATCGTGAGTTTTCAGGGAAAAGAAATATTCTATGTATCCTATGATCAGGTCTCACTCAGTGTTTTGGTGAGCCTGTGCCTCTAGGCTGCAATCTTCATGAGTGTTTCTCAGCTTTTTCTCCTCACGTAGCTGGTACAGGATGGCTAGTGTGGGTTGCAGTCGAGTAGTCCCTTTTCCCATAGTGGATGCCTGGAGGAGTCTGAAGCTGAGTATTGCCATTCTCCAGGTCAGCTGGGTTCTGAGGATGCACTTGCAGGTTAGAGTCTGGTAACTAGTGTCCCCTGAGGGCAAGAATGGAGTGCTCTGACATATTTCAAAATGCTCTTTTACCCACTCTGTTCCAGAAACCTGAACTGACTTTCCTCTGGTATTTACTGTGGGAATCTGGTAGAGGTCCTTGAAGTAAATCTCACAGTAATATAAGGACTGCCCCTCATCATGACTGTGTCCCCCTGGAGTGTTGAACTCTCAGAGTTGTCCTCATGGAGACTCCAGCCATTGGTCAATCACAGTTCAGGTTTTCTTTTCCTGGTACAGGGCTTCATGCGGTGGTTTCTGCTGGCAAGTCTCTGAGACTTCCTGTATTCCCCTGCTGGTCTCTCCAATCTTGGGTGCAGCGGTTTGTGAATCCAAGAAGAGTTGTTGATTTCTGTTTGTTGTTAAGAGAGAGTGGTGACTTCCAAGCTCCTTACACATGGAGCCAGACACCAGAAGTCTTCTGTTGTTTTTTTAATAACTAAGTCAGTGAGAAAATCTAGGGAGAAAACTCATCCTTGGCTAACTCCATTCTCCCTTAGGTAGTCTTGAAAGAAGTTTTGGTCAAATGACCCTAGGTTTGTTTTTCTGCAGCCAAGGCATTCTTGTCTTAGAAATTTTGCAAGTGCTTGAGTGTTACATGTTAGAAAGTTAAAGAAACCAAAAACAGAAGACTGGTGAGAGAATCCCCTCTTGGCATCATAGCTATGACTCAGATCATTTAAACGAGCTATTTGTTAAAAAGAAAGCATAAATTTAAAACGCCTGTTTGTATGGTATCCAGAGTATGGATACTGCTTATGGAAAGACAACACAGAGAGTCGAGAAACCTGGGGTTAAGCCTTGATCTGTCGTAACCAGATTGTTAAGCTTCTTTGTATAAGGTGTATGTTTAGCTGCACGGAACAAGAGCCCTTCTATGGTGGCTTAACAATATAGAGGTTTTTCTCATCTAATAGCCCAGGAGGAGGCAGACAAGGCCCAGTATAGTGGCTTCTCCTTTCAATGTGGTCGTCCCAGCATGATTGCAAGATATGGCTCCACCTCTGGCATTTTATTGGTGTTTCAGGCATTGGAAGGGGAAGAGCAAAAAGCAAACACCAGAGCCCTTTAATAGAGCTGTTCCAGATGCTCTACCTAGTACTTTCAGCTTCCATGTCCAGGGCCCAAAGTGTTCCACCTGCCCATCCTTAGCTGTAGTTTAAACAGGGCACAATTGCTGCCCTGAGCAAAATCAAGGTCCAGTTAGAACAAAGAGTAGACTGAGTGTTGGAGAGTTAAGAGCAATATCTACCCTGCTCTCTAAGCTCCTGCCAAGGTTATCTGTCTACCTAGCAGGGTCGTTTGAATAACAAGGTGGAAGATCGTATGCAAGCACACTTTATACACTATTTATGTGTTTCATAAACAAAGTGGAAAAATTCTGAAACTATTTTCTTAGCAAACAGAAAAGCATAATATTAATAGAAAATCTTACTAGATGCAAAGATTTGGGTAATCAATATCTCCTGAGCCTCAGCTCATTCTCTTTCAGACATCTTTAGATAACCCAAGATCCAGTATTTTCATAGATACACATCCTCAAATACCAATCTTCAGATTATTGCCAAACATTGTCATGGCAGACATTTGTTGATTTCCTCCAATATTCCTTTCCCCCTTGTCCCTTCCCCTTAGTAACCTGAATGCCCTTCCGTGTGATTTTTCTTTGGAACATCCTACCCTTATCTCTGGGTTTCCCATGTGGAACCAGTGGTACAGAACCTGCCTGCCAGTGCAGGAGACTCAAGAGACTCAGGGGAAGATCCCCTGGAGTAGGATGGCTACCCAATCCAGTATCCTTGCTTGGAAAATTCCATGGACAGAAGAGTCTGGCAGGGCTATAGTCCATGGGGTCAAAAAGAGTCAGACATGACTGAGTGACTGAGAGAGAGAGAGAGAGATAGGCTGTCACCTCTCACAAGGATAAGGCTTGATTAAAGCCATTCAGCAAAGTACAGTGACTGATTCAGTGATGGGCAATCAGAATGACTTCAGAGCTTGAGACTGGCAGCACGCTAACACTGCCCTCTTGGAAGATGGATGTGTGATCTTGAACCACTGAAGTTATTTGTTTGCACCAAGAGGAAAGACAGCCAGAAGGTGAAGTCACTCTACAGAAAATACCATGCTAAGAGACTTGCAGAGAATCAAGAGATATAGATAGTGAAACTCTTTTCCTAAAACCAGCCCCATATCCAGGTTTTTTTTCCCAACTCAATAAACCAAAATATTTTCTTGTTTTGTTATTTATTTGTTGAAGGGATTTTGAGCTGGGTTTTCTGTTACGTGTAGACAAAAGATTCCTAAATGATAGTTTCCACATATATTCGAGAAAAATTATATCTATTAATTTAATATGCTGCTTATTGTTTTAAATAATTTATATTTAAATAATATATTGCTTAATGTATTATATATTTGTACTTATATATGCACATATATGTGTTGATATGTATATATTTATAAATATTATATGTATATATATTTTGAAATTTATAGTCCTTCCAGGATTAAGGTCATAAGGCCTGAATGTTACTAAAATGCTTGTAATAAATTCCCTGCATGGCACCTGTCTAAAAGATTTTAAACTCTGCAATAGAAGGATCTGAGTATTGCTCTTTTAGGAACATATCATGTCTGTGGTACAAGACTCTCCACTGAGTACTTTGAGAAAAGACCAATTAGGCTGAGGTCTGTCAGTGTTCTTGTAGGTGTGTTTCCTGTTTCCTGTTTGCAAAGGCAACTACAGAAGAAGTAAAAGTAACAGCCTTACACAAACCGCTTACTGAGCTGTCAAGTGTTCAAGTAAATTATTCATTAATTATGAGTGATTTCAATTGCAGGGCCAGAGAACTGCCGGAGAGCAAATCTGTCCTTACAGCTGTGGAAGGCTCTGAGACCCAGGACGCTGCGTGACTGCATATTGTGAGTTACTTTTTTAACCTTTCAAATGCCTGGGTTCTGAACTGTGTAAATTATGATTCAGAATGCAAAGATGTTGCCTCCTGGTTAAGTTGTTTTGTGTTAAATGTTTTGGGTATTTGGTAAATAGAAAATGCTAGCTTACATCAGCCATTAAAGCTTTGTCATGAAGATGCATTTCCATTTTTAACTCTAGATAAATTTCTGTTACCGAAAACTATTTTACCATTCTACTTTTTAAAAAATTCTTTTCTATAGTGACTCTGATTAAATATAAACTTACTTAATTAAAAAAAAAACAAGTAGGAGAAAGGATAATGAAATAAAAAACCTGACTTGCTTGCTGGAGAAAAGGACAATAAATATGTGCCCCTCCTTACTTTCCACATCATTTAGTATGAAAGATTGAAGAGGATATTGTGCAGCAAATAGATGGAATATTTTTTAATTCAGAAAAGATTCTTTTGAAATCCTATTACGGTATAATGAGGACAGCAGCACCCGCAATCATGAGTTTCCTGTTAAGATAGGAACACTATTACTTTCCTATTTAGTTGGTGTGGGTCTCAAAAGCCATCTCATTGACTGTTTAGGAAATTGGCTTTTCAGGAAGGGAAATCTATGAATTTCTTGGACAATTTTCAAAATATGTTAATTGCTCCAGATGTGAGCCAGCCAAGGTTTGTAGACAAGGTAATTTGGCTTAAGCCCTGGTAATACTTTTTGTGACTGTTTGCGAAGAAGGCATGAATACTTACTTGACCAAATAGTTCTATATGAAGACCAAATGGTAAATACATTAAAGTGAACGTGGGCCAGAACAGAACCTTAGTTTGTATTTTGCTGATATTTCAGGGAAGGGAGATAAGACAATATAAATGAAACTTACATGTATTTAGCTCTTTTTCATCCCATTTCCTTCATCCCCCATTAACTCTCTATGGTTTAATTAATAGACGAGTAACATAGCTCATCTGGATATAATGAGAAAGTGAAAGTGAAAAGCCTTTCACTATCAATTGTATTCCAAATTGAATAAAGCCAGTTCTTTTAATGAAAGCTATAGGACAGTAATAAAATATTTGAAGTCAAGCTAGTCAATATCTATTTTTTTTTTCTCGTAACATTGATAACTAAGCCTCAATGTCAACACATTTCTCCTGAAGGCCATGAAAGAATTATGCATTTAAGCTGGCAGTAATCAGGCGGCTTGAGATACTCTGAAGTACTTATGGATCACAACCCTAAACATGGTAGTAGCCTGCTGGGGTCCAGCCCTGGTGGATCCAGGGTAATTCGAAGGGGAGACGGAATCAGCGTCCTAGGAAAAAACTTATTTAATTACAGATATATAGAGAGATTAGAAACGGATAGTGTAGTAAGAAATATTAGTGGAGAAAAAGAGGCTGAATAACTTGGTTTATGTGGGATATCAATAAAATTCCAAGACAAGGAATTTGCACCATCTACGTTGGGCCACCAGCACCACTTGAATATCAGAAGGTGCCCCTCCCTGGGCTCCTTCTCGCGTGGAACTTAAAAGCCGGGGCAAGTAAGTAGACATGGCGAGCACCCATGCTCCACATGGGAATTCAGCCAGAAAAATGGGGAGCAAGAAAGAAACGACATGGGGGAATCAGTCTTTCCAGAAACTGATCCGATCCTTTATTTTTTAGGTTTGCTTATATACCTTTTGTTACACATAGAGACAAATGGAAATTTTAAAGTCACGNTTGGGACTGGTGCACTGGGATTACCCAGAGGGATGGTACAGGGAGGGAGGTGGGAAGGGCATTCAGGATGGGGAACACATGTACACCCATGGCGGATTCATGTTGATGTATGGCAAAACCAATACAATATTGTAAAGCAATTAACCTCCAATTAAAATAAATAAATTTACCTTAAAAAAATAGCTGAGTTGACACCAGTGGGAAAGGATTTAAGAGGGAGTCTTTCTATTTCTTTTTACAGAAAGAGAGCTACATATATCTTATTGTACACTCAGGATGCTTTGTAGATTTTGCACACGTTATCTCAATAAAACGTTCACATCATAAAATCAACATACACATTTAAGGAGAGATGGTTCTTTGCCACATTCCTCAAAGCTGTTATTTAACTGATAGTGCCTGTTACAGTCATCAGTGACTTACATTCAGAAAATAATACTTACCTGGAAACTTGTTTGCATTTTCAGTCATGCCTGTCTTTTTCTGCTTGAAGATTTCCATGTGGTACTATTTGCATATCTGCATATAAATTATTACCATTGATGGAATTAATAAACCAGAGCACCTGTGGGATCACCCTTAGGTCTTGCTTGCCAAAATCAGAGAATAGTTCATGGATCAAAGGGAGGCATAATGCATATCTGTTTTAATTTTTAGGAATTTCCTGCTTTCTGATTTCACGGTTACATGATTCAAAGTGATTATTTCTATAGAAGACATGAGGAATAACTGAAATGTTGTTAGTGTGATCCTTTAGTGCAGGATTTCTTAGCTGCAGCAATGTTAACATTTTGGAGTAGATAATTCTTTTGTGAAGGGCTATCCTATGCGTGGTAGGATGCTTAGTGCCCTCACGGTGCCAGTAGTATCTCCCAAGTATGACAACCACCTCTAGACGTTGCCAGATGTCTTCTTGAGGGAGCAAAGTCACTCTCATTGAGAACCACTTCTTCAGTACATCATCATCAGGAGCTTGCAGAGCTGTTTTAACTTTGTGTTGTGTTGCAAAGACATCCAAGTGCAGAGCTTTCAGTTTAACAGCATGGTTTCTTCCTAAGTCTATAGTTCTTACATCACAATTAAAAATTATATTATGAAACGAGAATTAGATTTTTATTCAGCCTAATGTGTGCAATCCTGACATGATAATGTGTCCTGTAGGGAGGGAGGAAGGGAATGGTTTACACTTTGAGGGCCTTGTTTCAATCATTAAAAGCCTTACGAAATTTTATCCTCAAAGATTAAAACTTACTTAGCTGCTCAACTATTTTTTTTAAAGAGACATTTATAGGAATCTTAAGCCCTAGCATGTGAGATGAATGCAATTGTGTGGTCGTTTGAGCATTCTTTGGCANTAATGTGTGCAATCCTGACATGATAATGTGTCCTGTAGGGAGGGAGGAAGGGAATGGTTTACACTTTGAGGGCCTTGTTTCAATCATTAAAAGCCTTACGAAATTTTATCCTCAAAGATTAAAACTTACTTAGCTGCTCAACTATTTTTTTTAAAGAGACATTTATAGGAATCTTAAGCCCTAGCATGTGAGATGAATGCAATTGTGTGGTCGTTTGAGCATTCTTTGGCATTGCCTTTCTTTGGGATTGGAGTGAAAACTGACCTTTTCCAGTTCTGTGGCCACTGCTGAGTTTTCCAAATTTGCTGGCATATTGAGTGCAGCACTTTCACAGCATCACCTTTAGGATTTGAAATAGCTCAAGTGGAATCCCATCACCTCAACTAGCTTTGTTCATAGTGACCTGCCTCCTGAGAAATCTGTATGCAGGTCAAGAAGCAGCAGTTACAACCGGATATGGAACAACTGGACATGGAACAAACAGATTGGTTCCAAATCAGGAAAGGAGTACATCAAGGCTGTAGATGTCACTCTGCTTATTTAACTTATATGCAGAGTATATCATGAGAAACACTGGGCTGTAGAGGAGAACATAGGCAAAACACTCTCCAACATAAATCATAGCAGGGTACCCTATGACCCACCTCCCAGAATATTGGAAAGAAAAGCAAAAACAAACAAATAGGACCTAATTAAACTTAAAAGCTTCTGAACAACAAAGGAAACTATAGGCAAGGTGAAAAGACAGCCTTCAGAATAGGAGAAAATAATAGCAAATGAAGCAACT